>OY744555.1:25765765-25790765 GCA_963556195.1 Sepiola atlantica | reverse complement strand
CTTAAGAACGATTGTCAGTGTTTTTGATGTAGGTAACAGTTTAAGGAGAGACGCCATCAGGGCCGTTTTTCCTCTTCTTGAAGGACGCTACACACTACGAAGAGTGAAGTAGGATGGAATGTTTTACCGATTAAATGGACCATCTTTAACTGTATGCTTAACGACCGGGGCGGGGAGGAATAATCAAATCTGTCTTTTTCCATCAAGTAAATTCTTTAAAAGTAGAAAACGAAAAAAAAAAATAACATCCTAAAATATTGACACATAAATATGGTTTAAAAACTAATAAAACCGCTATGATGCGACAGTTTGTAGCGGCCGAAATATGACAATTGTACTAAATATGGTTGCATTGCAGAATTGATTGTGAATTATATTAACGTTTGAATACGAAGAACAGACTGTAATGAACAATTACGGATAATTTTCTCTATTCTAAATTATCTCCCCTTTGGAGAACTCTCCTGTTCGTCTTAAACATATAAATAGCAGCACTAACATTGTACTGACAGTTTATGCCGAATAAAGCTTTCTTTAAGTTACGACTGTTCTTGTTTGTCATTACACAGAGTCAATCTATGCTGCACAGTTGTTGCCAGAGAAGCATGCCAAGAGGTCGATACCGTTGCTTATTGCCTTCTTCGACATGTAAATCACCGTTGACCTCGTGCCACACGATGCGATCTGCAACGCGCTACGAAACTATGATGTACCCAAGAAGTTGTTTAGTTGGAGTAGACTACTGTAGGACTCATTGAAGAGTCTGGTGTAGATCCCCGCTGGTAAATCTAAGGACTTCTAGAACAAGATCGTAGTACACAAAGGCTCGACCCTCTTCCTGTTGATTTTCACTTTTTTCATGGATACCATAACGAAATACTTCCGGCCTTCGGGTCTGGGTTTACGTCGGTCGGTTGTCGGTTCTGTGCAGTTCTAGGAGGTTCACCCTCCCAGTCTTCGCCTCCCCTCTTTGGGGAGGAGTAAGTTTATTGCTTACTGCCTGAGGCACCCCTACCGGGGAATGCCGACGGGGCTGCCCAGGCAATTGTTAAACACCACTTTCCCGACCCGACCTTGGGTCACATCTCACTTGTGGGAGTAAGATAAAAACTGACCTTGTGCCTAACTCCTGGAGAGGAGTAAATCAATACTTCATTAAAAAAACAAAAAAATCACTACCAAACGAAAAAAGCTAATTTGAGAATATTCTAAAAAAAAAAATATTTTATGGAATTATTTTAGGTGACAGACAAACGAAAAACGAGGACATCGAAGACATTTAAACCAATTTTAGAAAACTTTCTGTTTATTTTCTCTAATTAATTACAGCATATTTATTGACATAGATTTAAAAAAAAATATTTTTAAACAAAATAAGAAACAAATATATGACACGGATCTATTCGGTGAAAAATTAAACTATAAGATTAATAATTCAATAAATAATTAATAAATACCTTATTCGGCACTTGGACATTGTTTAGTTCAGTAGCAAGAAATCCTGATTCCTTAGATATAATTGCACCACAGTCCATACATTTCTTTGAATGCCCAGCTGGCTTGGCAGGCCGAGAGCAGACTCAAGGCGTTTCCACAAAAAATGGCGACAGAGAGGCGTAAATTCACTATTATGTTTGAGGAAAATTACTTTCAAATATTTACTACACTTTATTGGATAGTTAGAAAGTCGATTAATCTTCTCTAATATATAAAGTAGAGACGTTTTTTCCCCTGTACCTTCTCGGAGAATAGGAAAATAACCACATGCATCACGGGCTACTGAACTCACAATTACATTGCACTTATTCACTCGAGCGTGTTTTAGTATATCTGTTATTCTTCTTTCCAAACAAACACTGAATATTACATTCGGCCCGGCCGCCACGACTCTCCGAAATAGCAACTCCATATAGGTGGTAGTAAAAACTTTTCTCCCTAACAATCCTGTACTGTGACTACACTCATCAACACCGGCTACTAATAAACACAGTATAATTTTCATAAAGCACCCATTGTTATTTCGTATTTGTCTGGCATTATTTTACTACATAATATTAAGCAATACGCAAAAATTTAACAACCGCTCCCTTACACTACGATGATTATTCGCGAATATCAGATTAAGTTTTATCTAATTCTACCTTCTACATTTAAATTCATTCCGGAATTAAGCGAATGAAATTAACGAACACAGTTCCTGCAACATTTAATGATTCAACATGGCGGCTAACATTTCTTGATCGAATCGACTTCCTATTTAATTCAATAAGCATCAAGAGACGCGGATACATTTACATTTTCCAAATCATACACCTTAAACACGCATATTATCGAAAAATTGCCCAAATGAATTTACTTCATCAAAAAATGACCTACACCGTGTCATTTTTGAACTTTCCATTTGGTCGGCAGAATCTAAATGTTAACATAACACGCATGTCAATAGACACCCATCGCGTTATTAGCTTATTTTCACATGTATTTTTTAACTCGAAACGGTGGCGCTTTGGGTAAGAACGGTATTTTACTGAACGACGGTTTCAGCGTTCGATCCCGTTCAACACTCCGACTTTTTCCTTTTTTTTTTTACATTTAAAACATTCGCCAACACGGTATAGGGGGTGGGGGTGTAGAAAGAACTATAGGCCGTTTTTTTTTCATTCGACGTCATGCAACATATACCAATTTCTCCCGTGCAACGCCGGGCGACGGGTTGCGCTAGTACTATATAAAAATGGTCATTGTTTATAAAGACAAATTACAATATCAATTTGATTAAATGATAAATGAAACCGCGTCACCAGTGTTGCGAATATACATGAGGCAGTGCGTATACTATTTCAAAAAACACTCCTAACCCTAACCCTAACCCTATACCTAGATATCGCTTAAAATACAGAAATATATTAAATTATCCTTCTGGTCCTAAAAAATAGGACGATTGGCGCTAACTGATTAAATAATGTTTTTTTTTCTATCAGATAAATCATTCCAAGTCTTTATAAAATCGTACATACATTTCGTACATCAAGTGCGAATGCACCACGACATAAGAAATCTGCTTTCTTTTTTCTTTAATACAGATTAGTGTAGAAAAAATATAATTCAAAATGGCGGAAGTGGGATTTGTCCTTCCGGTTTGCTTGTCAGTGCGCATGCGTGCTTTAATCCTGCTTTTGTTTTGCGTCTTACGATGTTTGCTATTTAAGTTGTCGAATGAAATAGTTTAGGTTGGATTTGTTCGTCCCTTTTGTAGAAATATAAGTCCAATGAACTGCCGACGGCCAGAGACGAGTTTATAGACAATAGATTCGCGACATATTCTATAGTAAAATGGGTTCTCTACTACTGTAAATATACTTATATAATAAACACTAGTTTATTACTGAATACACCTTGCATTGAACAATTGAAATTTGAAATAAATTTGGACAATCGTCGCATATTTATCTCTCTTTTTTCTTCTCTCTCTCTCTCTCTCTCTCTCTCTCTCTCTTTATATATATATATATATATATATATATATATATATATATATATATATATACGCCAACATCTATCTAATAAACACACTAACCACACACCCGAACCCTGCTCCCTGGCCAATTGCCCTATCTCCAACACAGGTCTGTGCCTTCGCACTAACTGTGTTTACAAACTACAGTGTAATAAATGCAAAAAATTTTACATCGGCAACACTACAAGACTGCTACACTTGCGCATAAAGGAGCACTTGAATACCCGTATATCCTCTTTCCACAAACACATAGAGATTTGCTCAAACACTCAGCGCGATATTCACGTCTCCATCTTAGCGTCTGTCAGAAACATCGGTGACCTTAGAATCACAGAATCAATCCTCATCTCCAGATTAAACCCCTCACTCAATCAACGTCACGAGCTCTACTCACCTTTCATTCTATAATATCTACCCCCCATCCACCAACCAACCCCCATATCTAACACTTAACAGAGTCCGTTTCCACCACTTCAATCATTACTCACCTCCCATAATAAACTCACCATACACCCAAACAATCAAACAGGCCCCTCCCCATATGAACTTCCATCCTTACACACTTTCAACCACAAACCAAAAACCATATTCAGCATACTCGTCTAACCCACCAAAATAAGTCACTCCATAACCTAGCATTATTAATTAATAAATCCAAACACATATAGAATGTATACAAATAACATGCAAATATTAAATAAATAATTCATAAAATAAATTAAACAAGTAAATAATAATAATAATAAAAAAAAAAAAAAAAAATAAATAAATAAAAAAAACAAAACAAAAAAAACAAAAACAAAAAAAAACAAACAAACAAACAAACAAATATGTAAAGAAATTGATGAATATATATAGATAAACAATTAAACAAACAATAATACATAGATATGTATATATATATGTATATATGCATTTGTGTATATATGTTGTATATATATACTAATATTGTTATACAGATCTCCACCAAAAAAAAAAAAAAATTTTAAAAATTAAAAAATTTAAAAAAAAAATTAAAAAATTAATTATAAAAAAAATATTTTAAAAAATCCAGAGTTACTCCCCTTTATCTTATAATAAATATCTCAAGTTAATAAGTTAATTCGTTAATCTAATTTGACGAAACTCACAATTAGTAATTAATAACACTTCTTTAATAGATGATAATCGAAATCGATAAGTAGATAGATCTAGAATATTTAAAATATGAGACTAATTACTTTAATTTATATTAAAATTCTTAAATTACGATAGAAAGATAAACAAAATAAAAATACGAAGATAAAACAAAGTAAATATTCAAATATAAAAAAAAAAAAAAAATAAAAAAAATGATACAATATATATTATCAAAAATAACAGTTTATTGAACACCATACACCTAACCAACATTACACTAATATTCTAAACACCAATCATATATTTAACATAATATTAAAATAAAACTTAACTTAATTTATATTCCCTGTGAAACTGTTTTTTGCTGCGGTCTATATCTGGCAGCCATTTTGTTTTGTATTATTCTCTACACAGTCGGAGAAGAATAAAATATTATTCTTCTTCTGGTCTAATTATTTTTGAAAAAGGGATGTCTTTTCCCGAAATATCAAATAGTGATTTTTAATCACCCGGACAGCTAAAACACTCTTGCTGTTATGTAAGAAAAAAAAAAAAAAGGAAAAAAAAGGAAAAATAAATAGTAAGTCTTATATCGTATTCGATTTATTTTTATTGTTTTTGTTCCTTTCCTTTCAACTTGCATCTTACCCGGAATTGCATTGCCCACAGCCTTTCAAAAACTTACTAATATATATATATATACATGTAAATATATATATATATACCTGTATATATATATATATATATATATATATATATATATATATATATATATATATATACATGTATATATATATATATATATATATATATATATATATATATATATTTCCTTCTCTATATGAAGATGCGATATTTTTTTTTATTAAAAAAAAGAAAAATCGATACAAATTTCCTCTTTTTTCTTTTTCTTTTTTTAATAATAAAAAAATTCATCGCATCTTTAACTTGCTTTAAAAGGTATTTTATTTAACCTTAATCCATTGTTCTTAAATTTAAGTTGGATGCTTTAAAAAAGGTATGAACTTTTCAAATATATACATATACCACGTGCAAACGTAATCTCGTACGGAAAGTGAAGAAAAAAACACCTCATTAACCGGTTGCAACAACTAAACCGGCTGTCCAATAAGGTCGGATCTACAAACTACACTGAAGAGGCCAATTCTATTTTGGCGGAATTTATCTGTACTATGAACTAAAAATGAAAGTTTATAGGAAAAAAAAAAAAAATCCGTATCGATTTTTCTTTTTTTTAATGAAAAAAAAATATCGCATCTTCAACTTGCTTCAAAAAGTATTTTATTTTACCTTACTCTTTGTTCTTATATATATACATATATGTATATATAAATATATATATGTATAACTATATGCATATATTGGTATACATATGCATACATATATATATATATGTATATATATGCATACATATTTATATATTAGTGTATATAAAAATATATATATGTATATATATGTATATATATATATGTATATATACATATATTATATATATATATTTATATATATAAATATATTTATATGTATATATATATATATTTATATATATATATATATATATATATATATATATATATATATATATATATATATATATATATATATATGAGTATATGAAAGGATAAAAATAATCCGACGGTATAAATTAAAAATGGAAAAGCGGAAGACCTTTTCGCTCAACGTTTCGCCCAAATTTCACGTGGGCTTTGTCAAGAGCGGACGAAGAATACAAAAATGACAAAAGACGAGAAAATTTGTAAATTATGGGAAATATATATAGTGGTTGGTTTCATGTTGAGATGAAGGGTATGCAAAAAAACCAAAAAAACAAAACAAAAAAGAAACATAGAAATAAATATATATATATGCACATGAATGTGATCGAAACATATATATAACACATATACATACATATATATCAAATATACGTAGAAGTAGCATTGGACAAGAAGAGGTGAAATTAAAGAGCAGAAAGGGGTCCAAAGGATATTTAATTTAAAGCTCAGGGAATCATCCGGTGTCTAGAATTATCTTGTTTTCACTAATGATTGCTCAACATGAACCTAACCACTATATATATTTCCCATAATTTACAGACTTTCTCGTCTTTTGTCATTTTTGTATTCTTCGTCCGCTCTTGACAAAGCCCTCGTGAAATTTGGGCGAAACGTTGAGCGAAAAGGTCTTCCGCTTTTCCATTTTTAATTTCATATATATATATATATATATATATATATATATATATATATATATATATATATATATATATATAAGTCCGCATAGGAAAGACATAATGTGGGATACTTTAATACACGACATTTAAAGACGAACGGAACAACACTATAAAATATAAGTATTAGTTTATGTATTACAGCCATAATACAAGCTGTACAGGACTATATTTGATTCATTTCTTAGCAGATAAAATGGTACAAACACAAACATATGAAAATAAAATACTAATCACATTAAATCTAATACTACAAATTAGGAAGTAATTTTTACTCTTTTATACATCAATTTTACCAAATGTCATGTTCTTATGTCTGATAGACTAAACTCGACATATATACGCGCATGTAAACTGAAATCGATTCGTTTATCATATGATTTTTCTGAAAATGCTACATTCGTGGAACTGTTTGCAACTATTTTTTGTACTCACATTTTTTTTATATTTCATTTGGGAAAATGAATTTTAACGTCTCAGTAGGATTTGCAAACGCCATATTGCTTTGGGCAGTAGAAAGAAGAAAATGCCGCAGGGAAAACTGAATTATCCATGGAGATGTCGGAAAACAAGACGAAAAGGGAAAACGCTTTTCATCTCATTACTGAGATCATGCAGATCTTTAGATCTTATCAGATATTTCAATCTATGGATAGACAGACACACACACATATATATATATATATATATATATATATATATATATATATATATATATATATATATATATGTGTGTGTGTGTGTGTGTTACTGTTTATTATCTATGTACGTATACGTTTCGTCCTTTTTAATAATCAGGACTTATCAGCATAGAGATATGATTATTCACTACCGGTCATGCGATTCGAAACCCCGGATTACGAGTATTTTGCAACTCAAATCCGACGCCTTAACCAAACGGCCAATTTTAAATAGCGAAGCAACTGTGATAATTTAAAATCTTAATAGGGTTAAGATGAAAATTCATATACACTAAATGCACAAAAGCAAGGAAATTCGCAAATTTTTACACTTTTATTGTCATTAAGGGTATGACTACATATCAACGAAACCATTTCATTATCACATCACTACAGTATAAATATCTATGCATGAGTGGATGAAGTGTGTGAGGTGCGCTGAAGAAAAATTCCTACCAGTAAAATACATAGCCATGTTGTGCTCGCATACCTTTAATGAAAATAAAAGTGTAAAAATTTGTGAATTTCCTTGCTTTTGTACATTTAGTGTATATGAATTTTCATCTTAACCCTATTAAGGGCATATGATTTCAGTATACAGTCATTTTTCATGGAATATATCTACATACATATATATATATATATATATATATATATATATATATATTTAAGTATAAATTTTTATTTATACAAACATTATTGGTTACATATGTGCATACATGTTTCGGTTGCACTCTTCGCAGAGAGTCAACCTCACCAGACCAAGGATTCAGAGTAATGAGATGGGTTTGCAGATTTTTTCAGAATAAATCCTTGTTTGGGATTGGTTATTTTCTATTTCTTATGAATTGGTATCGGATTACCTATTTTACTTGTTGACCGTTCTTCAGTTTTTTTACGACCTAACCATCCCTGTTTTTTATTGCCCTCTTAGACCCTGGCTACATTTCAACCCTATTTGAATTCCCAAATCCTACAAACACATTTATCTTATCTATCAGTAAAATACACACATATAAACAGATTTAATAGGTACATAAGTACACATAAATAAACAGACATCAATATACACACACATCTAAACATGAACACACACACATATCCACTTTCAAGCAAAAAATATATTTAAAAGCACGTACTTTCCTATGAATATACTTTTAGTATATAAAACAGTTTCAATATATAAATTAATTTTAATACAAAAAAAACATCCGCCTGTACAAGTAAATACATAAGCACCACACCTCTATACATACACGAACATACATACACATAAATATAACATATATACATATATAACATATATATATATATATATATATATATATATATATATATATTTTACTGAGCCCTGTTGCATCTACGAACGTACCGTTTATTGAGCCTTTTACCCTCTGGATTCTATCTATCTTCGCCGCACCTGAAGACGTTGTTTTTTTTGGGATTTTAACTTTGAATCATCTCTTGTCACTTCTCGTGCCTTTTAACGACCTACCTATCTACATTTCACTTTCTCCGCTGGACTTTTTGACATCGGACTTTTTTTGCAATCGGACATTTGCTTGCACTCGGGCAGAGTTTTGCCTTGTGTGTTTTTTTCCCTACACTTTTTATTTTACTTTCTCAAATTTAAAATTTTGGCCTTTGCCAACTTATCTATCCCAGCGTCTTCCTCTGATGATAAGATTTTGACCTTTGAAAAGCCTGGCTTAAGGAAAAATTTAACTTGAATAAATTGCCTTTTTGCGGAATATACCTTGCTCTGAGCAACTGAATTGAAAATAGATTTGTCTTTTGCTTTTCTAATTCCTTTTCACCCTTCTACATATATATATATATATATATATATATATATATATATATATATATATATATATATATATATATATATATATGAAGCAATCCAACAAAAGATATAAGCGTCAACTAATATCTTATAATTAGTGAAACATCCGGATAAAAAACTGAAGCTCAATATACTGGATAGAGCATTAATATTATAATATAAAATGCAGTAATAAAATAACGTGTCAATCAAATTTTATTAGAATTCAAAGTTCATGCAAAGCATCCTTAAGTCCTTAGCTCATGAGTTTTCAAAGATAATTCTTCTCTTCAGAGGACCATTACCGCAGTTATACTACTACAGGCAATAAAATTACGCTTTGAAAATATATAAAATTATATACACAAATATATAAAAATACATAACATCAAACATATCAATCCAAAAACATACTTTTGTTGAATCCATACAACATTTATATTATAATATATATATATATATAT
Source organism: Sepiola atlantica (assembly GCA_963556195.1). Taxonomy (NCBI): domain Eukaryota; kingdom Metazoa; phylum Mollusca; class Cephalopoda; order Sepiida; family Sepiolidae; genus Sepiola; species Sepiola atlantica. The sequence goes on along the minus strand of OY744555.1, from coordinate 25,780,909 downwards.
ATATATATATATATATATATATATATATATATATATATATATATATATATATATATATATATATATATATATGATGCGAAACTCTATTATATTATGTTAGACACTGGAGAGGGCATGCACACAACCTCTCTTTATTGTATTATTTGTATTATTCGGACTACTATTCTCATTTCAGATGTTATTCTTACATCATCTCTGCCAATGTAATCTCTGCCCTTTATCAACTGTAATTTGTCGAACTCCGGAATCTGTACAAATCTAAAACTGAATACTTTATTTAATCCACGAGAGTGGCTTCCATCTATTCCGTCACCCATGACCAGGTAAAAAATTTAATTGATTCGTAATTGTATTAATAGTATGGCCAACACTCGGGAATTATCCTTAAACCCCACAGATGACTGCCACTTAGCGCTGATTACCACCTAGCACTTTATCCATTACGCCACGGATCATTGCGTACGAGTTGATAATCCCCAAGTTAAGGTGGGAGCTTACATAGGCCGAAACGTTTTGAGAATAACATCCAAGATCATAACAATAGTCTAAATAATAGCAATGATACACATTTTTTTAATCCTCATCTAAAAAAAAACTCTGAAACATGACGTCACGAATGTTAATCATTATTTTGAAAACAATCTAAAACATAGCGAATCTAAGTGATATTTTTTATTATTTTAATTTAGTTCAAAATCAGTAAAAAAAAAATTGATAAACTCTAACAATAGTCTAAATAATAGCAATGATACGCATTTTTTTAAATCCTCATCTAAGAAAAAACTCTGAAACATGACGTCACGAATGTTAAATCATTATTTTGAAAACATCTAAAACATAGCGAATCTAAGAGATATTTTTGTTGTTTTTAATTTAGTTCAAAATCAGTAAAAAAAAATTGATAAACTCTAACAATAGTCTAAATAATAGCAATGATACGCATTTTTTTAATCCTCATTTAAAAAAAACTCTGAAACATGACGTCACGAATGTTAAATCTAAAATGGTAAAAATCAAAAACATAGCGAATCTAAGTGATATTTTTTTTGTTGTTTTTTTAAATTTAGTTCAAAATCAGTAAAGAAAAATTGATAAACTCTAACAATAGTCTAAATAATAGTAATGATGCACATTTTTTTAATCCTCATTTAAAAAAAAAACCTCTGAAACATGACGTCACGAATGTTAATCATTATTTTGAAAAAAATCTAAAACATAGCGAATCTAAGTGATATTTTTTGTTGTTTTTTTTAAATTTAGTTCAAAATCAGTAAAAAAATTGATAAACTCTAACAATAGTCTAAATAATAGAAATGATACGCATTTTTTTAATCCTCATTTAAAAAAAACTCTGAAACATGACGTCACGAATGTTTAATCATTATTTTGAAAAAATCTAAAACATAGCGAATCTAAGTGATATTTTTGTTGTTTTTAATTTAGTTCAAAATCAGTAAAAAAAAATTGATAAAACTCTAACAATAGTCTAAATAATAGAAATGATACACATTTTTTAAATCCTCATTTAAAAAAAAACCTCTGAAACATGACGTCACGAATGTTAATCATTATTCTGAAAAAAATCTAAAACATAGCGAATCTAAGTGATATTTTTTTTTTTTGTTTTTTTAAATTTAGTTCAAAATCAGTAAAAAAAATTGATAAACTCTAACAATAGTCTAAATAATAGAAATGATACGCATTTTTTTAATCCTCATTTTTAAAAAAAACCCTCTGAAACATGACGTCACGAATGTAAATCATTATTTTGAAAAAATCTAAAACATAGCGAATCTAAGTGATATTTTTTTGTTGTTTTTTTTAAATTTAGTTCAAAATCAGTAAAAAAAAAATTGATAAACTCTAACAATAGTCTTAATAATATAAATGATACACATTTTTTTAATCCTCATTTAAAAAAAAAACTCTGAAACATGACGTCACGAATGTTAATAATTATTTTGAAAAAATCTAAAACATAGCGAATCTAAGTGATATTTTTTTATTTTTTTAATTTAGTTTAAAATCAGTAAAAAAAAATTGATAAACTCTAACAATAGTCTAAATAATAGTAATGATACGCATTTTTTTAATCCTCATTTAAAAAAAACAAACTCTGAAACATGACGTCACGAATGTTAATCATTATTCTGAAAAAAATCTAAAACATAGCGAATCTAAGTGATATTTTTTTGTTGTTTTTTTTAATTTAGTTCAAAATCAGTAAAAAAAAATTGATAAAACTCTAACAATAGTCTAAATAATAGCAATGATACGCATTTTTTTAATCCTCATCTAAAAAAAACCCTCTGAAACATGACGTCACGAATGTTAATACTTATTTTGAACAAAATCTAAAACATAGCGAATCTAAGTGATATTTTTTTTGTTTTGTTTTTAATTTAGTTCAAAATCAGTAAAAAAAAATAGATAAACTCTAACAATAGTCTAAATAATAGAAATGATACGCATTTTTGTTAATCCTCATTTAAAAAAAAACTCTGAAACATGACGTCACGAATGTTAATCATTATTTTGAAAAAAATCTAAAACATAGCGAATCTAAGTGATATTTTTTTGTTGTTTTTTTTAAATTTAGTTCAAATCAGTAAAAATTTGATAAACTGTAACAATAGTCTAAATAATAGCAATGATACGCATTTTTTTAATCCTCATTTAAAAAAAACTCTGAAACATGACGTCACGAATGTTAAATCATTATTTTGAAAACATCTAAAACATAGCGAATCTAAGTGATATTTTTTATTTTTTTAATTTGGTTCAAAATCAGTAAAAAAAAAATTGATGAACTCTAACAATAGTCTAAATAATAGCAATGATACGCATTTTTTTAATCCTCATCTAAAAAAAAACTCTGAAACATGACGTCACGAATGTTAATCATTATTTTGAAAAAAATCTAAAACATAGCGAATCTAAGTGATATTTTTTTTTGTTTTGTTTTTAATTTAGTTCAAAATCAGTAAAAAAAATTGATAAACTCTAACAATAGTCTAAATAATAGTAATGATACACATTTTTTTAGTCCTCATCAAAAAAAAAAAACTGAAACATGACGTCACGAATGTTAATCATTATTTTGAAAAAATCTAAAACATAGCGAATCTAAGTGATATTTTTTTTTGTTTTGTTTTTAATTTAGTTCAAAATCAGTAAAAAAAAAATTGATGAAACTCTATTGTCCAGCGAAATGTCCTAATGGACTTTATCTAATTTATTTAACTGAAAACAAAAATGTGTAAACTTTCAGATTCTTAGTTGCCGCAAGAAAAAACCAATTACGCATTTCTTAAGAAATTATTTAAAAAAACTGATATTAATGTAAAAAGTTTAGGATTTAGTTTGCTTTTTTTTAACAAATCGTGATATTTTTTTTATAATTTGATTCAAATTTAACAAAATATGTTTGTAATATTTTTATGATATTTTTTAATATTTCTTTTCAGAGCTGCACTTTGCGTAGTAAGGTTTATTTATTGTTGTAATATTCACTAGCGTGACCCGTGCAAATTACACGAAATGTTGTTTTCAATACTAATTATCTTGTTCGTAACCTATACATGTTTGAATAAAATATGATAAAATAAAGTTTGAATAAAATATATAATAATGTTTGAATAAAATATGATAAGATGATGTTTGAATAAAATATGATAAGATGATGTTTGAATAAAATATGATAAGATGATGTTTGAATAAAATATGATAAGATGATGTTTGAATAAAATATGATAAGATGATGTTTGAATAAAATATGATAAGATGATGTTTGAATAAAATATGATAAGATGATGTTTGAATAAAATATGATAAGATGATGTTTGAATAAAATATGATAAGATGATGTTTGAATAAAATATGATAAGATGATGTTTGAATAAAATATGATAAGATGATGTTTGAATAAAATATGATAAGATGATGTTTGAATAAAATATGATAAGATGATGTTTGAATAAAATATGATAAGATGATGTTTGAATAAAATATGATAAGATGATGTTTGAATAAAATATGATAAGATGATGTTTGAATAAAATATGATAAGATGATGTTTGAATAAAATATGATAAGATGATGTTTGAATAAAATATGATAAGATGATGTTTGAATAAAATATGATAAGATGATGTTTGAATAAAATATGATAAGATGATGTTTGAATAAAATATGATAAGATGATGTTTGAATAAAATATGATAAGATGATGTTTGAATAAAATATGATAAGATGATGTTTGAATAAAATATGATAAGATGATGTTTGAATAAAATATTATAAGATGATGTTTGAATAAAATATGATAAGATGATGTTTGAATAAAATATCAGATAATGTTTGAATAAAATATAAGATAATGTTTGAATAAAATATGATAAGATGATGTTTGAATAAAATATGATAAGATAATGTTTGAATAAAATATGATAAGATGATGTTTGAATAAAATATAAGATAATGTTTGAATAAAATATGATAAGATGATGTTTGAATAAAATATAAGATAATGTTTGAATAAAATATGATAAGATAATGTTTGAATAAAATATGATAAGATGATGTTTGAATAAAATATGATAAGATAATGTTTGAATAAAATATGATAAGATAATGTTTGAATAAAATATGATAAGATAATGTTTGAATAAAATATGATAAGATGATGTTTGAATAAAATATGATAAAATAAAGTTTGAATAAAATATGATAAGATAATGTTTGAATAAAATATAAGATAATGTTTGAATAAAATATGATAAGATGATGTTTGAATAAAATATGATAATTAGATGTTTGAATAAAATATGATAAGATGATGTTTGAATAAAATATGATAAGATAATGTTTGAATAAAATATGATAAGATAATGTTTGAATAAAATATGATAAGATAATGTTTGAATAAAATATGATAAGATGATGTTTGAATAAAATATGATAAAATAAAGTTTGAATAAAATATAAGATAATGTTTGAATAAAATATAAGATAATGTTTGAATAAAATATGATAAGATGATGTTTGAATAAAATATGATAAAATAAAGTTTGAATAAAATATAAGATAATGTTTGAATAAAATATAAGATAATGTTTTAATAAAATATGATAGGATGATGTTTGAATAAAATATGATAAGATTTGACTTGTATATTTATTTTTAAAAATGAACAATACATGAAACAATTTACAAAACTTCTTTATATACAATATTTCTAGTGAAGGTAATAATTTCGACGACTAAACCTTACTTTGTAAATGTTTTAGATTAAATTAAATTTGGCTCCAATTCATGAATATTTATTTATCTCCTCTCCAGGAGGTTAGGCACAAGGCCAGTTTTTATCTTACTCCCACAAGTAAGATGTGACCCAAGGTCGAGTCGGGAAAGTGGGGTTTGAAAAGCCAGCGCCCGAGAAAGTGAGCACTGTGGCCATTAAAAATTGCCTGGGCAGCCCCGTCGGCTCTTTCCCGGTAGGGGCGCCTCAGGCAGTAAGTAATAAACTTACTCCTCCCCAAAGAGGGGAGGTAAAGCCTTGGAGGGTGAACCTCCTAGAACTGCACAGGACCGACCCATAGACCGGCGTAAATCAAGCCAAGACAATACTAGTCTATGGGGTGTAGTATACATCGGAAAAGAGGTCGTTGCTTTTGATGTAAGCGTGACACACAAAAGTACACACCCGCTATCGTATTAATATGTGTCTTCCCGGTCGTCCCCCCCCTTAACTTCCTCCTTACCCCCCTTCGATGTTTAAAAAAAATCTTAGAGGTTGGTTGGGATCGAACTATAAACCAGTCGGGCCGACGTCAAAAACCGACGTAAATATCCTACGTCGCTAACCGTGACGCCAAAGCGAAATACTTGAAGAGATTACGAAAATTAGGTGACTTGAATGTTTTTTTTTTAAATCTAGGTGCGGCAGACATGCGCAGAGCTTTTGGTGTAAGCGTGACACACGAACGCACACGCAATAGTATTAATATATATATATAACCATTATAGTGTGGAACAATTATTTGCTCATAAACAACAATCCCGAGAAAGTGCTTGCAATGGAATAATGTATGAAATTCACAATTCTCCTCGTAATCCAAGAACATCTCTATTTATATGAGGTTAGCTAAGCGTATGTGTTAATATAGTAGTATGCACATTATACATTTTGAAATACCGTTGTTAGGCGTAATATATCGTAATGTGCCCTATATTTAGTTTAATTTACGTTTTGTAAAGGTTGTAAAAAAAGCGTTGATACATTTTGTTAAAATTATATACCTCCGATGTCTGTGAAATTTTAACAATAGCTATTAGACATAAAGGCATACAACCATACGCTTCCAAGTGCGATGGTTCTGACAAAGGGGAAATAATTGCTGTTTTCGGGGTCGTAATCTATCTAACACGTATCGTTGGCTACATTTTGACCATGAAGTCGTATTTGTTTAGCTCATTTGTTTGGCTTCATGCCTTTGTTGGAGCGATTTCTAACAAAAAAAAAAAAAAATATTCCCCAACTTTCAATTATGGAAGAAACTGATGTTAACGCAAAAATATTTGAATATTATGTGAAATTTTAATAGCTATTACACATAAAGGCATACAACTATACGCTTCAAAGGAGAGCAGAAAGTGACTAACTTTCGCTTTACTTTCGGCAACCTCGTAACTCTTGCTTCTCTTATTTTGTCCTGTAGTCCTCACATTCCATGAGAGATGTTTCAGACAAAGGAGAAATAATTGCTGTTTTCGGGGTCGTAATCTATCTATCTCACACTTATCGTAGAAGTTAAAAATTTTTTTTTTTTAACATGGTTCACCCCAAACAAGGCAGGCCGCCACTGTAGACGTAAGGGGCTACTGAGAAAAAAGAAAAGGGGAGAAGGTTGGGGGGGGGGGGTCAGCCTAAATCATGATCCGCGCAGCGAGATGTCTGTTTACATTAGTTTTAAATTTCTGCATGTCAGTACTGTCGGGGAAACAGGGGGCAGGGAGAGAGTTCCAGAGGCCAGCAGCACGAGGAAATAAGCTATTGGAGTAGAAGGCTCTCCGGCATCTGGGGACCTCCACAGTGAATGAATGAGATTTAGTTGATTGTCGAGTTAGTCTAGTGAATTTACGTCGAGGGGACACCAGAATAGCCAATTCATCAGAGCATAATCCATTGAAGTACTTGTAAAACAAACATAAGGATGCTACATTGCGGCGATGGGACAGGGGCTGGAGCTTGGTTGACAGTGAGGGACCTATTAGGTTGGCGACTCTTTTTGGACCTTGTCAAGGAGGGAGAGTTGTATTGGTTTAGCTCTTTGTTTTTTTAGGTTGGGGAGGATGTTGTTTTTACTACAAGATTTTGGGTTTTAAATTTCTTATAGTAAATAATGAGTCTAATTCTATTCCATGATAAATGCCAGTATACTGAAATCATATGCCCTTAATAGGGTTAAGATGAAAATTCATATACACTAAATGTACAAAAGCAAGGAAATTCCCAAAAGTTTTACACTTTTATTGTCATTAAGGGTATGCGAGCACAACAGGGCTATGTATTTTACTGGTAGGAATTTTTCTTCAGCGCACCTCACACACTTCATCCACTCATGCATAGAGATTTATACTGTAGTGATGTGATAATGAAATGGTTTGGTTGATATGTATTCATACCCTTAATGACAATAAAAGTGCAAAAAGTTTTGGAAGTTCCTTGCTTTTGTACATTTAGTGTATATGAATTTTCATCTTAACCCTATTAAGGGCATATGATTTTAGTATACTGGCATTTATCATGGAATGTCACTACTTTCGTAAAGGCTATGCCTCAAGACAATGGTAATTTTAAAGATTTTTTTGGAATTTTCTGGAAAACTAAGGTATATGGTAAACTGAAAATAAAATGCCATCAACTAGAACTTGAACCTCTATCTCTGCCGAAAATTAGCTGAATCCATCACATAGTTGATGAGATACAGGGTGGCACACACGTACGTACACACGGATAACGCAAAATCACTCCTGACCTTTCTGGATCTCTGGGTTGCCTTGACTAATGATGCTGAAATTCTACACACTTATAGAACCTATCAAATGAAAATGTTGTGCGAAGTTTTAACTAATTTGGTTTATTGGTTTTTAAGTTATGACTGATCCAAGAAATGAGATTTCTAGCATAGGTCGTTTTTGAAGTCTATTAAGGGATAGAGCGCTATCGCGCCTCCCTTGATTGTTATTGTTAATTGTATCCGTGTATCATATTTTTCATGGCTTTGTCTTCTAATCTGAAGTTCGGTTGCATTTGTTTACATAATATTGATTGATTTGTGATGTTGAATATTATTATTATTTGTACTGGAGTTTTTTAAGTTTTAAATCATTAATTTTATTTATTCATCAACGATATAATTAGGGAATTCGTTGTTAATAAGTACTTGATTTAATAAGTACGTCTTTTAAAAAATTCTCTTAATTCTCCAGCTTTTTTTTTATTCATTTGCTTCGTATACCTGGAGGATGATTCGACGAAGAATCGAAAACTTCGTGAAACCTATGGAACATTTATTAATTTTTTTTATTTTAATACAAAAAGACCATCAGAAAAATTGAAAAAAAAGGTAAAATTAAACAGACGAATTCTGTTATTTTTAACAATGTTTGCATAAATAAGAAAATGCTGCCCAAATACACACACACACAATATATATATATATATATATATATATATATATATATATATATATATATATATATATATATATATATATATATAATTTATTTAAATACTGTACATTAAATATTTCAGCAATGTACCGCGGTTTCATCCAAAAGGGCAGATTTAGACATCTTTAGTAAATCTTCGTGCCCAGTAGAATCATCGGCAAGCTGAAATGATTGTAGACACGCCCGACAGGGAATGGCGTCAACAATGACAGAAAATTATTCCCTTGACTTTAGACATTCAAGCTGTACCTTAACACTTTCGCTGTTCCTAACAGGCAAGCCGTTTGCAGAATTAGAAAATAAATTATCTCGTCAATCTGTTTAAGCCATTGATCGTGGCTTTTCGTTATGATTCCAAGCGTTCCAATTACAATGGGAATCACTCCTTTACATTTCCATAGTCTAATTCCCATTTTAGATCTTGCTATTTATTTATTTTTTCGTGTTCTTTCTCCTGCACTCTGGTATCGAAAGGGCAGGCTATATCAAGTATTAAGCAAGTTCTTATGTTTTTGTCTAGAAAGATAATTATTATTACTATAATTATTATTATTATTATTTGTTATTATAATAATTATTATTATTATTATTATTATGTGTTATTATAATAATACTTATTATTATAATTATTATTATAATGTGTTATTATAATAATACTTATTATTATAATAATTATTATTATTATTATTATTATTATTATTATAATTATTATTATTATTATTATTATTATTTGTTATTATAATAATACTTATTATTATAATTATTATTATTATTATTATTATTATTATTATTATTATTATTATTATTATTATTATGTGTTATAATAATAATACTTATTATTATAATTATTATTATTATTATGTGTTATTATAATAATACTTATTATTATAATTATTATTATTATGTGTTATTATAATAATACTTATTATTATAATTATTATTATTATTATTATTATTATTATAATTATTATTATTATTATTATTATTAGTATTTGTTATTATAATAATACTTATTATTATTATTATTTTTATTATTATTATTATTATTATTATTATTATTATTATGTGTTATTATTATTAATAATTATTATTATAATTATTATTATTATTATTATTATTATAATTATTATTATTATTATTTGTTATTATAATAATACTTATTATTATTATTATTATTATGTGTTATTATAATAATAATTATTATTATAATTATTATTATTATTATTATTATTATTATGTGTTATTATAATAATTATTATTATTATAATTATTATTATTATTTGTTATTATAATAATACTTATTATTATGATTATTATTATTATTATTATTTGTTATTATAATAATACTTATTATTATAATTATTATTAATATGTGTTATTATAATAATAATTATTATTATAATTATTATTATTATTATTAATATTATTATTATTATTATTATGTGTTATTATTATTAATAATTATTATTATAATTATTATTATTATTATTATTATTATTATTATTATTATTATTATTATTATTATTATTATTATTATTATTATTATAATTATTATTATTATGTGTTATTATAATAATACTTATTATTATAATTATTATTATGCTTTTTTAAAAATTATTTTTTCTATGTCTACTTGGTCCGCTACTTCTCATTCGTTTAATTCTTTTTCTTCTTCGTCCTCGCGTTCTTTTTATCATTCTATTTTTTACTTCATTTTCCTTTGTTCTTCTTTCCCAACTTTTTTTCTTTTTATTATTACGATTATTTTTAAATATTTTATTTGCTTCTATATCATAGTTATTTATTTTCCTTCGTTTATGTATTCTTCAAGGTCGCGTCTTTTCATGATTGCGTATTCCCTTTAATTTCCGTGTTTAACTTTCCGAAATAAAAACGTTTGGCTAATTTTAATTAATTAATGTGTGTTTTAATTTGAAATATTTATTATTTATTATTTTTTCTTCAAGTACGTAAGCGAATATAGGAAATGGATAATAAACATAATAATTTGAAAGTTACGTAGTCGCGAGAAACACATACAAATACGCAGACACACAAGAAGTTGTAACATAATTTGATTAGTTGCGGAATTTTTTAGATGAGGGTTGATAATTTGTAGAATTTTGTATATTCGGACTACTGTTCTCATCTTGGGTGTTTTTTATCACAATGTTTCGGGAATCTTTCTGTCGAACTCAGGAATCTTGATAGAATTTCGAACGAAATATAAATAAAGAGTTCCGTTCGATATTCCGTTTAGATTCCCGAGTGCGACAGAATAATTCCGGAGTTCGACAAAGTACACCTGAAGAAGGTCGGAGGTTACATCGGCCGAAACATTGTGATAAAAACACGCAAGATGAGAACAGTAGTGCAAATGTACCAACTTCTACATATTATTGGTCCCCCAATTTATAAAATCGGGAGACCTATGTTTTGAGGCATGTCCGTCCGTCCGTCCGTCCGTCCGTCCGTCCGTCCGTCCGTCCGTCTGTCCGTCCGTCCTGATTTTTCTCCGCAACCATCCATTGAATTTCTCTGAAATTTTGCATGAAGTTGTAACTTTTGTCCGGTTAAAAAGTGACATTCTCTGATTTTTGAAAAAAAATCTGGTTAGCCCCTAGGGGCTCAAAAGTCCCCAAAATGGTAAAAAATGACAGTTTTTGCCCCATAACTTTTCATCCATCTATTCAATTTCTCTGAAACTTGGCCAAAATGTGGAGGCCATTGTTCATAATAGAAAATAAGTATCGCTGACCTTTGAAAAAATCTGGTTCGCGCCCCCAGGGGGGTCAAAAGCCCCCCAAATGGCAAAAAATGACCCTTTTCTCCCATAACGTTTGATCCATCCATTCAATTTTTCTGAAACTTGGCCAAAATGTAGAGGCAATTGTTCTGGATATAAGATGAGCATCCTTGACCTCAGAAACATTTTGGTTCGCACCCCCAGGGGGTCAAAGGGGGGTCAAAAATACCCCAAATTTCCCAAATTTATTGCATTTTACACTCGCCACATCGAGTCATATACAGAGGGGGACCACGCACGCGCGGCTTGTTCGTATAGAGATTTGAGTATTTGTGTGAGTCATATGATTGTGCGCGTTTTTCTCTCTCTCTCACTTGCGCCTTTCCCTGTCTATATGTCTCGCTCTCTCCTACGCTTTTTTTTATTTGTTTGCATATTATACATGAATTTTACGTCGCTGTTTTAATTTCCTGCAGTAATTAAAAGAAAGGGTTAATGCATAACGTGTTATGGAGTATTTAGTCGCTTAACCGACTCGGAAGTAGTTATGAACATGCGCGAAAAAAAAAAAAGGGCGCGGATGGATTAGGAGATAATGGTCGAAAAACAGGAGTAGTTCGAAATGTAAAAGTTTCACAAAACATTATTGAATGAAAAAATAAATAAATAAGTTATGTCTGAAATTTTACGTGCATCAGTAAAAAAAAAAAAAAAAAAAAAAAATTCGCTCCTCCTAAAAGCTAATTTATTTATTTCTTTTTTTGTTTTACTTTCGAATGAAGAGAGAAAGATAAAAAAAAAAAAAAAATGGCTGAGCTTTTGGTGAAACGCGAAGATTGCGAATCAAGGGAGATAATTGGCTGTTTTTCGATGATTCGAGTCTTGCGTGATTATTTGCTTCTCCGGTTCGAGAATGTTTATTCTAGCGAACGGTCATTCAAGATGTCACGGCCGAAAAGCGCAGGGAAATAAATGGTAGAAAAACAACCCGTCGATATAGATGCGACTAAAATTACAGACAGTGTAGGTGTTTTCATATAGACGCACATAACGACACACACACACACGCATATACACACATACATAACATTACAGTTCCCTGTGTTCATGTGAAGTGAAGACATGGCTTACGGGCTGGCGTATTGACTCTCACATTGGCGTGAGTGAGGATATGGCTTACGGACATTGACGGTCAGAATCCGAATCTCGACGCATAATGGTCACCGGTTCTTGATAGTGGAGCCGTGGTACGGCGGGTAAGATGTCTGTGTACAATTTTTTGTGACTAATTCTATATTTAAACAGATTCAACATCATCTTTCAACCTCTCTACTCGAAAGGAAGGCGCATCAGATGACTATGACTACATGTGCTTTAGATTGACTATACATCACAGCGTCAGTTACTTATATTTCTTATATCGCTCCCCGGCGACCAAAGACTGTACTCTGCTAAACTCAGTCTCTGTAAGCATAGATAGAGCACTCCTAACTGACTTGAATGCCCAGATACATGTATTTGGGGATTTTAATGCCCACCACCGTGACTGGTTGGGATTCTCCAACCTTACTGACGCAGCCGGCCACTCTACGTATAATTTCTCCTTAGCTCACTCCCTCTCTCAGACAGTCGATTTCCCGACCCGCATCCCCGATCAAGTAGACCAACAAGCCTCACTTCTAGACCTTTTCTTGACCTCAATGCCCGAGGCTTGTGTGACGAAAGCTCATAGCCCACTCGGGAATGCTGATCACATTGTTCTAATGATACATATTACCTTAAGAAGTCGTCCAAAAGCTGATGAACCGTTGCTCAAAACAACAAGATACTACGAGCGGGCTGATTTTGAGTCAACCAGAGATCACATCAGCGACGCCCCATGGAGGGAAACCTTCTCACTCCCTGCCAACCAGTGTGCAAACGAACTAACTGAATGGGTCAAAGCAGGCATTGAAGCCTATGTCCCCATGCGAAAATTCTTTAGCAAGCCTCACTCCCCTCAATGGTTCACCTCGGAATGTGTAGCTGCCATTTCTGAGAGACAAGAATTCCGTAAATTCGGCCGCCATAAGTCAGCTACTAATAGACATAAATTCATAGAGTCAAGAAATAATTGCAAGGCCGTGATAGGTGAAGCAAAGAGAAGGTATGATGAATTAACAAAAAAAACGCATCCAGTCACAGAAAGTAGGTACTCGTGATTTCTGGAAAATCTACAATAGTGTAGTGAATAATGGTAAATCAACGATTCCCCCACTATCAAACCACAATGATGTCGTTTGCACGGCCACTGATAAGGCTAAACTACTTGCGCAACGCTTCGCTTCTAACTCTACTTTGGACTCAGATAACCACCCCTTCTCCAAATTCCCTTTGCTGACCGAATCCACACTTGATAACCTGGTTCCTATTGATATAGTTTCCTGATAAATTTGGTTCGTCGTTGGATATCTCTACGTATCATCTCATTCCTTTATGATATTACTCTGTTTTTTTTCTTATTTTGTTCTATGCATATTTACTCTGTTTTAAACCTCATATAAATGAATATATGTTTGAAAACTTAACTTAGTGCTACGAGTTCTCTTTTGCCTGTTCGTTTTGTTCCTTATTTCCATGTGATGTCTTGAACTGAAGAATCCCCTACCCCGTGTTCTGTTGTTAATACAAGGCCCCAAGGGCATTTGAGCTGATTCCGGACTTATATATATATATATATATATATATATATATATATATATATATATATATATATATATATATATATATATATATATATATATAGATGTTTTGAGGTACAAAACTTATAAATGCATTTAAAAATGATACGCGGAAATCTCTGTAAGGCCCTTTCGACTATCATCTCGTCAGGAGAAAATGGATAGTTTTAATTAATAATATTGTCGAAAGAAAGAGCAAATTTGATATATATATATATATATATATATATATATATATATATATATATATATATATATATATATGTGTGTGTGTGTGTGTGTGTGTGAGTGTGTAAAGGATTTGAAAGTGCCTAAATTAACAATAGATTAAAACGATTAAAAGGCCCTGCGTTAGGAGAAAAAAAAAGAGGGAGGGAGTTCAAAGTTCCCCAAAGAGATTTAGCGATCTTACAAATTCCTTCTGCCGGCACAAGGAAGGTTTTCGAATAGCAATAGAGACAGATTCCAATATTTTCAAATAGTTTTTGGAATCTGCTCTATGCAAGACCTCAAAACGGTCTATTTCATAGCTACTGGCACAGCTTGGGTTTTCAACCAAATGCTGGTCAATAGCAGAGTCCAAAGAATTAGAGGAGGGGTAACCCAAGTATCCTACCCTTCCGTGACGTATATATATATATATATATATATATATATATATATATACATATATATATATATATATATATATATATATATATATATATATATATATTATATATATATATATTAGTACTTCATGTATCCACATAAAATATTATAAGGAGATATAATTTTTTATGTATCAGTTTTCAGTATTTACTTCAACAGTGCTCGATACGTAAGTAGAGCTAGGTAGTAAGCAATGAAACTATATATGGCAATCAAGCTACAAAGAGGCTCTCGTGTTTAATCCCCGGGGGAATCGTCAGGCTAAATGCCTGACGATTCCCCCGGGGATGA
>OY744555.1:25743265-25760765 GCA_963556195.1 Sepiola atlantica | reverse complement strand
CTCCACAGTGTCACGCACATACATGAATTCCATAGCTAATATAACAAACTGACCCAACGGGTCACGGGTGGTCTAGTATATATATATATATACATATATATATATATATATATATATATATATATATATATATATATATATATATATGAGAACATGGAAAAGAGATTCGCTAAGTTGAGATACAAACCAATTTGAAGGAGAAACATGTATACAAAAAGACGGAGAGAGAGAGGAAAGGCGAGGTAGAAAGGAAGAGAGGCTTTAAAAAATATTGTTAGGACGAGTCGTCGTTGAAAATGTGCCATTGTTGAAAATAATTGGTTCTTAGCGAAAACCACGAAATAATTTCCGCTTTCTGGGCTGTCGAGGTTATTCAGAGAAACTCTAGGAAAACACATTTACGACATTTTTGCATTTCAAATCGTGCCGTTGTGACAATGCAAACCACTCCCCCCTACGTTTTTGCAACACGTCTTTTTTTTTTTTTGCTCTGTCTTCTTTTATTCGTCTAATTAGTCTAATGGAAACGCTCCGAACTAAGAAATCTCCTGTGAACATTGTTTTCAGAAAAAAATTCGCATGCAATGAATCATTTACTTATATAAAAGAAGAATATATGAATAGATTACCTCCCTTGATTTCTAAAAGAACAAACCTCATTCCGGATTATGTATTAATTAATGACCTTTCTTGTATGCTTAAACATCCTTATTTGGTCAGGCAATACAATCCTTTTTGACCAATCAGCAGCCAATTAATTGTGACGGATAAAGACGATATGCTGGTATTCGACCTTTTTTAAAAATTTTTTTCCTTATTCCGAAAGGAAGCATTTGCCGAAACATTTTTGCCCACGTAAAACTGTAATCATCGTTATGAAGTTATGGGTTCTGTGACACATAATTATAAGAAACAATGTCACAACTAAACATTTGAGTCAATATGTTACAATTATCCTTTCCTATTCTATCCTTGTCAGGGTTAGAATTAGACATCAAATTATCCAAAGAAGCTGCACGAGGTAATATATTTAAAAAAAGAAAACATTTAAAAAGGTCTCTTGATTTAGAAGCCAAAAGAATATTGTATGTTCTTCGTTTTCATTCTTTCATTTCATAAGAATGCTAGATAACTCCAATAAGAACAAATGTTAGTGAGTGTGTGTATGTGCTTAATAAAATAATGAGATTCGTAAGTGAAACGGTTTTTTAAGTGTATTATCCATACAATCAGAATCAATAAAAAAGCAACGGGATACATAATGTATTGTCAGAACTAAATCCCAATGTTTAAACCATGTTTGCCATATTTGCCATTTGACGCACATTTTTAAAATGGCTTTTTCATTGGTCTGTCAAGCATGTTTGAAATAGCATTTTCATTGGTCTGTCAAGCATGTACGAAATAGCATTTTCATTGGTCCGTCAAGCATGTACGAAATAGCATTTTCATTGGTCTGTCAAGCATGTTTGAAATAGCATTTTCATTGGTCTGTCAAGCATGTTTGAAATAGCATTTTCATTGGTCTGTCAAGCATGTTTGAAATAGTATTTTCATTGGTCTGTCAAGCATGTTTGAAATAGCATTTTCATTGGTCTGTCAAGCATGTTTGAAATAGCATTTTCATTGGTCTGTCAAGCATGTTTGAAATAGCATTTTCATTGGTCTGTCAAGCATGTTTGAAATAGCATTTTCATTGGTCTGTCAAGCATGTTTGAAATAGCATTTTCATTGGTCTGTCAAGCATGTTTGAAATAGCATTTTCATTGGTCTGTCAAGCATGTTTGAAATAGCATTTTCATTGGTCTGTCAAGCATGTTTGAAATAGCATTTTCATTGGTCTGTCAAGCATGTTTGAAATAGCATTTTCATTGGTCTGTCAAGCATGTTTGAAATAGCATTTTCATTGGTCTGTCAAGCATGTTTGAAATAGCATTTTCATTGGTCTGTCAAGCATGTTTTAAATAGCATTTTCATTGGTCTGTCAAGCATGTTTGAAATAGCATTTTCATTGGTCTGTCAAGCAGGTTTGAAATAGCATTTTCATTAGTCTGTCAAGCATGTTTGAAATAGCATTTTCATTGGTCTGTCAAGCAGGTTTGAAATAGCATTTTCATTGGTCTGTCAAGCATGTTTGAAATAGCATTTTCATTGGTCCGTCAAGCATGTACGAAATAGCATTTTCATTGGTCTGTCAAGCATGGTTTAAATAGCATTTTCATTGGTCTGTCAAGCATGTTTGAAATAGCATTTTCATTGGTCTGTCAAGCATGTTTGAAATAGCATTTTCATTGGTCTGTCAAGCATGTTTGAAATAGCATTTTCATTAGTCTGTCAAGCAGGTTTGAAATAGCATTTTCATTGGTCTGTCAAGCATGTTTGAAATAGCATTTTCATTGGTCTGTCAAGCATGTTTAGAATAGCATTTTCATTGGTCTGTCAAGCATGTACGAAATAGCATTTTCATTGGTCTGTCAAGCATGTTTGAAATAGCATTTTCATTGGTCTGTCAAGCATGTTTGAAATAGCATTTTCATTGGTCTGCCAAGCATGTTTGAAATAGCATTTTCATTGGTCCGTCAAGCATGTACGAAATAGCATTTTCATTGGTCTGTCAAGCATGTTTGAAATAGCATTTTCATTGGTCTGTCAAGCAGGTTTGAAATAGCATTTTCATTGGTCTGTCAAATGCAATAATGCCAAGAGCTGTCATATGCTAGTTACGGTAAGCTGTGAGGTTTATAGATTAATCTCGAGGCTTGTCATACTTAAACTGTAAACTCTCTTCAATTTGGTGAAACATGACTAAAGAGTGTGTAACAGTTACACTTTTTTTTAAGCGTACAGCTGTGAAACATTGTATAGACCATTGTGCACTGTTGGCCGTGACAATTCTATATGTCGTGAAACAGTGCGTATTGACTTCGTAGTTAAACAATCACTAGTTTTTTTTTTACACGTTCGATGTCTTCTATCAGATGATTTTGGTAGCCGACTCTTCTCTTTATCGAACACTTAAACCGTCTCATTTAGCGTATGCGTCCTTATTTGGATGGATAATACAACTATCTTTGAGCAATCGCCAGGAGATTTTTGTAGACGGGATGAAGACAAAAAGCCGATACTCGACCTGCTTTCTATTTTTGTTATTTTTTTAATCATTGTTCACTCTCCCCCCCCCCCCCAAAAAAAAAGGCACGCCTCCACTGTGGTGCCCTCTGCCCTCACGACGCAAATTCACTAGACCAACCCTACAATCTACAAAATTCCATCCATTCACTTTTACCGCCCACAGATGTCGAAGAGCTTTCTACTCCCAAAAGCTTCTTTCCTCGTGCTGCTAAACTCTGGAACTCCCTCCCTGTTCCCTGTTTTCCTGACGGTACTAACATGTAGAAATTCAAAACTAATGTAAACATAAATCTCGCTGCACAGCTCCCAATTTATGTTGACCCCCTCTCCAAACTCTTACCCTTTTTCTAAGTAGCCCCTTACGTCTACAGTGGCGGCCTGCCTTGTTTGGGGTTAACTAAGTTAAAAAGTAAAAAAAAAAGCTACTGAGAATTAGGGTATAAGTTTTTTTGTTTTTTTTAAACATGATTCACCCCAAACAAGGCAGGCCGCCACTGTAAACGTAAGGGGCTACTGAGAACAAAGAAAGAGGGGAGAAGGATTGGTGGTTCAGCTTAAATTGGGATCTGAGCAGCGAGATGTCTGTTTACATTAGTTTTAAATTTCTGCATGTCAGTACTGTCGGGGAAACAGGGGGCAGGGAGGGAGTTCCAGAGGCCAGCAGCACGAGGAAAGAAGCTATTTGAGTAGAATGCTCTCCGGCATCTGGGGACCTCCACAGTGAATGAATGAGATTTAGTTGATTGTCGAGTTAGTCTAGTGAATTTACGTCGAGGGGGCACCAGAGTAGCCAACTCATCGGAGCATAATCCATTGAAGTATTTGTAAAACAAGCACAAGGATGCTACATTGCGGGACAGGGGCTGGAGCTTAGCTGACAGTGAGGGACCTATTAGGTTGACGACTCTTTTTTGGACTTTGTCAAGGAGGGAGAGACTAGTAGATGATGCACCAGCCCAGATGTGGCAACAATACGCCATGCATGGGCGGATGATGGCTTTGTAGAGATACAGGATAATGTCAAGTGTGAGAAGTTTACTGGCACGGTAGAGGGAGCCAACCTTCTTTACGGCAGTCTTGGCAATGTCTTCAATGTATTTGTTCCAATTCATGTTACCTGTGAAGGTTAGGCCAAGGAGTTTGAATGAGGAACTCTCAGGTAGGGGATTATTTGTCATGACAATCGGTGGTTGGTGATGCTTCTTGTAGTTGTTTAAGGAAAGGAGCTTTGTCTTTGCGGCATTAAAAGTTACCAACCATTTATGACCCCAATCCACTACAGCTTGGAGGTCATTTTCTAAGGATTCAGCCATTGCCTCGGATATGATCGCGTCTGTTTTGCCAACATGGCGAGAGTAAAGCGTGGTGTCTTGAGCAAATAAACCAGATCATCCTAAGTTCGGAGCTGTGCAGCGACAGTTCTGTTTACATTAGTTTTAAATTTCGGAATGTCGGTACAGTCGGGGAAACGGGGAGCAGAGATGGAGTTCCAGATGCCGGCAGCACGAGGAAATAAGCTATTGGAGTAGAAGGATCTCCGGCATTTGACGACCTCCACAGTGAATGGATGGGATTTACCTAATTCTCGGGTTGGTCGGGTGTATTTACGTCGAGGGGGTCACTAGAGCAGCAAGTTCATCGGAGCATTGAAGTACTTGTAAAACAGGCACAAGGATGGGATATTATAGTGGCGATGCGACAGTGCCTGGAGCTTGGTGGATAGTGAGGGACCTATTAAGTTGTCGACTCTTTTTTTGGATTTTGTCTTAGAGGGAGAGACTAGTAGATGATGCACCAGCCCAGATGTGGCAGCATATTTCATGCATGGGCAGATACTGGCTTTGTAGAGATATAGGATAATGTAAGGTGTGAGAAAACAGTAGAGGTCCTAGTAGGGATCAGGTGAAAATCTGTTCTTATTCCACAAGGACGCATTTGCCGGCACTTACTTTCTCAACGTTGAATTAGAATACAAACCCTAACCCTAACACTAACTCTAACACTAACCCTAACACTAACGCTAACCCTAACACTAAACCTAACACTAACCCTAACACTAACCCTAACCCTAACACTAACCCTAACACTAACACTAACCCTAACACTAACCCTAACACTAACACTAACCCTAACACTAACCCTAACACTAACCCTAACACTAACCCTAACCCTAACACTAACCCTAACACTAACACTAACCCTTACACTAACCCTAACACTAACACTTACCCTAACACTAACCCTAACACTAACACTAACCCTAACACTAACCCTAACACTAACCCTAACCCTAACCCTAACACTAACCCTAACACTAACACTAACCCTTACACTAACCCTAACTCGCTATAAGCAGCATTTCTAAATGCTATATTTTATAGTTACTGACACAGCATGTATTTTAGACAAAATGTTTGCCAATGACTGTCCAAAGTCGCAGAGGAATAATGACAAAGGGATCTTACCGTTCACTGTCTAATCTGAGATAGTACTTTCTGGTTTATGCCGGCCTGTAAATACAAGAGCTTACTCGAAATATAACCAGCATCACACTGCCATTTTGAGGGAGATGACGCTGGATAAGTGAAAAGCGATACGGACTGGGTGGACAAAGTTGAACTGCAGTCGGTTCCATAATACCACTTTCACTTAGGGATGTTGGCAACCTTCACGTGGTCCCTTCTGCAAGAATGCCGGCAAACGAATCAAACCGGTCAACAAAGTCCGATTTTACTTTTTTACTGGCATTTAAAATTGTGAACAGTAATGGATGTAAGGCACACTATACTCACGGACATAAAAAAAGCAAGTATTGTAGCATAAAACAGAGTCATGGTGAGTTACCCGTTCTTTCAAAATAGTTTTTAAAATCTCCACGTTTTTACTTTCTTATTATATTCTTTTCTCTCCCTTTCTTTTCTTTTTTTTCCTCTTCCCCTTCCAGATTAGAATAAACGGCAGATTCCCCCCCCCGTCCCACGTCCCCCGTCCCCCGTCCCCCATATCTACTGTCGGCCAAGCTTAGCTGTGACATATTTTGACCCAGACAAACTTCCTAGCTAAAAATAGACATAAACTAATAAGTCGAAGCCATCAATCCCATTCATTTTGCGTCCTTTGAAGGAGACAGGCCACTGCTGATAACGCTACAACCAAAATCATGATTTTCATTTTCTGCTTGTTCACATCAACAACCATGCCGAAGTCTGGACACTTTCTGACAAATCAAAATTAATATTCTGTATGATTTTTCTACATCCTGAGGAAGTCTTTCAATAAAGACGAAACCGTTGATGAATACATAAATAACCTAGTTTTTGGCTTTCATTTTACATATATATATATATATATATATATATATATATATATATATATATATATATTACCTTAAGGCCTTGTCGTCTGACCCTCTGAGAGGAAACGTCAGAATGGTAAATTAAAAACTAAAAGTCGAATGAGAAATGAAGGGGAAAAAAATAAATAAATAAAACTTATTTCAGTTAGAGGAAACGATTGAGAAGGGGAAAAAAAAATAAAATAAATAAATCTCTCAACGTTATGGTGGCTTTGAATCATTAAAGATCTCCAACTGAGATTCAATTTAATGATTCAAAGCCACCATAACGTTGAGAGATTTACTTTTTTTTTTTTTTTTTCCCTTCTCAATCGTTTCCTCCAACTGAAATAAGTTTTATTTATTTTTTTTTTTCCCCTTCATTTCTCATTCGACTTTTAGTTTTTAATTTACCATTCTGACGTTTCCTCTCAGAGGGTCAGACGACAAGGCCTTAAGGTAATTTTAACAATTTTCCTTTTTTTTTTCCCCCACTCGTCTGTTTCATTGATTTTAATAATGCTTCCTCTAAAATTAATCCTACCATTCTGGTGTACACGAAATTTACTTACATATATATATATATATATATATATATATATATATATATATATATATATATATATATATTAGTAATATGTTAAGGCTGAGGGCAATGCAAAGTGTCGGGTAGGTTGTAAGCTGGAAGGAACAAAAATAATAAATCGAAATGGGACTTACTATTTATTTTTTCTTAAAATCTTACATAACAGCGAGTGTGGTGCTATCCAACACGAATGACAAAGAACAGAACGTATATGGAAAACACTTTGATTTTAATAATTTCCCATCACCGCCGGATGGTTTACGCCGGCTACGCACACACATATAAAAAAAATCTTTTGACATATGTTGTCTCATGAAACCCGCAACAGAGATAGCCCAGAAGAGACGTAAAAAGTACAGAGAAACATTCAAAAATAGGAGCCTTAAAGAATGGGCAGAACGAAAACGTGCCCCTCCCCCACAATTTCTTGATGAGATATCTAAGGAGTATATCGACAAAGAAGTTTCCTTGGACTAGCTTCAAAGAGGAGCCCTCCACTATGACCAGGAAAGGCTTATAATGGCGGCTCAAGATCAAGACCTTATGACTAATGCATTTAAAAAGATGGCAGGACTTAGTAATGATAAAAAGTGCAGATTTTGCCACACTGAAGTGGAGAGTGTGAATCACTTGATATCCAGCTGCAAAAGTATTGTTACACCGGCCGTTCTTACACAGGAGAAACACCACCGGTTGTCACTATAAATAGTGCGAGTCACCAGAGACACTGAAGACAAAGCACCGTCTTGTAACTGTCTAGCCAAGAGCTAGTCACTTTCTTAATTTGTTAATACACTTGTTAAACCAACCCTCGACTTGACTTCCTTTATTTATTATTTACTGTGGAACAACTTTACAACAATTATGTTAGCAGATGGCAGCAACACAACGTTCCACGATGGTGTGTGCAAATACATACACTTGAACATCTGTAAAAATGTAAACATCCAATGTAGCACTAAGTCCTGGGAACATCTACCGGAGAGGACTGTGGGAAATGATAAGTATGCTATAGATTATGATTATCTGGTTCCTACATCTACCTACCTGGAAAATGCAGCAGTGAAACCGGACATAGTCATATTAAATAAGGCAGAAAGAGAGGCAACACTGATCGAGGTGAGTGTTCCAAATGACAGTGGCTTAAACAGAGCAGAGAGGGAGAAGGTGACAAAATACCAAGGCCTAATAAACAGAGCAGAGAAGGTGACAAAATATGAAAATATAATATGAAGAGGAACTGGAACCTCAAAAACATCAACATTATCCCAGTTAAAGGCTTCATGAAGAACAATTTCAATAAGTATCTGGAAAGTATTCCCGGAAAACCAAGTGCGAACGAAATCCAAATAATTGCACTTAAGGGAACGACCAAAACTATTAAAAGAGCACTCGGTTGGAGCCTCTAAATAACAGGTGATAGTCTCTATGCTAACGAAAACAGAACTAAGAAAATTTTAAAAAAAAGTTCATTAATTCCTCTTCTCACATTTTCACCCATTGCTTGTACTCCTTTGCTGACAGAGTTTATTATTCCATCTTTATAACCCAGTGCAATGCCGGCCATGACAATCGATAAAACAATAGTCTAAAGAGTCACCAAGCTCCAGTCCCTGTCCCATCACCGCAATATTGCATCCTTGTGCTTGTTTTACAAATACTTCAATGCATTGTGCTCCGATGAGCTGGCTACTCTGGTGCCCCCCTCTAACTCCTGGAGAGGAGTAAATCAATACTCTGGTGCCCCCTCGACGTAAATTCACTAGACCAACTCGACCATCAGCTAAATCTAATCCATTCACTGTAGAGGTCCCCAGATGACGGACAGACTTCTACTCCAATAGCTTCTTTCATCGTTCTACTGGAATGTAGAACCCCCTCCCTGCTCTCTGTTTCCCCGACAGTACCGACGTGCAGAGGTTTAAAACTAATGTAAACATACATCTCGCTACACTGTTCCGAACTTTGGGTGACACCAAACACCTACACACTAATTCTCAGTAACCCCTTATGTGTACAGTGGCGGCCTGCCTTGTTTGGGGTGAAATATGTAAAAAAAAAGAAGAAAAGTATGAAAAATGTAAAACTGTAGTGGATGTATACCTTTCCCAATAGAAACAATGAATGTCGGTACACAATCTCGAATAGAAAACTATGGGGTTAAATCTTATCTCCCTCGGCGTTGACAGCTGCTCCAACGAGCTGATTAAGAATCGGCGTCTGTACGATGACAGTTTATTAGATCGACCTGTCAAGCGTTCGAATAACAGAACATGTGTGAATAGCATATTCCCCGCGGACACATAACTGCGGTTAAAATATACAGGGTGCTCGCTGAGGTTTTGTTTTTGAATATCAGGCCACAGGCATTTTTTTCTTATGTGGAAATATGTTTTCTTGAATAAAGGGTATATTTTACAGATGTCCTAGAATAAAATATCGACACACACACACACTGTATTTATATATACGTATATGTATACATATATGTATACGTACATGCATCTATATATATATATATATATATATTTATACGTATATGCATCTATATATGTATACGTATATGAATCTATATATATATATATATATATATGTATACGTATATGCATCTATATATGTATACTGTATTTATATATATATATACTATATTTATATATATATTTGCTGTATTTATATATATATATATGTGTTGTATTTATATATATATATATATATATATATGCATACTGTATATATATGCATATATATACTTTATTCATATATATATATATATATATATATGCATATATACATATACTGTGTGTATATGTATACGTATATATATATATATTTACTGTATTCATATATACGTACTGTATTTATATGTATACGTATATATATATATATATATACTGTATTTATATATATACGTATATCAATATATATACTGTATTTATATGTATACGTATATATATATATATATATATATATATATATATTACTGTATTTATATGTATACGTATATATAGATATATATATATACTGTATTTATATGTATACGTATATATATACTGTATTTAGATGTGTACGTATATATATATATATATATATATATACTGTATTTATATGTATACGTATATATATATATATACTGAATTTATATGTATACGTATATATATATATATACTGTATTTATATGTATACGTATATATATATATATACTGAATTTATATGTATTATATGTATACGTATATATATATACTGTTTTTATATGTATACGTATATATATATATATATATATATATATATATACTGGTTTATATGTATACGAATATATATATATACTGTATTTATATGTATAGGTATATACACTGTATTTATATGTATACGTATATATATATACTGTATTTATATGTATACATATGAATATATATATATATATATATATATATATATATATATATATATATACTGTATTTATATGTATACGTATATATATACTGTATTAATATGTATACCTATATATATACTGTATTTATATGTATTTTATTAAAAACTGTGTTCTGCGGCTACGGTAGTCAAATGACATCCCGTAGCTGCAATCAGTCCTCCATGCTAGTCCCAGGCCATCTGGCTTTGTCATGTGCAAGTTGTCGTAGGCAATGAAGTTGTTTCGCTGTACGTAGTGGTCCTAGTCCCGCTGCTTGAGGTCAGCACATAGTGTGCCCAGCAAATTTGTGCAGTGCCGTTTTAGTCGTGCTTGGTAGTGGTCCTAGTCCCGCCTGTTCAACCAGATCAACTTTGTACTATTTGTTAATAACATTGAAAATATAAGCCATTAACAATGCAAGATTAATTTTTTTTTACATTATTAATTTCGGAATAAAATTCCATCATCAGAGGCGTGACCAGTATTGTGTCATATTTTTTTGGTTCATCAAAAAAACAAGAATAACCAAACTGATTTCTTTGTTACTTGATAAACGTCTCTCCTCGCTGGTGGTGATTTAAATCCCGGTGTGGAACGAAGAATAGCGTGGCTTGCTCGTGTTGATAAAGCAATATGGTTGGTTATTCTTGTTTTTTGATTAAAAAGGAAAAGAAATGACTCAATGCTGGTCAAACCTCTGATGATGGAATTTAATTCCGAAATTAATAAGATCAATGTAAAAAAAATTAATCTTGTTAATGGATTATATGTTCAATTTTATTAACAAATCCAGCAATACTTTACATGAACAACCAACCTATATTTTATATATATATATATATATATATATATATATATATATTACTGTATTTAATATATATATATATATATATATATATATATATATATATATATATATATATATACATACAATAATATTTTTATAAATAAATATTAAATATTTAATTACCTAGAGACATCGATGTTTCATGCTAACGCAATCTTCAGTCTAGGAACTAATTCCCAACGGTCGGTGGGCGCGAACCCCGAACACAAATCACCATTGATTCGGAGTCGAAGATCTTACCCGCAGGCCACTGTCAACTAGTTAGTAAATAGAGAAGAACTTTAACTGTAAATAGCGGAATTCGGCGACTACTTACCAAGCAAATAAGAGTGATCTACGAAACGTCGGATCATGCATATAGCTATTTGTACTGCTTGTTATTAAAGCTCCTCGAAAAGTGCCCACGCACACACATGTATATATATATATATATATATATATATATATATATATACATACATGTGTGTGTGTGTGTGTGTGTGCGTATGTAATATGGGTATAGTATTTGCTTTCAGAATTACTGACCATGATTAAGGTTTGGTTTACTTCGGTTACATGACGATACTTTCGGTGTAAACGTTATTTTATCTGTCATAGGAGACGAATTGCAATTCCGCATGTCACAATCAGAATGCACCATGTAGCCTTTTGGAAAGAACCAACTTTGTGACGCATATTAAAATACAGAATGCGTAAACTTAGTATTTTCTGATTGAAATACATTTCATAAAACACGTTTTAATCTCAGTTTAAAAAAAAAATTAATATTAACTAATATTAATGATCAGCTAGGGGAAAGTATTAATGAATTTAATCTACCCCAATCTTTGGATAAAATAGTAGAGTATACAAGACCTTCAAGCCTTGCTTGTGCAACTCGTCTTGGAAAAAGAAACTCCAAAATACTACCATAAATGTTATTATTCCTAGTCGTTCTGGTCCGCATGATGGTTCAGGAAAGTGCAGTTGGAAGTTTCACAAACCATACTTCACAACATACCTTTCGATAGAGACAATGGATAACCTTTTGAAGAATACGTCAAAAGGTTATCCATTGTCTGTAATTACGAAAGACATGGATTTTTTTTTATTCATGGCGATATCTATAGATTTCGAATTAAATGTTGAAATTACGTACATCGGAAGAAGCGAGAAACCACACAGTATGAGAGATGAACGGATTTTCTCATGATGTCTCTATTAAACCAACGTATTTATTGATGAACGGGTTGCACTTATACTAATGCATGGCTGCATCTAACAATAATATTAATAATAACTAGCGGTACCCGTGTAAATTACACGAAATGTTGTTTTCAATACTAATTATTTTTTTCCTAACCTAGACATATTTGAATAAAATATGATAAAATTTGACTTGTATATTTATTTTTAAAAATGGACAATACATGAAATAATTTACAAAACTTCTTTATATACAATATTTCTAGTGATGGTAATATTTCGACGACTAATCTTTACTTTGTAAATGCTTTAGATTAAATTTAATTTGGCTCCAATTCATGAGTAGCATACACAGATTCGGAAGGTCGTTGCTTTTGATGTAAGCGTGACACACAAAATAACACACACGCTATCGTATTAATATGTGTCTTCCCGGTCGTCCAGTTCCTTCCCCCTCCCCTTCGATGTAGAAAAAAATCTTAGAGGTTGGTTGGGATCAAACTATAAACCTGTCGGGCCGACGTCAAAATCTGTAGTTCGATATAAGATTAATTAGTTCAACATGACGTAAATGAAGAAGATCGGAGGTTGCATCTGACGAAACGTTGTGAGAATGACATCGAATATGGGAGTTGTATGCCGAACAATGCACAACAAAAATACTTGGGAATACTTGTAAATGTTACGAAAATTAGGTGACTTGAATGCTTTTCCACACACGAACATACACGCTATCCTATTAATATATAGATCACACTGTTTTAAAATTAAGCATGGAATACCGAATAAAATTTCATTTTAAACTGGGGCGTGACAGCAGAAATAACAATTATTTCTAATTGAAGCATGACAGAACAATTAAAATTTAATTCCCAACTTAAGCGTGAATAAATAACCATACTGAATAACATGTTTGTTTAAAAAAGAAGCGTGACGCACCTTGAAGATCATGTTTCAAACTTAAGCATGATATAACAGTTAAAAGGCTTTTTCAAACAGAATCCTTTCATACCTAAAAATACTGTTTCAAATTGAAGTGTAACAGGAGAAAAAAACTGCTATTAGAAACTGAACCGTTACATACCTTAAATGAAGTTTTAAAGAACAACAGAAAAGTCACTGCTAACTTAACTATTACAGATAGATAGAAATGCGATTACGAACTTTAACAGACGGGTACAAGTTTTAAGTTAATGAGTACATACAAAATAATTATATTTTAAAATTCAGTTTGATGCTATTTGAAATTGAATGCTATTAGAAACTGAACGTGACATACCTTAAGAATATAATTTCAAAATGAAGTTTTAAAGAACAACACAACAGTTACTGCTAACTTAACTATTACAGATAGATATCCTGGTGATACCAGATCAGGCTGCCCTGTGGCTCTCTGAGACGACATCCACCTACATTGACGTTTTTTTTTTTTTTGTTTGTAAAACTTAATTATGTTCTACAAAACCAAAACCAAAAACAACAGCCCCTCTCCCTTTCTCCCTCCCCTTTTTTATTTTTATTTTTCCTACCCTACTCCCGGTCCTGGATATGACCTTAAACTACATCCGATGGTGAGATCCGGCTTACGGACTTTGGGGAATGTGGAGCCTCCTCTTAATTACCATTGCTCCCAGGTCCACCCTGACCCGGAGTGGTAGTACCTGTTAGGGTCCCAACTATGGGTTAAATAGAAACAGATATTAAAAGGGGAAAGAAACAAAAAAGAGAAGAAAACAAGACCAGATTCGGCATTAAATAACACAAAAAGGGTTGATATGCCGTAAAACAAAACTACCAAACTACCAAACTACCAGATAGATAGAAATGCGATTACAAACTTTAACAGACGGGTACAAGTTTAAAGTTAATGAGTACATACAAAATAATTCTATTTTAAAATGACATACATTAATAATCTTATTTTAAAATTAGAGCCTGACAAAAAGTAAAATGCTATTTCAAACTTACGCGTGACACAGAGAGAGGAATGCCATTTCTAACTTTACCAGACGGATGTTAATTTAAACATTTGACAAACCTCAGAAATATTATAATTAAAGTGACAGTGACAGACATAATGAAAACAAAATAATTTTACACTGTAGCGTGACATATAAAATAAAACGACACTTTTTACTTCGGCGTAAAATACTGACAAAGATTATATCAATTAATATAAGCGCGCCATTTTTACTAAGCGAGAGAATGACGGACAAAGCCTGCCTCACGATGCTTGGACGAATTTGAAAATTCAATTAGACAATATTATATTACGTTGGAAAAAAAAAACCTGTTGATTGTTAATGGAAAAATGTGGTTATATTCGGAAATGAGGAAAAATATATATTCAGATTGAAATAGAAAGATATGGCCAGGGGACATTCATCTCACGAAGTGCGCACTTAGATTTTCTTTGTCACAGAATATGGCGTTATTTTGCAAAATGAAAAAAAAACACAGACACACATATAGCTAAATGAATAAATCCGAAAGTCTTTATTCATCTGTTGCTCCTATATAATCATCATAAACAGGTGTTGGATAATGTCCCTGTGGGAACGGACGCATCTTGAGGTGGGCGTATGTGTTAGAGATCGTTTGGTTTGGCTTGCGCGATTAAGTGCGGGTGGACCCGTACAGTCGAGTGCAGAATGGGGATGTTCTCACGGTTGGAGCTCACAGACGCTGACAGGGTATACATGTACTGGTTTTACTTTGTAGATTAGCGTTACAAGAAAATTGCTTCACACTGCGAGCGTATATAACAGCTTTATATATACAATCATTGTTTAGCGGACATTCTCTATATTTTTGCACTTACAATTATTATAAAAGACCACTGAACAGATTTAATTGTTTTATCCTGTTTTAAGAAATGATGGTGTGTGCTATGTAAGGGATTGTAGAATAGGAAAGTTGTATAGTATTTATATTCAGGATCGTGCTATATCTATGCCGATGCTTAAAAGATTTTTCAATAATTTTAATTTTAATTTTAAATAATTCTCATCACAACAACAATACTTGACGAGACTTCAGATCAAGGGTCAATGTGCACTTGCGATAGGGGCTCTGTGGCGTCACGGGCTTTTGTGCTGGAAGCAGAGTTTTGCCAATCTGGGTTTTGGAAGCGAGCCGAACAGTCGACTTCTCTATGTAGTCTTCAAATGAAATAGGGGATTTAAATACAGGCCGAGATTTTTTCCTTCACCACTCCTCGAATGGCTAAGGACTTAAGTAGGAAGTAACTACGATAAAGTAGTAATTTGGTCTCTCTCTCGACGTTACTGAATATCTCCTTCTTTTAACGTTTGTGAGGCATCTCCAAGCGACAAAAATCTGACGCATGAAATAAAACGGAATTAAAAGTTTTAAAGATTGTTTGTCTCCTGAAGCGGTCATGAAGCTTTTTTGTTGTAGCGGCGATGTTCACGGCAGTAGAGAACGAAAAAAGAATTCAACCACTAGACGATATCGAGACGGCGCCCATTCGCGACGAAGAAGTGAAGGTACGAGAAATTAAAAGGTATGCAACATGTACATGTTTGGTGTTAAAAATGAACACTTGTTTAAACGAGAACTGCCACGATCTGTTCCGGGACGGGTATACGGAGCGAGAACTGCCACGGCCTGTTCCGGGACGGCTATGTGACACAGATTACTATTATTTAAATCAATTATAAAATATAACATTTTTAAATACTGTGTACAGACGAAAGATACAAGTACAGTTATTTGAATACCTAGTTCGTATGATTATCTTTTTAAAAAGTTAATAATAGATAAATGTTTGGTGTAATTAATTTGTCCTTATTGGTCCCCCGATTTATAAAATCGGGGGACTTATGTTTTGAGGCATGTCCCTCCGTCCGTCCGTCCGTCCGTCCGTCCTGATTTTTCTTCGCAACCATCCATTTGATTTCTCTGAAATTTTGCATGAAGTTGTAACTTTGGTCAGGTTAGAAAGTGACATTCTTCGATTTAAAAAAAAATCTGGTTAGCCCCCAGAGTGTCAAAAGGCCCCGAAATGGCAGAAAATGACAATTTTTGCTCCATAACTTTTCATCCATCCATTCAATTTCTCTGAAACTTGGCCAAAATGTGGAGGCAATTGTTCATAATAGAAAATAAGTATCGCTGACCTTTGAAAAAATCTGGTTCGCGTCCCCAGGGGATCAAAAGCCCCCAAAATGGCAAAAAATGACCTTTTCTCGCATAACGTTTGATCCGTCCATTCATTTTTTTTCTGAAACTAGGCTAAAAAGTAGAGGCAATTGTCTTGGATATAAAATGAGCATCCTTGGCATCAGAAAAATTCTGGTTAGCGCCCCCAGGGAATCAAAGGGAGGTCAAAAATGCCTCAAATAGAACACATAAAAACTTCCTTTTTGGTTTTTCCTTTTTCATTTCCCATTACGTCGGATTACCTTCATTCCTTCTTTTCCCATATATATATATATATATATATATATATATATATAT
Source organism: Sepiola atlantica (assembly GCA_963556195.1). NCBI lineage: Eukaryota > Metazoa > Mollusca > Cephalopoda > Sepiida > Sepiolidae > Sepiola > Sepiola atlantica. The sequence goes on along the minus strand of OY744555.1, from coordinate 25,743,790 downwards.
ATATATATATATATATATATATATATATATATAGTCTCGGAAGTTTCTCAACCATTAAAACTATATTAAAAAAAACAAAATAACTTATAGTCCCAAATCTTCCAGTGGAAAATCACTCATGTAAGTCAATTTATTTTTTACAGTTATTATATTAGTTTATTTCTAACACTATTTTAAGGGATCATCAGTTGTTTACCATGAAAAACTGTTTCGGGAATTTAAAAACAAGACAGTATTTAATTTCATGGCTTCCCAGCAGAGTTGATCAGACCCCACTAGATATATATATATATTATACAGGCAAAACATATATATATAAACATATACACATATCTAATTATTTGTATATGCCACGTAAGTGTAAACATTTACAAAATAATATAATGCATCCATGTTCCTCACCGTGTTACCTAGAATATATATTCGAAAAGCCATAATGATCCGTTCATTAGTTTAGGTATACATAAAAATATATGAAATATTCACATACGCAACCTTATATATAGAGAGATAGATAAAAGACTG
>OY744555.1:25738265-25740765 GCA_963556195.1 Sepiola atlantica | reverse complement strand
TCGAACCCCGGATCACGAGTTATATTTTAAACTCAAATCCCAACGTCTTAGCTCACACGGCCGTCCCGAATAACTCGGTAAATTTTACTTAAATAGTTAATTAATGAGATGTATTTTTGCAAATCCTTATGCACATCATTTGTACTGCTTACATCGATGACATACACTAGATCAGTATATTAGAAATCTGTTTTTTTTGTTGTTGTTGTTTTAATAACTCTATCCGTGCGAAAAAATTCATGAAGATTACAGAAGAACATTAAATTATTTGAATTTTTTAATTTGATAAATTGAAACTATTGTCAAACACCTATTCGAATAGACAGACGAGCTTATTCAAATATGTAGAAGATATTGCCAGGGCTGCTGCAAAGAAAGTGGGCTTCATCTACCGTGCTAGAAAACATCTCACACCTGGCAGTATCCTATATCGCTACAAAGCCACCATCCACCCATGCATGGTGTATTGCACCATCCATTAGTCTCTCCCTATTAGACAAGGTCCAAAAAAGAGTCCCTAATCTGATAGGTCCCTCGTTACTCCAGGCCCCTGATTTATCGCCGCAATGCTGTGTCCTTGTGCTAGTTTTACAAATACTTCAATCGAATGTGTTCCGATGAACGAGCTCCTATGGTGCTTTCTCGACGAAACTACACTCGGCCAACCCGACAATCAGTTAAATCCAACCTGGAGGTCCTTCCACTCCAATAGCTTACTTCCTTGAGCTGCCAGCCTTTGGGAGTCCCTCCCTGCTCACTGTTTCCTCGACTTTATCGACATTCAGAACTTTTAAACTAATGTGAACGAACATCTCGCTACACAGGCTCTGAATTAAGGATGACCTCTTAAATGTTCACCCTAATTCTCAGTAGCCCCTTACGTCTACAGTGACAACTTGCCTTGTTTGGGGTTTACTAAGTTAGAAAAAATGAAATATAAGGTCCTTTGCGACACCCTCAGTGTAGCTATTAGGTATCAATAATATCTGCTTCAAAGCAGATAGGAAACGCATGGTACGACATTATTGAATTACTTGAGGCGAAGAACGCCGTCACGTTTCTTACGCCAATCATACAAGTCGAGAGTCTGTCTTCGAAATCAGTCTGACCAAAGCTGAGTCATTGTGACGGTAGTTGCTGTTGTATTGCTGGTCTCTCACTTTGGTAAGTTTGTAGCTAACTGGCTTCAAAGGGACCGTTTATTGGTTCAGCGTGCAGTTGAGCGCTAGCATATCCTCTAATCTTCCGACCTAGTTCCGAATCATAGTCCGTTACTGAGCAAGAATAGTAAAATAGTGACAATTGTTACGAGGAAGCGGACGCTTTTCATAACGAAGTGTTTAACCTCATCGCCCCTAATTCATTCAAGGGCAGCTATAAATAACACCCTACCTGAGAGTTCATCATTCAAACCCCTCGGCCTAACCTTCACAGGTAACATGAATTGAAACAAATACATTGAAGACATTGCCAAGGCTGCCGCAAAGAAGGTTGGCTCCCTCTACCGTGCTAGTAAACTCCTCAAACCTGATATTATCTTGTATTTCTACAAAGTTACCATCCGCCCATGCATGGAATATTGTTGTCACATCTGGGCTGGTTCATCATCTACTAGTCTCTCCCTCCTTGACAAGGTCCAAAAAAGAATCGCCAACCTAATAGGTCCCTCACTGTCAACCAAGCTCCAGTCCCTGTCCCATCGCCGCAATGTAGCATCCTTGTGCTTGTTTTACAAATACTTCAATGGATTAAGCTCCGATGAATTGGCTACTCTGGTGCCCCAATCGACGTAAATCCACTAGACTAACTCGACAGTCAACTAAATCTCATTCATTCACCGTGGAGGTCCCCAGATGTCGGAGAGTCTTCTACTCAAATAGCTCCTTTCCTCGTGCTGCTGACCTCTGGAACCCCCTCCCTGTCCCCTGTCCCCTGTTTCCTCGACAGTACAGACATGCAGAAATTTAAAACTAATGTAAACAGACATCTCGCTGCGCATATCCCAATTTAGGTTGAACCTCCCCCCAACCTTCTCCCCTTTTTTTTCCTCAGTAGCCCCTTTTTTATATGTTATTTACTCTATGTGTTAGTAGTCTTAATGCTCCAAGGCCCCAATTTCTCGGTTTGGGAAGGAGTCAGTTTATAGGTAATTTACTTAGGCGCGATTACAGTTCAATTTCTACTTTCATGCGACTCACCCCCCACAATCACACTCTTAGTTTTAACCGCATTCACTCTCCGCACCCCTTCTCCTTCTTCGCACCCGTTCTTCTCTCCCCCTACACACCCCTCACTCATTCCCTCCCTGCCTACTGATCGCACAGGAGTTAATGCCTTTCCTCATTTTCAAGCCGGCTTTCGCTTCGGGATAACTTTAAAATATTTTCCCTACATTTTTCCCCATTTTAAAGCATTTTCTCTGACATCTTTGCCCAGGAAGTATTGTTAATAGCGAACATTTTCCACCTCACTCTCTTCTGAGCCTGCCTGCCAGCACTTA
>OY744555.1:25733265-25735765 GCA_963556195.1 Sepiola atlantica | reverse complement strand
ATATATATATATATATATATATATATATATATATATATACATATATATATATATATATATATTAGAAAGAGAAGATGATAGTAATCAGACGTAATGGGAAATGAAAAAGGAAAACACATAAGATATTTTGTTATATATATTCATCAACGTTTCGTCTTTATTGTAAGACTTGCTCAGGGTAATAATTTGAAGTTAGATAACTTATTTTGTTTCGGCATGAACTGACCAAAACAAATAGTGTTTGTGGTTGGTTTAATATGTATACTATCGCGGACAATGTATTCGGATATGTGGAGTTAGGGTTAGGATTATCTTTGGAGAGAAGGGGTTAGTTTATTGCTAATCGCCTGAGGCGCCCCTACCGGGGTATGCCGACGAGGCTGCACAGGCAATTTTTAAATAGCCAGAGTGCTCAAATTCTCGAGCGCTGGTTTTTCCCACTTTCTCGACATTGTGTCACATCTTACCTTGTGGGAGGAAGAGAAATAAATATATATTTGTATACCTTTAGAATTAGGAAACTATTAATCAATTAATTCACATTAGATATCATTAAATTACATTAGATTACATATAATCAAAGAACGAAATTTCAAGAACGGAAAACATGTCAAGAATCTTACATGAACTAATACCGTTTTCAACTTCCTTATATACTGTTATTCAAAGTCGTTCAGACACTAGACGGGTTTCGTCATTTACATAATAAATTCCTTTTAACCTTCAATTAAATTCATATTTACAAATATACACGTATAACTGCTATTATCAAGTTTATATATGTATTAACAATATTTTACGATACGGTGATATTAATAAAAATTATCTATACAATTAATTAAAGCCATTTTCTTCATAAACCAGCGTGTTTCCTAAACCATACTTTCAATGGCGAGTACTGTTAAAATTGCAAAGTCATCCTTTCGAAAGTGACGTCATTTTGAGAGGATATCTTTTCACATAATAATTCTTTATTTTCATTACGTTGTTAAGACAATGTGTTCTACTGTAAATTAAAATTAAACAAGGCATATCCCGCGGACAATGTATTCGGATATGTAGAGTTAGGGTTGGGATTGTCTTTGAAGATTGTTGATTGATGCCAAATTGAGTACAAGGCGCGTTTTTATAATGAAGTAACTACTCTCACCCCTTTACCTCCATGTAGTGTGGCCATGAATAGTGTAAATATAAGAGTTTTCACACGTTGGCCGGTCAAAATTCATGAAGGGGACATTTTTATTTGGCACCGGTTTCTTCCGGAAGACATGCGCTCGGGGTAGCTTCCTGCCTTGACACCGGCTGATTGCTCAAAGCGGCCTTTTCAAATCGGTCAGCATGGGACGCGGACGTTCAACCCGCTTGTTTATAGACGTTTGTTCTGGGGGCATTTTAGCTGGGCGAAAATAGAGGTAAGCGATGCAGAATTTCTCCTAACTTATCTTGAATTTGTACTACTTTGTGATTTGCTTCGTTTTGTCTTGAATTTGTACTACTTTGTGATTTGCTTCGTTTTGTCTTGGATTTGTACTACTTTGTGATTTGCTTCGTTTTGTCTTGAATTTGTACTACTTTGTGATTTGCTTTGTTTTGTCTTGAATTTGTACTACTTTGTGATTTGCTTCGTTTTGTCTTGAATTTGTACTACTTTGTGATTTGCTTCGTTTTGTCTTGGATTTGTACTACTTTGTGATTTGCTTCGTTTTGTCTTGGATTTGTACTACTTTGTGATTTGCTTCGTTTTGTCTTGGATTTGTACTACTTTGTGATTTGCTTCGTTTTGTCTTGGATTTGTACTACTTTTTGATTTGCTTCGTTTTGTCTTGGATTTGTACTACTTTGTGATTTGCTTCGTTTTGTCTTGGATTTGTACTACTTTGTGATTTGCTTCGTTTTGTCTTGGATTTGTACTACTTTTTGATTTGCTTCGTTTTGTCTTGGATTTGTACTACTTTGTGATTTGCTTCGTTTTGTCTTGGATTTGTACTACTTTGTGATTTGCTTCGTTTTGTCTTGGATTTGTACTACTTTGTGATTTGCTTCGTTTTGTCTTGAATTTGTACTACTTTGTGATTAGCTTCGTTTTGTCTTGAATTTGTACTACTTTGTGATTTGCTTCGTTTTGTCTTGGATTTGTACTACTTTGTGATTTGCTTCGTTTTGTCTTGAATTTGTACTACTTTGTGATTTGCTTCGTTTTGTCTTGAATTTGTACTACTTTGTGATTTGCTTCGTTTTGTCTTGAATTTGTACTACTTTTTTATTTGCTTCGTTTTGTCTTGGATTTGTACAACTTTTTTATTTGCTTCGTTTTGTCTTGAATTTGTACTACTTTGTGATTTGCTTCGTTTTGTCTTGAATTTGTACTACTTTGTGATTTGCTTCGTTTTGTCTTGGATTTGTACTACTTTGTGATTTGCTTCGTTTTGTCTTGGATTTGTACTACTTTGTGATTTGCTTCGTTTTGTCTTGGATTTGTACTACTTTGTGATTTGCTTCG
>OY744555.1:25723265-25728265 GCA_963556195.1 Sepiola atlantica | reverse complement strand
ACCGGCACGTGCGGCAATATCGATATCGCGATTCCCCTCATGAATACACAACGGAGAAAAGAAAGAAAAAGAAAAAACTTTCCAAGAATGTAACAATTACTGTGAATGCAAAATTTGCTATCCCCTGTAATTGGAGCGCCAGGATAACTGTCCGGAAGTCTTGGACACTATTCGAAGGTAAGTGTAATTGGACAAAAGGTTATGAGAACTTATTAATAGTAACAAGCCGCGCGTGCGTGGTCCCCCTCTGTATGTGACTCGATGTGGCGAGTGTAAAATACAATAAATTTGGGCAATTTGGGGCATTTTTGACCCCTCTTTGACCCTCTGGGGTGCGAACCAGAATTATTCTGAGGTCAAAGATGCTCATTTTATATCCAGAACAATTGCTTCTACACTTTGGCCACGTTTCAGAAAAATTGAATGGATAGATCAAACGTTATGGGAGAAAAAGGGTCATTTTTTGCCATTTTGGGGACTGTTGACCCCATGTGTGCGCGAACCAGATTTTTTCCAAGGTCAGCGATTCTTATTTTCTATTAAGAACCATTGCCTCCACATTTTGGCCAAGTTTCAGAGAAATTGAATGGATAGATGAAATGTTATGGGGCAAAAAAATGTCATTTTTTGCCATTTCGGGGTCTTTTGACCCCCTTGGAGGGCTAAACAATTGCCTCTACATTTTTGTCAAGTTTCAGAAAAATTGGAAGGATCAAACGTTATGGGAGAAAAAGGTAATTTTTTGCCATTTCGGGGAACAGTATCCATCGGAACAGATACTACACTTTGATCTTGGCCAAAAAGACCAATGATTCCTACATCAGCAAGGCAGAGAAATAGCTTCACCGCAACATCAAACCAGCTTTGTGATCAAAATTCAAAGGAAATAAGAAAAGACAACATGACAAAAGTTTAATCTCAGCGAACAGACGAAATATTTAATGTCCAAAAAATAAAAGACAATTATGAAAAACAATAAAGAAAAAAACGAATTCTTTGTCTGTCATTAAAAAGAATGAAAAACAAAACAAAAAAAAAACAGTTTTCTTAATTGTATATATTTTTCACTGTTTCTGCCATTGTTATTAATTCTTTTCAATGCCGGATATGAAAAGGAAATCGCCATTTAATATCTCTGAGACTCTGTTTCTGCGAATTCTCGGCCTTTTGGTCAACATCAAAGTGTAGTACCTGTTCCGATGGATACTGCACCACATAGACTGGTATTGTCTTGGCCTTCGGGGCTTGATTTACGCCGGTTTATGGGTCTGTCCTGTGCAGTTCTAGGAGGTTCACCCTCCCAGGCTTCGCCTCCTCTCTTTGAGGAGGAGTAAGTTTATTGCTTACTGCCTGAGGCGCCCCTACCGGGGAATGCCGACGAGGCTGCCCAGGCAATTTTTAAACCCCACTTTTCCGACCCGACCTTGGGTGACATCTTACTTGTGAGAGTAAGATAAAAACTGGCCTGGGTGGACCTCTTAGAACTGCACAGGACAGTACCTCAGACTGGCGGAATCAAGGCCCAAAGGCCAAGACAACACTGGTCTATAGAGTGAGCATCCATCGGAACAGATATTACACTTTGATCTTAGCCAAAAGGCCAAGGATTTTAGCTAGACACTTGTCTTTTACTACACCGGGGGAGGAGATGTCGACGCTCAGTCGAACACATACCATAAACATAACGATAGAGTAGAGAACTATTGGTAACGTTTCTTCTGTAATAAAAATGGTATTTTGGAGCCCAGGGCTGGGATCAGTAGCAGAGAAGGTTAATTATCGGGCGACTGATAAGATAGAATTACGTTATAAGGTCTATTTTTTTCAATGTGAAAATATCGTGTAAAATTTAAAAAGGTTAATGAAAACAGATATTGAATTGATAAAATGTAAAATATTTTCTTTGACGAGTCATAATTTTGCTTGGCATCAGAAAGTACTTAACAATCGACTGGCCATCAGGTGAAAAAAGACGAAAAAAAAAAGATAACAGGGCACTGATCTTGAGTAGTGCAAATTAGTGAACGTCATCGCCTAATGGAGGTGCTCTTCAACTAATGGGTGGTTGTGACGGTGGCTGGTGGGACTTTAAGCCGATCATAATCTCTTCACATCGAGAGACTGCAAAACGTTGCCAAGGAAAATAAAGTAAAGTGTTTGCAAATCCATCCGGCCACAACTAATGTGTTTTCACTTGTCGGTGGTAAGAGCTCGGATGAGCGTCGTCATAACACGGTGTTGGCCATCTAGCCTTTTTCAACGGATAAAAGTGACTCGTATGTTGTATTATAGTTTTATTTCTACAGATGTGATTATATGGAGATGAAACTGTATCTATCTTTGTATCAATCCTTATCTGTATATTCCGCTATAGACATTCTGTCGCCGTATGCATATATATATATATATATATATATATATATATATATATATATATATATATATATATATATATGGGAAGATGAAAAAGGAAAACCAAAAAATGGATGTTTTTTATGTGTACATCAACGTTTGGTCTTTATTTATAAGACTTCATCAGGATGATAAAATACCCCCGCTCATCCCCCACCTCTTTCTCTTACCACCAGCCACAGTAGTCCTGGCTCACCCCATCCTTCCATTTTTTCCCCACTCATTCTTTTCTACATTCATTTCTATTTCTCCAACAAATACGGACGTCCACCCAGCAGTTGGCCACTATTTCATTCTATTTTTCCCAATATGTCTACCCTACATGTATCTGTACTTGCATGACATTTTTTCTCTATTTTATCATCCTGATGAAGTCTTATAAATAAAGACGAAACGTTGATGTACACATAAAAAACATCCATTTTTTGGTTTTCCTTTTTCATCTTCCCATCACGTCGGATTACCTTCATCCTTCTCTTCCATATATATATGCTCTAGAATATGGTCATGCATTCAAATTTGAACAAGCCAAAATCACTAAACACATCCACAACAAATCTCGGCGAAGATTATTGGAAACTGCCCTCATCACATCCTCCACTACCATCAAGCAGCGAAATGGTTTCTTTAACCTATCACCCTTAATAAGCAAGATCATCCTCACAGAACAAAGTCTTTTGCCTGATCATGGCTAACTTTTATTTTCATCTCTAACCTTATGACACTCTTCCATTCACCCACACCCTTCCTTCTTCTCCCTGAATCTTCTTTTTTTCCTCACTTTTTTCCCTCACATTTTTAATACTACAGTCTAAATAAACTTTCTCATGTTCCAAATATTTCAAATATTCCTCACCCACCCTTTCAATCACCCCCCTCCCCCACCCACTCCAATCCCTCACTCATTGCTATCATTTTCCAAATATTTCAAATATTTCACACCCTATCACGACAAATCCTCCCTCTTCCCCCTCTCATCTATTTTCTCCCATACCTCTTCTTAAATTCCCTCATTTTCTCCAAACGCTCTCTAAGACCATAACTTTCGCCCATCCACCAAAATCACAGCCCCCCCCCCTCCCTCTCTACCCATCCCCATTTTCCCTGCATACACCCCCCACACACAAACATTCCAACTCACTCTTCCCCTTCAATCTCGACCACAGCCATCTGGTCAAACACCCCCTCCCCCTCTTCCTCCAATCTCTCTCTGCCATCCATTTTACCCCTGCTCACCCCCCACCTCTTTCTCTCATCGCCAGCCACAGTAGTCCTCGCTCCCTCCACCCTTTTCCCTTTTTTCTCCCACTCATTTTCATTCTCTAACAAGTACGGACGTCCAGCAAGACGCTGCCATTATTTCTCATTTTATTTTATTTTTCTTCCCAACATGTCTACCCTACATGTATCTGTGCTTGCATGATATCTTTTCCCTATATCATCATCCTGATGAAGTCTTATAAATGAAGACGAAACGTTGATGTACACATAAAAAACATCCAGTTTTTGGTTTTCCTTTTTCATTTTACCATATATATATATATATACATATATATATACATTCTTCTACGCTCTCTAATCATCTCTCTCTCTTTATATGTATATATATATATATGTGTGTGTATATATATATATATATATATGAATACGTGTGTGTATAGATGTATGTATACATATATATGTGTATATATATACACACATATATATTTATATATATATATATATATATAAACAGACAGAGAGAGAGAGATGGTGAGAGAGCGTAGAAGAATATATACATATATATATGTGTAGGTGTGTGTATGGATGTGTATATATATGTATGTTTGTGTGTAAATGAGTGTACATATATATGTTTGTGTATAGATGTGTGTATATATATATATGTGTGTGTGTATAGATGTACATATATATGTTTGTGTATGTGTGTGTATATATATAGGTTTGTGTATAGATGTGTGTATACATATCTATGTTTGTGTGTATATATATATATATGTTTGTGTATAGATGTGTGTATATATGTAAATGTTTGTGTGTATATATATATATATATGTTTGTATATGGATGTGTGTGTATATATATATGTTTGTATATGAATGTTTATATACATATGTTTGTATATGGATGTTTATATATATATGTAGGTATAGATATATATATATGAGCACTCTCATAAACCCGGTTTCAACTTCCTTCGGATTCATACCCCCTGGATATTTGTAACAAGTTAATTATATATATATATATAGGTTTGTGTATAGATGTATACGTGTATGATTGTGTGTATAGATGTATATATATATGTGTGTATAGATGTGTGTATAGATGTATATATATGTGTATATATATATATATCTATACACACACCTATACATATATATGTATATATATACACCTATATATATATACATCTATACACACACCTATACATATATATATACACACACCTATATATATATATATATACATATGATGTGTTTATAAGTGTTTGTGTATAGATCAATAGATGTATATATATATGTGTATAGATGTATATATATATATGTGTATAGATGTGTATATATATGGGTATATAGATATGTGT
>OY744555.1:25670765-25720765 GCA_963556195.1 Sepiola atlantica | reverse complement strand
TATATATATATACATATATTTAAATATTTTCTTTGTCGTACAAAACTTTAAAATGGCATTGAAGAGACAATATTTATTATTCATAATGAATTTAAGAAATTAAAAAGATGAAAGGGCAGCTGACCGGTTTCGTACCTCGCTCAAAAGAGACAAATATCGAGGTAATGTATAAAAAATATAAAAAGATGCTACGAGAATTATAGCGAGGGAAAGGGGTAAAAAAAAAAAAAATCAAAAAAAAAAATCAAAAAAAAAGTTCAATCAAATAGAAACAACATTAAGCCCGAGGAGATTTTCTCTTTGTTTGCAAAGAGAAGGTCTCAGGGACTTAATATAAATTGTTTCTAGGATCTTGAGATGATAAGGGGAGTGCGACTTACTAAGAATGGAGAATAAGTCGACACTGAATTTAGAGGCACAGGTGCGGTTATTTATGAGATGTTGACCTATCGACGAACCATAAGTATTATTCAAATATATAAAAAAGTATATACATATATATATACATATATATATATATATATATATATACTCTAAGATATAGTCTCTTTACTTTGTGACTATGACATTTCAAAGCGATTTTCGAGGAGAAGAACACATAAATCTTCGCATGCGCCTCTGTCATATAAAAGAACCTCTTTTTTGTTTGCGTTTTATCTGTATCAAATCAAGGTTCACATTTTTTTCTGAATAATAATGACGACCTTTTAGCTAGGAGCAAAGTGTAGTATGTGTTCTGATAATACACTTCATCTTGTCTGCCCTCTGTCAGTGTAGAAGAAATCCTTCTAGACTGAGGCATTAAGTTTTGTTTCAATCCAGAGTGCACCTGGATCCCCCACCTCATTAAAATAAATGGGGGCAGTTGGGAAAGTTACCGTTTGTTTCAAGAAGGTTATTGGATTTACTGCAGCTCCCCCAAATAGAGGGCATTTTTGGATTCGCCGTGATAAGACTCATCGGCATTCTTCGGTGGGGGCGCCTCAGGTGTTTTGAGATACATCCCCCTTTCCCCCTCCTGCCTGGGTGGTTGGCCTCCTAGGATCGAACCAAAACCATACTTCACTACCCTGGGCCAGGTAAAAAGTACCTATTTACTCGCCTACCCACGAGGGCAGAGTTAGACACTCGATACATTTTTAACGTGGGGAAAATCCAGCTCCCCAAATCTCTACTGCACTGACCGATGACACGACAGATACTACACTTGACTCTTAGCAAACATGAAAAAGCTAGTTATTACCTCTTTCCCACCTGTTGTACACGTGAAAAAATATGACAATTTTTATTTAGCCAGAACGTTATAATAATTAAATAAAGTACATTATTTTTTAATCATTTGTTTAACGCTGTTAGGTAATACAAGAATAAGCGCCCTTTCTGCAGATCTTGATTTCAACACATTAAAACCGACTTTGTACCTTATTTTGCCCTCGAGATAAGGCCTTAACTAGAGACGTTATGTTATTCGCAATTAATCATCGCGCCAATAAACTTTCAACTCACTTAAAAATTACGACTTTTTTCCGACAAGCTACATTGTTCATAATACAAAGATTGTGGAATGCTTTCGGCTTTTGAAATAAAAACAACTACCGCTGAGTTAAAAAAAAAAATTCTGGCGGACCCCGATAGACGTAAGAGTAAGAAAAAATGACGTGACCCTTGTTAATTTTTTTCTCTCTCTCTCCCCCTTTCTACGTGTTGTGTATTATTGTCTTTCTCCTTTTTGCTGAATGTGTTCGTAATTGTTCCACTGGAGTGAAACAGCAGTTGTTCAGCTTTCGTTACGCAGACATCGCGTTCTAACTCAGCTATCCGACTGGAGATGTTATGTTTTACAAAAGCTCTAATGTGCAAATATATATAAATTTATATATAAAATGCTTTGTTCAATTCTTATCGCAAATTGATCAATTTTCAGCAGCTATGGTCACCGACCAAGTAACTTTCAACTAGAAGAAATGTTGCCGTACAACAAATGTATACCTATACAAATTTAGACAGCGTGGGCTCAAACAATAAAAAAAACTATGGTCAACCGCTGCTCAAAGATAAGATGGTACGCTCGTAGAACTAAGAGGCTAATAGAGCCGTGGCAAAGGCGATGAATTTTAATAGCAGAAATGTCCACACGCCGTAGACAAAGCAAGATACCCTACCGGGCAACGATAGCGTTACTGTGAGCGCTGTATCAGTATACTAAACACACAAGGGCCTAGTGCAAGATAAACACGAAGCAGGAGATAATGCCTGTGTGTTAGGATACTTATAAAACTATGTTTATCTTGCTGCTACCTTGATTATTTCTCTGTATCCGCATATATTTAGTGACGTCACAAAGGATAAACATGTATGAATGGTAGTTTTTGACATTTTCTCTTTTATGACGTCAATTTTCAAGTGGTTCTTGGGTATAGATTTTAGATACTAGTGTTATTATGACTATTATTGTTATATTAAGTATTATTTGACACGCAAATTACCATATCACACTGTAGTCTTAAGAGTAATGTTTGTTATTATTTTTTATTATTTATTTACTTATATATATATATATAAATATATAGGTACAAATCGGCTAGTCAACTCTCAGGCGTTTGCGTAGCCGAACGCTTCCGAGTCGAACCTCACGAAAACTGGTTCAGGATCGATATCAGCACCTATATATATATATATATATATATCTTTGAATCTCTGAAAATAAATTTTGAGTGGTGGTAGCTGAGCTAATTAACTAACTGGCCTACCATGCGTCGCCAAGTCAATCGTTAGTAGAAATTATTCAATTTTTTTATTTTTTAATTTTTCCTGAGTCTAAATTTCTTTTATTTTTGGTTTATTTTTTGGTTTATTAAAAAAAATTATGTCGCTGAAGATAACACGTTTATGTATGAAAGAGAAATATAATAATATCGCTTTTTATATTTTACCAGAAACTTTAATACTTTAAATCCCATGAAATATGTTTTGCAATTATATTATTTTTTGCTGAAAATATTGATTAAACAAGTCTTTATTCAATGATCATATTGCCAATTAAAAAAAAATATTTTCTTCGAGTAATAGTGAATTTATTAACGTGGAATTTAGGAACCTTTTTCGTAATATATACGAAATAATTAAAACAAAAACATTTTAAACATCTACAGTTCTTTATTTTCATATTTTATTTATTCATACAGTCTTTTTATTAATACATAAAAAATAACTTTAGTAAGGGGGTATTTTGTTTTTAAAAAAAAAATAGATTTTCGTAAAGATTAAAATAAAGAGCAGATTCGTTATATCACGCAATCATTGCTGAATTAATACTGAACATTTCATAAGAATTGGTTGATTTCCTAGATTTTGGTGAAGTTTAAGGTAGAGGGAGGGTTAAAATGTTTTTACATTTTGGTAATCGGACATTGATTTTGCACGTACCTAATATATATATATATAGAAAGAGAAAAAATCGGCACTTAGCTTATGAACGCTCATTAGAAATGCTGTGAGTTAAAGAAGAAGAAGAAGAAGAAGAAAAAGAAGAGGAAGAAGAAGAAGAAGAAGAAGAAGAAGAAGAAGAAAGAGATAAAGAATAGACGGTTAGTTTATGAACGCCAATTGGAAACGCTGTGAGTTAAAAAAGAATAATAAAGAGAAAACATCGGCAGTTAAGCTTATATACGCTGTGAGTGGGCAAGGAATCTGAGTATTTATGAAAAAAGTATATATATGTATATATATATAATTTTAAATTTTTATTTTTATTTTTATTTAAAAAAAATATTTTGATATGTTAGTATTTTTTTATATTTTTAATATAAAACTAAAACTAAAAATACATTAATCACGTATAATGTAGTGTAATGGATTCGTCTAAACACTTTAAAATGCAGCAACATTTTTGTAAGTAACGGATAAATTTTATTAGACACACGAACAACACAGGTAAGGAGGAATTTTAATTTTTTTTTATTTATTTATATATATATATATATATATATATATATATATATATATATATATATATTACGTTTATTTATTCATTTATATATACATATATATATATATATATATATATATATATTTAATAACTAATATAAGTTAACAAAACATTTACACGGAACAACACTTAGATTTAGTATACGGAACGTTTATGTGTTTGCCTTTTAAGGGAAGTGGGGTCTGATCAACTCTGCTGGGAAGCCATGAAATTAAATACTGTCTTGTTGTTAAATCCCCGAAACAGTTTTTCATGGTAAACAACTGATGATCCCTTAAATAATGTGAGAAGCAAACTAATATAATAACTGTAAAAGTTAAATTGAGTGATTTTCCACTGAACGACTTGGGACTTAAGGGTTTGTTTTTTTATTTTTAGTTTTAATGGTTGTGAAACCTCCGAGACTATATATATATATATATATATATATATATATATATATATATATATATATATATATATATATATATAATGTTTTTCGGATTTGTCGCGCTGTTTGTAGGGTTAGCCGGAGCTTGTGTCGTGGAGGATTACCTTCGAATATTATTTTTCATCGGACAAGGAAGAAAATAATGGCCGAAAACATTGTTCGAATTGGTCTTGCATCTAGTTAGTTGTACTTTGAATATAAAATGATCCCCTAATCATTGTGAAGCTTACATGTAATATATGTCTGGAATTGTAACATTTTAGCTGTCTTTGGGATTTAATTTCCACCATTTGGATTGCCATTTTTTTTTTAAACTTCTGACCGAAACTTGTGAAAACACATCTGATGTTTGACGTAGATATTTTGACTTCTGATTCTACTTTAATCAATATTATTTCTAGCCGATGGGGTATTTCAACTTAAATATGTTTTTGGCCGATACAATTTGTGTTGCATATATTTATTTTCATTATTAATTTTATTATTAATTTTGTTTATCATTATTATATTTTTCATATTTTTATTTTAATGTTTTCAAAGTAAAGTTTTATTTACTCGCTGTAATTCCACCTCGGTAATGATCCTCTGACGAGAAGAATTTTCTTTGAAAACCCATGGGTTAAGGACTTTCATTACTTTGCTTGAACTTTGAATTGTAATAAAATTTGATTCGCCCCTTATTTTATTCTTTCATTTTATATATATATATATATATATATATATATATATATATATATATATATATATATATATATATATATATATGTAAAACATCATAATTTAATGTGGATAAAATAACGCATACATTTCATTATAATTGGACCTATTTTAATTTTCGGTGCACCTATGGTTTAAAGTTCAGTGTAGGGGGGGGGGCTTGTGACCCGGGAATCCTCTTAATATTATCAAATTTTGCTGAAATTTTGGTAATAGACATCATTTTTGGTCATTTACCTATGGTTTACATTTTATTTGAATCTTAGGGAAAAAGGTTTTCTGTTGGGGGGCGCCCGGGTACCCCTAGCGTTGAAGTGATATATTTCTTATATAACCTTTGACCTTGACTGAGAGGTCAGTAGTCTACATGACAATTTTCAAACGATTCTGCCCAGCGGTTTGGGTGAACATAAAACACAAATATCAGCCGGACACATACAACATTTCTATTTCATATATATATATATATATATATATATATATATATATATATATATATATATATATATATAGTCTAGGAAGTTTTTTTAACCTTCAAAACTGGGGAAAAATAAAATTTGTTGAAAGATTTATGTCTAGTAAGTCAATCCATCTACTGCAATCACTATTTTAGTTAACTTCCAAGAATTTACTCTAATATAAATATATTTTTATATATGTTTTTATATAAGGGATCGTCAGTTGTTTACCATGAGAACTGTTTCGGGATTTTAAAAACAAAACAGCATTTCTTTATCATGGCATCCCAGCAGTGTTGATCAGACACCACCTCCCTATTTAATAATTATTTTTTAATTAAACAGTTTACGAATACCTGATTTAGTTTTGTCTCCAGATTTGTTTTTCTAAAGTTTTTAAATATACTTTCTCCTTACCTGTGTTGTTCCTTTCAAAGTGAGTATTTGCTATTTTACAGAACATCTATTTTATAGAGTTAGATGATTCCATTATAATAACCCCCCTTTTTTCCTCTTGGTTATTACTACAAATGTTTTAATATATATATATATATATATATATATATATATATATATATATATATATATATATATATATATATATATAGGGTGCATCAGGTATATGAGAACATCGCGTAATGTCGTTATTGTTACGTTATATTAATTATTTTTATTCTTTTTTTGCAGATAATGAAAAATGGCAGATAATAATGTAACGGAACAAATGAAAAGACAGGCTGTAATTGTCGCAATAAAGGCAGATCATAGCGATTTACAAATCGCACAATTTCTTAAAGTCGCCCGTTCTTTTGTTTATAAAGTTCGTAGGGAGTTAGAAGAAAATGATGGTGATTGTAAGCAGGTTGCTAAACGTAAAAAGCACGACCAACGGTCAGACACGATTAGAACACCTGAATTTATTCATCAAGTTCAGAATATTATTGATGAGAGCCCCCAAAAGTCAATGAGGTCCATCGCAAAAGACCTGAATGTTTCAGAAGCCACAATTCGAAGGACTGTTCATGAAAATCTTCGTTACAAGTCTTATGTGATGAGGAGAGGACAGTTTATGTCCGAGACCACCAAAGAGAATCGTTTGATAAGGTCCAAGAGGCTGTTAAACAAACTGAAACATCCTGTTGAGCAAGGCATGCTTTGGTTTTTCTCAGATGAGAAAAACTTTGATCAAGATCAAAAGGTAAACAGAAGGAATGACAGATGGCTGTGTAATGACCCTTCCGAAGTTCCAACAGTCATGCATACAAAATTTCCTGCAACTGTTATGGTTTTGGGGGTTGTTAGCAACGAAGGACATGTGTTGCCACCACACTTCTTTCGGCAAGGACTAAGAGTCACTTCTGCTGCTTACATTGAAGTCTTGGATACTGTTGTTAAGCCCTGGATCGATAGAGTAACAAATGGAAGGCCCTACATCTTTCAACAAGACTCTGCACCAGCACATAAGGCTCAAAACACTCAGGAATGGTTGGCGGATCATTTTTATGATCACATCACTCCAAACTTGTGGCCTCCAAACTCTCCAGACCTGAATCCATTGGATTATTATGTGTGGGGCGTCGTGGAGAGAGATGTTAATAAACACCCCCACAACACTAAAGATTCTCTAAAATCATCCATTGTCAGAGTGATGGACAACATAGATGAGGACCATCTCAAGCGCGATTGCAGTCGGTTTAGGTCTCGAATCGAAGCTGTCATTGAAGTAGAGGGGAATTTCATTGAATGAAATTATTAAACAATACCTTAGCTTACATGTTTATATAATTGTTTTTGATTAAGAATATTTTTGTTTGATTTTTTTTATCATTTAATAAAATGGAAAATATGTTCTCATATACCTGACGCACCCTGTATATATATATATATATATATATATATACAAGGTTAATACAACAAAAGATATAAGAAGCAACTAATATTTTCAATTAGTTGACATCCGGATAGAGCATTAATAGCACTGGATGAAGTGAAAGAATAAAATTAGGTGCGACTCAAACTTTATTACAATTCAATGTTCAAGCAAAGTTCTTGAAAGTCCTTAACTCATGAGTTTTCAAAGAAAATCTTCTCATCAGAGGACCATTACTGCAATTATATTACTGCAGGTAATAAAAATTAATGGATGAGATTTGGCAGATTGTTGGGTTGTTCTAGTGAATTTACGTTGTAGGGGTATCAGAACAGCAAGTTCGTCGGAGCACACTCCATTTAAGTACTTGTAAAACAGGCACAAGGAAGTAACATTGCGGCGATGGGACAGGGGCTGGGGCTTGTGGATAGTGACGGAGCTATTAAGTTGGCAACTCTTTTTTGGACCTTGTCTAAGAGAGAGAGAGAGAGAGAGAGAGAGAGAGAGAGAGAGAGAGAGAGAGAGAGAGAGACTAGTGGATGATGCCCCAGGCCAGATGTGGTAACAATACTCCATGCATGGTGGCTTTGTAGAGACACAGGATAATGTCAGGCGTGAGGAGTTTACTAGCATGGTAGAGAGAGCCAACCTTCTTTGCAGCAGCCTTGGCAATGTCTTACATTCAGTTTGTTTGGTGGAATTCTTTAATGTTCGCCATTATCGGAATTCTTATGTAACACTCGAAATTGATGACGTAAGTACTGACCTTTTCTTGGATACCTATTCCTAAAAAGTACTAACGTTTTCATCTACAAAATACGTAAAAGTGTGAATATAAACAGTATCTGTAATTTTATGATATACCTAGAAATAACTGTATAACACGATGATATTACTCTATTCTAAAGAGGAGCACGTATCATATCGATGACGTAAGTGTTGACCATTTCTTGGATACCTATTCCTAAAAAGTATCCACGTTGCAATTTATGAATATGTATAAACTACTGCTTGTTCAGTGCTTCGGCCATACTTATGAAAACAAATTATTTATTTATGAAAACAATATAATGTACTTACTCAGTGGTATTTTATAGTTCAATGTTGAAAAAAGTAGGAAAAATTATCCGCTAGAACTTTAATTACAAGTATTTTCCCATTTTACGTATCGCTTCGATGAGTATGGCTCCATCTTGTTATGTTGGACACACATCAATGGCAGATAACTTGCAAGGGCAAGTAATCCGCATTTAAAAAAAAAACAAGAAAATGGTAAGGCTTAGTATTTCTATTAAAAAATTACGTGATTAACTGCCCTTGAAGGGCAGATAACTTGCAAGGGCAGATAATAACGCGAAATGCCCTTGATTTGTGTCCAACGAAACAAGATGGACGCATACTCATCGAAGCGATTGCTATAATACGTAAAATGGGAAAATACTTGTAATTAAAGTTCTAGTGGATAATTTTTCCTACTTTTTTCAACATTGAACAACAAAATACCACTGAGTAAGTACATACTATTGTTTTCATTAATAAATATTTTTGGCACTTCTGCAGTCTTTATGAAGCAGCAGATTTTCTGTCCTTCTACTGAAAATAAAGGGAAGTAATTCAACCGGAAATTACTTATTTACAACCTAAAAAAAAATGCAAGACTGGTTTGTTTTTGGGTAACAATTAACAATTTCTTTTTTTTATTATATGAAGTAAAAAGATTTTAAATAAAAAACCCTAACCCTAACCCTAAACCTAACCCCTAACCCTAACATTAAGAAATCAGGCGGTGTGCCTGTAAAAAATCTATTGTTTTTGCGGCTGGTTCCTCCGTGAACATTTCCAAATAAATCCATCACTTCCATTGTGGCTTGCCATCTGCATCTGTCTTTGACATGACGGACATGTCCGACTGCAAGAAATCAGGCGATGTGCCTGTAAAAAATCTATTGTTTTTTGCGTCTGGTTCATTAAATTATCAATGTCGCGAAGATTCAGCTCATTTAACTCCATTTTCTAAAAACTAAATTCTACTTCAACTCCCGGTAAATTCAACTTCCGGTTAATTCTGAATGAATGGTACTTGGAGAAAAAAAAAACGGAACTCTTCAATTTCGATTTCTTAATCGGCAGCTGCATCATAAAGACTGCAGAAGTGCCATATTTTTTTCCGTATGGCCGAAGCACTGAACATGCACCGAAAAGTGTGCATATTAACGGTACCTGTAATTTCATGAATAAACATAAGATAAACATGTATAAAGAATTGTCATCGTTTTTTTTTTTATTATTTATTTAAAAAAAAAAATTTTTTTTTAAATTAAAAAAAAAAGAATTTATTCTTTTAAAAATGTGGAGACGTTTTGTCTTTTTCTCGTTCGATTTGGTATGCTCATTTACTCTATTCTTAAGAGGAGCACGTATCATATTGATGACGTAAGTGCTGACCGTTTCTTGGATACCTATTCCTAAAAAGTATCCACGGTGTAATTTATGAATATGTCTAAACTACGGAAAAGTGTGAATAGTAACGGTACCTGTAATTTCATGAATAAACATCAGATAAACATGTATAAAGAATAGTCATCGTTTTTTTTTTTTTAATTTTTTTTTTTTTTTAAAGAATTAAAAAAAAATTTATTTTTTTAAATTTATTTATTTTTTTTTAAATTTAAAAAAATTAAAAAAATTTTTTTTTTTTTTTTTAAATTTTTTTTTTTTTAAATGTGGAGACGTTTTGTCTTTTTCTCGTTCGATTTGGTATGCTCATTTATGTGAAGAGCAGGTCCAGCAAATCCGCTTTCTTTGCAAAGACTGGTACGAATGGAAGCCTCAATTTGAATTGATCGAGCACCACGCAGACGCAGCTCTTCTGATAAAAGACACCTCCACTATCGATATAGCTCATGAACAAACTAAACAAGGTAGGTTGGCAATACTGGTACTGTACAAGATCCATCAGAATGCCGACAATAACAGTAATGGTAAGGGAGATCAGAATTCTCTGCTGTCGGCTTACCGTCGAGCTCGGGATCAGTTGTGGAACGACGAGGATTGAACCTTGAACCAGGTAAGTAAGTATCACCGCCAACGTTTCGGTCCAGTGGAGATTTTCGAAATCTGGCATGAGCCAATTCATATCGTCCAACACTATTATGAAAGGATTTTTTTAAAAACTTTCTTTCACGGATTTTTAATTTTAAATGAGTCAACATTGATTGCGTTGTTTCGCAAAGCGGCGCGTTTGATTTCTTTTCGTGACGTCATAATAGCAAATTAATAGCATTGAGCGACGATTTGATTACGAATTGATATATTGCTCTCGGCCTGCCAAGCTAGCCGGACATTCGAAGACTTTCTTGGCCTTTTGGCTAAGATCAAAGTGTAGTATCTGTTCCGATGGATACTGCACCCCATAGACTGGTATTGCCTTGGCCTTCGGGGCTTGATTTAGGCCGGTCTATGGGTCTGTCCTGTGCAGTTCTAGGAGGTCCACCCCCCCCCCCAAGCTTCACCTCCCCTCTTTGGGGAGGAGTAAGTTTATAGCTTACTGCCTGAGGCGCCTCTACCGGGGAATGCCGACGGGGCTGCTCAGGCAATTTTTAATGGCTAGAATGCTCACCTTCTCGGGCGCTGGCTTTTCAAATCCAACTTTCCGACCTTGTGTCACATACTCCTATTGTGTGTAGGCGTTAAATAAATAGCCTTTTGGCTAAGATCAAAGTGTAGTATCTGTTCCGATGGATACTGCACCCCATAAACTGGTATTGTCTTAGCCTTCGGGGCTTGATTTACGCCTGTCTATGGGTCTGTCCTGTGCAGTTCTAGGAGGTACACCCTCCCAGGCTTTGCCTCCCCTCTTTGGGGAGGAGTAAGCTTATTGCTTACTGTCTGAGGCGCCTCTACCGGGGAATGCCGACGGGGCTGCCCAGACAATTTTTAAATGGCCAGAGTGCTCACCTCTCGAGCGCTGGCTTATCTAATCCCACTTTCCCAACCTTGTGTCACATCTTACCTTGTGGGAGGTAGATAAATAAAATTCGAAGACTTTCTTGGCCTTTTTGCTAAGATCAAAGTGTAGTATCTGTTCCGATGGATACTGCACCCCATAGACTGGTATTGTCTTGGCCTTCGGGGCTTGATTTACGCCGGTCTATGGGTCTGTCCTGTGCAGTTCTAGGAGGTCCACCCTCCCAGGCTTGTCCTCCCCTCTTTGGGGAGGAGTAAGTTTATTGCTTACCGCATCTACCGGGGAATGCCGACGGGGCTGCTCAGGCAATTTTTAATGGCTAGAATGCTCACCTTTTCGGGCGCTGAATTTTCAAATCCCACTTTCCGACCTTGTGTCACATACTCCTATTGTGTGTAGGCGTTAAATAAATAGCCTTTTGGCTAAGATCAAAGTGTAGTATCTATTCTGATGGATACTACACCCTATAGACAGGTATCGTCTTGGCCTTCGGGGCTTGATGACGCCGGCCTGTGGGTTTGTCCAGTGAGCACTCTGGCCATTAAAAATTGCCTGGGCAGCCCAGTCGGCATTCCCCGGTAGGGGCGCCTCAGGCAGTAAGCAATAAACTTACTCCTTCCCAAAGAGGGGAGGCAAAGCCTGGGAGGGTGGACTTCCTAGAACTGCACAGGACAGATCCATAGACCGGCGGAATCAAGCCCCGAAGGCCAAGACAATACCAGTCTATGGGGTGTAGTATCCATCGGAACAGATACTACACTTTGATCTTGGCCAAAAGGCCAAGAATTTATTTACCTCCTCTCCAGGAGGTTAGGCACAAGGCCAGTTTTAAAGGGGGAAAGAGACAAAGAGTGTGAATAAGACAAGAATAAGCTGTCTTTCAATAAAAAAAACGAGAAATACAAAAAAATTATAATAAACCTCTTTACGTTACTTATGCTAATATCTACAAAATTACGAGCGTAGTTCCTGGACAGAATGGCGGAAAACCCCCCAAAAAAAACAGAACAATATAACAATGACGGTTGCAACAACAAAAAAATAATAAATAAATAAAAGAGAAATGTTAATCTTCGCAAAGTCGTATGAAGTGACGTTAACAGACATGCGCCGACGCATGCGCACAGCAAGCCAATGCGCACAGCAGGCGCGTACATAATCTAACCATTTATATCCTTGATGCGTCGTTTTATGTCTGCAATAGATTGCACGACGGAGACTTACGAAATAGAAAAAACTAATGTTTTTAGAATATTTTTCTCTACCCTAATTTCATATACAAAATAGAAATTAACCTTCCTAATAATACTGAGCATGTCCACGCGATCGATGTATCTCTGGCTACAAAATTTGCATATTGATTTTCAAAATGACATCACATTAATTCACCATTAGTTTTTAGTGTTTTCTAATTAAATTATTGTTTTCGTTTTATTAATACACAGAATTCTATTTTGACATTTTTTTTTTAGCATGTTGGGTGAAAAGAGTCGAAAAGACTCTTCTAGAAGTTGGCATCCTGTTGTACACTGTAATTGAAAACAGACTCTCTCTCTCCCCCAACATAAAAGCGCACACACCCACAACAAAGCAAAGGAGGCAATGAGTTCTCCTTTCACATTGATTTCGTTATGAAATTAAATTTAGCCATAATGCATTTCGGTTCATTTGTACATCAGTCAGCCATTCAAACATTTCATTATTTTGTTATATATTTTTCTCTATGTAAAGATATCACTTTTTGTATCTTTTGAAAAATTAAATAATACATCAGATCTCCAATGTCAGTGCAGAATCTAATGATTTGTTATGTAAATTATAAACTGACTAATGATTTTCTGTGGTTACGAAAGCTGCTTGAACACAACAATGAATAAATATTCAACTAAAAACTCGATTGACGTTTTATTTATATATATATATATATATATATATAGTAAGTTATGAAAAAATATTTATGCCAATATATATATATATATATATATATATATATATATATATATAGATAGATAGATAGATATAGTAAGTTATGAACATATATTTATGCCAATATATATATATATATATATATATATATATATATATATATATATATAAAGTATAAAGGAATACTCAATAAAGATATACTCAATAAAGAATAAAAGGGAAATACCAGTAGAGTGCTCAATTAAATTAAATTAAGAGCGTAATATTTTTATTTTTAAATACAGATTTTAATCAGACATGGACCAGTGGTTTCTGACAAGAAACGGGTTGAATTCCCGATTCACGTCGTCTTCAGCATAGTCTGAAATAGTAAATGATGGAATTTCTTCAAAAAACATCCAACTGTTATGAAACGCTATGTACACCGAATTTTGAAATGGAGAGCCGACGAGGAACGCTTAGGACAGAAAAGCCGTTAAAAGATTCTATATTTAGAAGTAAAGCAAGAAAGAAAGAAAGAAAGAAAGGAGTGGGAAAGTAAAAAAATTAAATTTATAATAATAAAATATTACTTTTATATTTATATATATTATTTTCATATATATATATGTAGAAATTAAGGTACGCAACTCTAATTAATTAAATAATCTAAAAAAAAGGGGAGGTAACTATTTATCATTATATAAAATGTATATATATGTTTTTATGAATTACGATCATTTCAATTAATAATTCTCAATTCAAAGTAAAAACATAAACATAGATAAATATATAAATAAAAAATATAAATATAGATAAATATATAAATACATAAATAAAAAATCAATATATACATAAAAAATCAATCAATATATAATTAAAATATCAATATATAGATGAAAAATCAATATATAAATAAATCAATATATAGATAACAAATATAAATAAAAAATCTATATAAATAATAAAATATATATAAATAATAAAATATATATAAATAAAAAAATCAGTTGGATGTTTTTTGAAGAAATTCCATCATTTACTATTTCAGACTATGCTGAAGACGACGTGAATCGGGAATTCAACCCGTTTCTTGTCAGAAACCACTGGTCCATGTCTGATTAAAATCTGTATTTAAAAATAAAAATATATATATATATATATATATATATATTTATATATAGGTAGATAGTTAGCTAGCTAGCTAGCTAGCTAGCTAGATAGATAGATATAGTTAGTTATGAAAATATATTTATGCCAATATATATATATATATATATATATATATCTATATATATATATAAATATATATTGCCATGAATATATTTGAATAACTTCATATATGCATATATATATATATATATATATATATATATAGAGAGAGAGAGAGAGAGAGAGAGAGAGAGAGAGAAAGACAAATATATTTCATATGATCATACATATGTTTTCATAACTTACTATATGTATATATACGTATATATATATATATATATATATATATATATATATATATATATATATATATATATATATATATTATTTTATTTATTTATTTATTCATGAATTTTCCAATGAATGTTAAGTCTGCAATATCTTGGATTTAGTTAATTAAACTGCATTTTACTTCTTTTTTTTCTTCTTTTGTTTAAAATGACTCAAAGCTTCTTTAGACTATATATAGTAAGTTATGAAAATATATTTATGGTCACATATATATATATATATATATATATATATATATATATATATATATATAGAATTATAAAAAGAAAAACTATACACACATTAAGGTTGTACCTGTTTTGCTCTGTTTAAATTACATTGAGCTCTACACAAAATTGAAATCTACACACTATATATATATATATATATATATATATATATATATATATATATATATATATATATATATATATTATCATTCATTTATTATTTCAATTACTTTACCTCGATTATTAGGGGTATCTATTATTATTATTATTACACACACACACACATATATATATATATATAAGGTATGAACATCTTTTAATGACTATATATATGTAGTAAAAATATATGGGCAATATATGTATTTTATAAAAATATATATATTGTATATATATATATATATATATATATACATATAGAGTAAGTTATGAAAATATATTTATGATCATATATATATATGTACTTAAAATATTGTTATGACAATATATATATACATATATATATATATATATATATATATATATATATATAGTAAGTTATTAAAATATATTCATGGTAAATATGTATATATATATATATATATAAGGTATGAAAATATGTTCATGACAATATATGTATGTATATATATATATATATATATATATATATATATATATATACATATGTATACTAGGTTATGAATATATATATATATATATATATATATATATATATATATATATATATATATATAACTTTATATATATATATATTTATTTCACTATTTCTTTTTTTAATGTTATACGCCTCTTACAACTTCTCTTGTTTTTCGTCATTTATTTACGTCATCCTGCTCTGATTACATCATCAATTATGCACGGTGACAAGCAAACAAACACTCAATTGAGTAAGAAAACAAGGTAACAATGTATACCAAGACTTTGCCGTTGGGTCAGTATTTGTTAGATTTATATTTCGATTTTGTTACTAACAACAGCTATTCATCCTTTGTGACGTCAGCCATTTTCAAGTAATTATATATATATTTCGTCTTTGATACGCTTGCTTTTGCCTCGCCTATCTCTTTTTCCCTTCTCTTTTTACCTCATGCTCTACACATCTTCCTCTCTTGTTTCTCTTTCTTCTTTTTCCTCACTTTCCTCCTTCTAGTCTATCTTATAAACCTTTTTTTCTCCTTTTCGGTCTCTCTCTCTCTCTCTCTCTCTCTCTCTTATAATTATGTACGTCATTCGCCAGCTCCTACAACGTCACTGATTATTTTCGCTTTTGTCTCGCCTATCTTTAGTGGGAGGTTCTTATACTAACACTTAATTTTATTTATTTTTTCATTGTATATTTATTTACTCCTCTGCAGGAGTTAGGCACAAGGCCAGTTTTATCTTACTCCCACAAGTAAGATGTGACCACAGCTTGGGTCGAGTAAGTGGCGTTTGAAAAGCCAGCGCCCGAGAAAGTGAGCACTCTGGCCATTAAAAATTGCCTGGGCAGCCCCGTCGGCATTCCCCGGTAGGGGCGCCTCAAGCAGTAAGCAATAAACTTACTCCTCCCCAAAGAGGGGAGGCGAAGCCTGGGAGGGTGGACCTCCTAGAACTGTACAGGACAAACCCACAGACAGGTGGAATCAAGCCCCGAAGGACAAGACGACATCCGTCTATAGGGTGCAGTATCCATCGGAACAGATACTACACTGTAGCAGTTACCTCCTCCTTTCAAAACATAACTACACCGTTTTGCCGGTAGGTGTCGCTTTTTCACCGACAGGTGGCACTGTAAAGCGACACCAGAGTTATCTGCCCTTCTGACTATAAAAACCGTTGCAAACGGAAAATCCCTCTCTCTTCTTCACCAGCCTCGACAGAAGTACGCTGACACTAGCGTTCCGTCTCACTTTTCTCTTCAGGTCGATTGGCCTCGGCAGAACGACGCTAATACACTAGCGCTTCGTCTCACGCTTTTCTCTTGAACTGGTCTCAGCAAAACAACTACCTACCGGCAAAACGGTGTAGTTATGTTTTGAAAGGAGGAGGTAACTGCTACAACACTTACTTCCTAGCGTGTGCCATCATTCTTGTTCCCCCACTCCCCATTTCATTTATATATTTTGTCATTTTTGGGTTTTAAAGTAGGTAAATCATGGAGTAAATTTGTTTTGGTGATTGTGACTTAGTTAAGTTAAGAATGTTAGTCAGGTCAACATTTTGCCCCCCCCCTCTTCGGCCTTGTGCCAAATTTTGAAATTTCTTCAAATAAATATTGTCTCGCCTTTCTCTTTTTTCTCTTCTCTTTTTACCTCATTCTCCACACACGTTTCCTCTAATCTATCTGATTAACCTTTTTCTCTCTATCTCTCTCTTCCCCCCCCCTCTCTCTCTCTCTCTCTCTCTCTCTCTCTTTCTTATAATTAATTACGTCATTCGCCAGCTCCAACAACGTCACTGATTATTTGCGCTCTACTAACCACATTCGATTTTGGTGACGTCATCCATTATGTACGGTCACAAATTATCAACGTGATGGTATATCTTTCTTGTGGTCTCTTGGTCTTACCGGATTACAGGAATTCTTTCGGCCTTTGGTAGAGATCAAAGTGTAGTATCTGTTCCGATAGATACTGCACCCGATAGACTGGTACTGTCTTGGCCTTCGGGGCTTGATTTACGCCGGTCTATGGGATTGTCCTGTGCAATTCTCGGAGGTCCACCCTCCCAGGCTTTGCCTCCCCTCTTTGGGGAGGAGTAAGTTTATTGCTTACTGTCTGAGGCGCCCTTACCGGGGAATGCCGACGGGGCTGCCCAGGCAATTTTTAAATAGCCAGAGTGCTCACCTCTCGAGCGCTGGCTTTTAACCCCACTTGCTCGACCCAAGCTGTGGTCACATCTTACTTGTGGGAGTAAGATAAAACTGGCTTTGTGCCTAACTCCGCGAGGAGTAAATAAACATCCATTATGTACGGTCCATGTTTCTTGGCCTTTTGGCTAAGATCAAATTGTAGTATCTGTTCCGATGGATACTGCACGCCTGTCCTGTGCAGTTCTAGGAGGTCCACCCTCCCAGGCTTTGCCTTGTGCCTAACTCCGCGAGGAGTAAATAAACATCCATTATGTACGGTCACAAATTATCAACGTGATTGTATATCTTTCTTGTAGTCTCTTGGTCTTACCGGATTACAGGAATTCTTTCGGCCTTTGGTCAAGATCAAAGTGTAGTATCTGTTCCAATGGATACTGCACCCCATAGACTGGTATTGTCTTGGCCTTCGGGGTTTGATGTACGTCGGTCTATGGGTCTGTCCTGTGCAGTTCTAGGAAGTCCACCCTCCCAGGCTTCACCTCCCCTCTTTGGGGAAGAGTAAGTTTATTGCTTACTGCCTGAGGCGCCCCTACCGGGGAATGCCGACGGGGCTGCCCAGGCAATGTTTAAACCCAACTTTCCCGATCCGACCTTGGGTCACATCTTACTTATGGGAGTAAGATAAAAACTGGCCTTGTGCCTAACTCCTTGAGAGGAGTAAATCAATACTCTGTCGTTATTGTTATACCAATGTGAGCTTCAATCTTTACCCTTCACCTTTAAAACACTCACAATAAAAAAAACTCGTTTACCTACAACCACTGTCAAGTATACTTCTTTCTCTCTCTCTCTCTTTCTTTCTCTTTTTTCCAAAAACTGAACGAAACTTCCATGAACAAAGTTTCTTTCTTTAAAACTACACGTCTGTGGAGCACAATACCGCGGGACTGCTTCCTTACTGACCACGACATTGTCGTTTTCAAGTCCAATGTAACAAGTTCTTAAATAAAAAATCAGCACGGTGTTGTCTCCCCGTCCATCTGACACTTACTGACCCTAATCCTTGAGTTGCATTTTGGCCTCAATAAGTTTTAACCCCTTGGTAAAAGAAATAACATTTGTCTCGCAACCTCACACACGAAAAGAGTAATAAGATGACTTATAAGCATTGTCAGACCAGTTTAAGACACACTCGTCTTACCATTTTTAGTTTTACACCAAAAGGCTTTAGATTTTGCAAAGTCTATGTATTTACCTTTTCCTCCTGCAAAAGCTAAATCTATAGTTTTACCTAATTCTTTAATAAGTTCTTTATGTGGTATTTTTGTATATAATGTACTAAAATCATATGTCGAGATTGATTTAGCCTGTTTACGAGAATTAATACGATCTAATTTTTCTTT
This sequence comes from Sepiola atlantica, assembly GCA_963556195.1. NCBI lineage: Eukaryota > Metazoa > Mollusca > Cephalopoda > Sepiida > Sepiolidae > Sepiola > Sepiola atlantica. The sequence continues at coordinate 25,701,527 of OY744555.1, read as the reverse complement.
TACTAGACTGGAATTATTTACCACTCAAAATAGGTTTATATTACTATAGAATTTACTTTTTTATGGAAATTATTTATTTGGTTTATAATTAATTTAAAGATTTTATGTATAGCCTTACTTAAAGGTTTAGTTATGCACATTTTTGAGGCAACAATGAAACGGGCGCCAACTGGTGTTTTATGCATTTTAGGTATCCAATACATAGATGGAAGTTTTTTGTACTTTTCTTCTAATTTTAATCCTAATTTCTCACAAATAACAGTATTGTTTATAATAATATCATCGCCTTTACTATTACTTTTTTCATAAGTATCTGAAGCTTCACCTATTATTTGTACTTCTAGAAAAAAGCGTTGTATATTATATTTTTTTACAGATAAAAGCTATATTATTTGTCGCCTTATCAATAGGAACTATTACACACCTATTTTGAAGCATTTCAAGCTCCGTAGTTATTTGCGGATTTCTAAGGAAGGTATTGATTTACTCCTCTCCAGGAGTTAGGCACAAGACCAGTTTTTATCTTACTCCCACAAGTAAGATGTGACCCAAGGTCGGGTCGGGAAAGTGGGGTTTAAAAATTGCCTGGGCAGCCCCGTCGGTATTCCCCGGTAGGGGCGCCTCAGACAGTAAGCAATAAACTTACTCCTCCCCAAAGAGGGGAGGCGAAGCCTGGGAAGGTGGACCTCCCAGAACTGCACAGGACAGACCCATAGATCGGTGTAAATCAATCCCCGAAGGGCAAGCCAATACCAGTCTATGGGGAGCAGTATCCATCGGAACAGATACTACACTTTGATCTTGCACTTTGAGTTCATATTAGGCAGCCTCGTAACTCTCGCTTCCCTGATTTTGTCTTTTAATCCTCACATTCCGTGAGCGATGTTTCTGACAAAGGGGAAATAATTGCTGTTTTCTGGGTCGGAATCTATCCACCAAACACTTCTCGTTTGAACTAGTTTTTTTTTTAACCTTGAAATAGTATTTTCTTTAGCTCATTACATCAAGTGGCTTCATGCCTTGTCTGGAGCGACTTTCATGAAAGAAAAACTGTTTTCCTAAACAGTTTTCCAAAATCGGCTCCCCCCCCCCCCAAAAAAAAAATAATCTACCCCTTAAAAGTAAAACCATGAAAAGGTATTTTACGACGTACGTCTATAAACGATAAAGGGGAAAGAATTGCTGGATCGGAATCTATCCACCTAACACTTATCATTTGCTAGTTTTTGACCTTGACGTAGTATTTTTTTTTTTTAGTTCCTTACATCAAATGGCTTCATGCTTTGTCTGTAGCGACTCCCCCCCCCAAAAAAAAAACTGTTTTCCTAAACATGTTTCTCTAAAACTGGCTTCTTCCCAAAAAATCCACTCCTCAAAAAAAAACCCATAAAAAAGGGTCTTTGAAAAAGTCTACGTTTGTGACGTACATCTATAAACAGTAAAAGCGTGACATTACTTTATTTTTCTTTATTTTATAACTTTAAACTTAAACATCATAGAGCAGAAGTACGCAGAATATCTTATTCATTCCCCGACAACGCCGGGGGTTCCTGCCAGTATATAATAAATACATTAAACAATACAGAACACGTCAATAAAACGATTTTACGGCGGCGGCTGCGGCAAAAAAAAAAAAGAATTGTAGAAAGTTGCCAAAAATTGTATTTCGGAATTTCTAGCAGAACGAGTCACAGTTTGAGGCCGGTTGATTGAATTAAAGATTCCCAACAACATTTTTGCCGAAAAAGGTGAAAAAGCAAAAAAAAAAAAAAAAAAAAAAAAAATTTATAAAAAAATACAAAAATACAAATAAAATTAAAAAACAAAAAAACAAATTGGTGTGTCGTGCCAAAAGTTGTAAAATATTTTCAATATTCTACATTTGCATAATAAAGTTTCGTACGAACTGCGTGAAGAATCGTACAGTTTAGGTCGATAACTAATACATATTTATAAACCAATCGAAAGTTGAACGTTTTGCACATCATGTATTTATTAGCATAGAAGAATTCATACATAAAGCCCGAAAAAAACAAACGTAAAGAAATAATAAAACTTTCTTTAAGTATATATACTTAATCACATATATGCATATACATACATATATACATACATACATACATACATACATATATACATACATACATACATACATACATACATAATAGATTGTGCAGGTACCTCCACTGGACCATCTGTAAGAAACTGAATATCAGGTGTAGCAGCAGGCACTGGGAACATCTACCTGAGAGAACTGTGGGGAATGAGACATACACCATCCATTATGACCATGAAATCCCCACAGCTACCTATCTGGAAAACGCAGCTGTCAAACCTTACATTGCCATATGGAACAAGAGAGAAAGAGAGAGAGAGAGAGAGAGAGAGAGAGAGAGAGAGAGAGAGAGAGAAAGAGAGAGAGACAACTTTGGTTAAGGTCAGTGTCCCTAATGATGGGGGCCTAAACAGAGCTGAACGGGAGAAAATAACAAAATATCAAGGTCTAATGTATGATATGAAAAGAAACTGGAACCTCAAAGAGATCTCCATTCGAGGTTTCATAAGAGCCACTGGACTCATGAAGAAGAACTTGAAATAGTATTTGGCAAGTATACCTGGTGAACCAAGTGCAAGAGAAATCCAAACAACTGCACCCAAGAGAACAGCCAGAATCCTGAATTGAGCTCTCGGTTAGAGTCTGTAAATAGCGGGTGATCGTATGGCATTTGGAAGAATGCTCCGTCCCCAGCAAATGGAAGAAAATGAAAAAAACAAACATATTTGATTGTTTCTAAAGCGTGTATTTTGAATAACGGACTAATGTTTTAAGTACGAATACGTTTTGCGGCCACATTGTAGACGAAAATCTTAACGTTTTGTAAAAATTGTTCTATTTCTAAGTAGTAAAAGTCAAGATGAGAAGCGGATAAAGTTTTTTTCGCAAATGCGATTAGGGCGTTAAAATATTTTTTTTATAACATTACTAGCCGAGATACCCGGTGTTGCCCAGGATAGACTGTGGAATAGCATCATATGCACCATCATTGTAAGGAAAGTTTACATTAACAGCAAACTTGATACTGTCAGCTAAATAGCTAAATATCTGACTCACCGAGCTATTGAGATATACTAACGCTAATAAATACTATTAATTTCATATAGAAGCAACCTTTCTGGCACTGATTTCGAAATCACGTGGAGATGCTCTCTTCACTACAGCCTCTTTCGCACAGAATAGATGTTGCTAGATTGCCTCTACTGTATCGGCATGTTCATCGTAGTTGTTCGAAAAAAAACTCCCATACCTGAACCCCTTCCAGAATAACATCAACACCAAAAACTCTACCAGCTACAACCATAGAAAGGAACTTACCTTTCTCTTTCTGTCTCTGTCTGTCTGTTTCCTTCTCTCTCTCTCGCTCTCTCTCTCTGTCTCTCTCCTCTGTCTCTCTCCTCTATATCTCTCCTCTATATCTCTCTGTATCTCTCCTCTGTATCTCTCTCTCTCTGTGCCTCCCTCTCTGTCTCTCTGTCTCTCTGTCTCTCTGTCTCTGTCTCTCTGTCTCTCTCCTCTGTATCTCTCTCTGTCTCTGTGTGTCTCTCTGTCTCTCTCCTCTGTCTCTTTCTCTGTCTCTCTCCTCTGTCTCTCTCTGTCTCTCTCCGTCTCTCTCCTATGTATCTCTCTCTCTTTGTAGCTCTCCTCTGTTTCTCTCTCTGTATATCTCTCTCACTTCTATATCTCTCTCTCTCTATCTCTCCTCTGTCTCTCTCCTCTGTATCTCTCTCTCTCTCTGTATCTCTCTCTCTGTATCTCTCCTCTGTCCCTCTCTGTCTCTTCTCTGTATTTCTCTCTCTCTCTCTCTCTCTCTCTCTCTGTCTCTCTCTGTCTCTCTCCTGTCTCTCTCTCTCTCTGGCTCTCTCCTTTGTCTCTCTTTCTCTGTCTGTATCTCTCTTTGTATGTCTCTCTGTCTCTCTCTATCTCTCTGTCTCTCTCTATCTCTCTGTCTCTCTCTCCCCTCTCTCTCTCTCTCTCTCTGCCTCTCTCCTCTCTCTCTCTCTCTCTCTGTATCTCTCCTCTGTATCTCTCTCTGTATCTCTCTCTCTCTCTGTATCTCTCCTCTGTATCTCTCCTCTGTATTTGTCTCTCTCTCTGTCTTTCTCTCGCTTTCTGTCTCTCTCCTCTGGCTCTCTCCTCTGGCTCTCTTTCTCTCTCTCTCTGTATCTCTCTTTGTATGTCTCTCTGTCTCTCTCTCTCCTCTGTATCTCTCTGCCTCTTTCCGCTATATGTCTCTCTCTCCTCTCTCTCTCTCTCTGCCTCTCTTCTCTCTCTCTCTCTTTCTAAATGTACTATACACCAAACGGAACTCCCATAAACAAAATACAACGATGAACAAAAATACCTTCTTTCCAACCGATTACAGCATTGTCGTCTTCAAGTCTAATATAAACAAATATTTGTTTAGCCGCCCCTTTTATAATATATTCCTTCTAAGTAATCTTCTGTCACCCTATATACTAAATTCCTATCGCCTGTTCATTGTCCAACTTAAAATCTCTTTAACCATTATCCTCGAGTGTCCCCTCCCGCGGGCCTTGATAATTTGTGACCCATTCGTTAAAAAAATAACACTCATAAAAGCTGCTACGATGGCGAAGGAAACACTAATGAATAAACTATAGAACAATATTAAAAAGATTGAGAATAATTTTTCTGTTCCTTCTTTTAGGGTTGTGGCCTGACCGTCTCTAACTTCGGGCCTTGTACCACATCTCCCTGCACTGGAAAGTAAGTACATACCTGGAACCACCCCAGTCTATACTGAGCTCTGTTGTATTAAACTTTTAGTGCTTGTATAATAAAAAGCCGAAAAAAAGTTTTTTTTTCTCTTTTAGTGTTGGAGAGGTAAATAAGGGGCAGGTAACTCTTACAACGAATTTTAAACACGATTTTCCAGTAATCAAAACAGATGGCTTTAATTGGCGTTGCATATGTGGCTACTGTGTAAGGAGAACGTCGATTAGACATAAAACGGTTAGAGTTAGGGTTAGGGTTAGGGTTAGGGTAAGGGTTATGGGTTAGGGTTTAGGGTTAAGGGTAAGGTTAGGGTTTAGGGTTTAGAGTTAGGGTTAGGGTTAGGGTTCAGGTTAGGATTTAGGGTGAAGGTTAGAGTTTAGGGTTAGGGTTATGGTTAGGGTTTAGGGTGAGGGTTAGAGTTTAGAAACAATCAAATATGTTTGTTTTTTTTCATTGGCGTTGCACATGTGGCTACTGTGTAAGGAGAACGTCGATTAGACATAAAAGGGTTAGGGTTAGGGTTAGGGTAAGCGTTAGGGTTTAGGGTTAGGGTTTAGGGTTAGGGTTAGGGTAAGCGTTAGGGTTTAGGGTTAGGGTTTATGGTTAGGGTTTAGGGTGAAGGTTAGAGTTTAGGGTTAGGGTTAGAAAAATATTGTTCGAAAGCTAGAGCTGTTGTGAAGAGTTACCTGCCCCTTATTTACCTCTCCAACACTAAAAGACAAAAAACAAACTTTTTTTCGAACTTTTATTATACAAGCACTAAACTTTTTACAACAGTTCGTGTTTTCAGGCCGGACCCATTATAGAGCCACACCACATAAGTTGGAAGAGTATGAACAATGGCAGAAATGGTACGTCACCTGAATATGTTTTCATAATGTTTCATAGCGAAGTCTGCTACCTCCGTAGATGTTCTGGCAAAATAAGTTAAGCTATGGATTTAAGAGGTCTAAAAATAACGACTTGATGCGTCTCAATGTTACACAACACGACGTCTTGGCCTTTTGGCTAAGCTCAAAGTGTAGTATTTGTTCCGATGGATACTGCACCCCATACTGGTGTTGTCTTGGCCTTCGGGTCTTGATTTACGCCGGTTTATTGGGGGTTTCCGGTCCTGTGCAGTTCTAGGAGGTGCACCCTCCCAGGCTTTGCCTCCCCTCTTTGGGAGGAGTAAGTTTATTGCTTACTGCCTGAGGCGCCCCTACCGGGGAATCCCGACGTGGCTGCCCAGGCAATTTTTAAACTTCACTTTCCCTACCCGACCTTGAGTCACATCTTACTTGTGGGAGTAAGAAAAAAACTGACCTGGAGAGGAGTAAATCAATACACTACACTGCCACATACGACTTATAGAAAACAGAAATTGATGGCGCGAAATGATTACCTACCCCGTAGCATGTTACCTCCTAGTTCCCTAGATTTCTGAGAAAGGGAGTTGCTGTTTTGAGTGAGTGGTATATGGAGATTTTCAATCACACCTTCGTATTCATCATTAATCAACTGTCAATCAGTCCATCTAATTAACCCTAACCGTAACCCTTACCCTAACCCTAACCCTAACCCTAACCCTTACCCTAACCCTTATCCTAACCCTTACCCTAACCCTTACCCTAACCCTAACCCTTACCCTAACCCTAACCCTAACCCTTACCCTTACCCTTACCCTAACCCTAACCCTAACCCTAAACCCTAACCCTAAACCCTAAACCCTAACTCTAACCTAAACTCTAACCCTAACCCTAACCCTAACCTTAACCTTAACCCTAATCCTAACCCTAACCTAAACCCTAACCTTCACCCTAAACCCTAACCCTAACCCTAACCTTAACCCTAACCCTAACCCTACCCCTAACCCTACCCCTAACCATCTTATTAACCCTCATTCCCTAGTGGTTCAGCCTCGATAAGTGGGATCACACTCGTAGAAAAAGTAAATACAAGCCGATATCTACGGTGAAGGGGGCATAAATGAAATAACATTAAAAACAATATATTTGTTATTATTTTAAAAAACTATTTTTCAGAAAGAAAAAAACTATTTTTCAGAAAGAAAAAAATATTTTTCAGAAAGCTCTGATTATAAGAGTCATATTTGTTTATGTATACATTTGTCTTCAAAAATAAAACAATATATATATATATATATATATATATAAGGTTTATACAACAACAGATATGAGAGGCAACTAATATCTTTAATTAGTGAACATCCGGATGAAAATAAAGCTCAATATACTGGATAGAGCATTAACATCACTAGATAAAGTGAAAGAATAAAATTAGGTGCGAATCAAATTTTATTACAATTCAAAGTTCAGGCAAAGTTTTTTAATGCCCTTAACTTATAAGTTTTCAAAGAAAATCTTCTCCTCAGATGACCATTACTGCAATGACATTACTTCAGGTAATAAAAATTAAACTTTGAAAAAATATATAAAAAATATATATAAAACTGCATAAAGGTATATAAAACATCAAATATATCGGACCAAAACATACTTTTTAGTAAAACTATACAGACGAAGTATTTTGTCTTTGAAAAACCATGGTTTAAGGATTAGTGTAACTGCTTGCATCTGAAATTTCGATGTAATAACATTTGTATGAATGTTATGTTAATCTATCTACTGCGAAACTGATTTAACAGCCAGCGTTACTCCATAGAATCGCTTATCTCCCTCTGAGTATTCAGCATGGACGCTAGACGGACGCGTTATTTAAAATGTAAACAAAAAGCTGGCATTTACCGTGTTACTTTTACTCTGATTTTTTAAAAATTAAAACGTTCTGAGTTTGTTTATCTTCTTAATCTTATTAGCCATTATGTTTTAAAGCCCAATTTTATTGAATCAAATTGTTTAATTAAAATAATAATTGGTTTAAACATTACTATTAAAAAACACACACACATTATAATAAATTTAGTTTAGGTAAACTTTTTTTCGAGAGCATTTAAAAAACTATTCGTGTTTACTTTAATTTATTTTGTAATAGTTTTATTTCAGGTACACCTTATTTTCCGGTTTGAAAAACTTCCAATACTACTATTTTTTTTCCAACTATAACTATTTTATGATTTCGATTTCATATTTTAAGCTCTAAAGCTTTTATTAACAATTTATTATTCCGTGTTTTATTTATTAAAATAAAAGATGTGATTTTTCTTTCTTTTCTGTAAACAAAAAAAAAATAACACATCGCACTGGAAAACTGATTTTAGAATAAAATTGTTTAATTAAACAACGGTCATTTAACAAAAGCACACTGTATGGAGGAGAAAAAAAATAGGGGGGGGTCCAAAAAATGTTTTTTTTCTCAACTAAAATTATTTCTATGTATGGGGGAGGGTAAAAGAAATTTGGGGGGGGGGTCAAAAAAATTTTTTTTTTCTCAACTAAAATTATTTCTCTGTATGGGGGAGGGTAAAAACATTGGGGGGGGGTCAAAAAATTTTTAAATTTATTCTTAACTACAAATATTCTTGGTCGGAAACAAAGAAAATCAATGTCTAACCACCCAAGAAATATGACCGGGGCTCCATCGGTTTACGGGTGAGCTTTCAGTTCTGACGCGGCAGCCTAGCAAAAATATGCGACTTGAGGGAACATATATTTGCTCGTATATATAATGTATTTATACACACATATATATATATAATGTATTCATATGTATATATATATATATATATATATACACATATATAATGTATCTATATATTGCAGAATGGTACTTGGATATAGTGTTTAGATAGTATTATTATTATTTTTATTTTTTTTATTATTGTTATAATTAATGTTATTTGATATGCAAATTACTATATCATACGGTAGTCTTAAGGGTAATATATTATTATTATTATTTTATCATTATTTTATTTTTTATGTATATATTAGTGATATTTTGAGCTGAATTATTTCGACACTTGATTATTGGGGAAATGGTCGTATAATCAGTACCATTGGAGAGCCATGAATATTATAACTGTCCTGTTTTTAAATATCCGAAACAGTTACATGGTAAACAGCTGATGATCCCCGTGTTAATATTAGACGCTTAAAGTCTCCTGTTTTTTTTCACTCTTAGATAATTAACCTTTTTATTTATTTATTTATTTATTTAATTTTTATTTATTTTTTATTTTTTTATTTTACTTATATTTTTTCATTTATTAATTTTCCAACGAATGTTAAGTCTGCAATATCTTGGATTTAGTTAGTTTGTCTGGGAATTTAAACTGCATTTTACATTTTTTTTTAATGACTCAAAGCTTCTTTAGACTATATATATATATATATATATATATATATATATATATATATATATATATATATATATATATATATATACATATATATATATTGTATTTATATGTATATATTTGTATATTATACATTTATACATTTAGAAGATGTCTCTGTTAGATAAGAAAGAATTAAATATAAAACATCTATGAAGAGACTTTGAAAAAGCAGACGTCATGAACAATGGTAACGTTCCTTGAAACCACGTGACTTTCCTTTCTATCTTTTATGGAGCTGATGTGTCGAGACTGAAGAACTCAGCTAACACAAACCATTAACAGACAGTCAGTAGTTGGTGTTGTCGCGTGCTTTTTTTCTTTGTCGACTTTGAGGCGTAGGTTTAAACGCGGACAAAATCACGAAAAAGCCAGAGAAAGAAAACGAAGATACCGTCTGTCAAAGGAAGAAGATACCGTCTGTCAAATCTCTCAAAAATCAGACGGCGCTTTTCAATGTGTCTAGAAATGTCTGATCGTAATATAATGATGGCGAGCATTCTTCAAGTTTTCGACGAGGATTTCAATCATTATGAAAGGCGCGGAAAAAAGAATCGTAGATAGAATATAAAAGATAGGATTCAAATCTTTCTAAACGTTTTGTGTACTAGCAATTATCTGCTTCCTATTACCGTAAATCATTTTTTTCAGGCATATCAACACTTTTGGGGTATTTAATGTCGACTCCAAACATGATTTTATGCTTGCAAAAATTAATGGAAAAAAATAATCTTGCATTGATAAAGGCTTCTATTTTCAATTTTCATAATACTGACCCACCAATGCTTTTATATGAACGACTCATCTTCTTAAACTCCGAGCATGCCAAGGAATTCTTCGTTCTACAATTAGAATTTGAATTCATAACCGCCAACAATATCTCCGCGGATACACCATAACAAGGACATTTTATCAGAAAAACAAAAGGATAAAAGTTTTTTTTTTTTTTTTTTTTATGAAAAAAGTGACACAATACTGGTAAACTCTGATGATGGAATATTATTCCGAAATTAAAAATATTAAAGTAAAAAAAAAAAATTAATTAATCTTGCATTGATAAAGGCTTCTATTGTTAATTTTATAATACTGACCAACCAATGCTTTGAAAAAAAAGAACCCATTTTCTTAAACTTCGAGCATGCCAATGTTTTCTTCGTTCTACAACCAGAATTTGAATTCATAACCGCCAACGACATCGCCGCGGATAAAACCTATTAACACCATAACAAGGACATTTTATAAAAAAAAAACAAAAGGATAAAAGTTTTTTTTTTTTGTGTGTTTTATGATGAAAAAAAAAGTGACACAATACTAGTCAACTCTGATGGCTGAATATTATTCTGAAATTAAAAATATTTAAGTAAAAAAAAAAAAATAATTAATCTTGCATTGATAAAGGCTTCTATTTTCAATTTTTATAATACTGACCGAGCAATTCTTTTAAATTAAAGACCCATTTTCTTAAACTTCTAGCATGCCAATGTTTTCTTCGTTCTACAACCAGAATTTGAATTCATAACCGCCAACGACATCGCCGCGGATAACACCCATTAACACCATAACAAGGACATTTTATAAAAAAAAACAAAAGGATAAAACTTTTATTTTTGTTTTTGTGTTTTTTGATGAAAAAAAGTGACACAATACTAGTCAACTCTGATGACTGAATATTATTCCGAAATTAAAAATATTAAAGTAAAAAAAAAAATTAATTAATCTTGCATTGATAAAGGCTTCTATTTTCAATTTTTGATAATACTGACCCAGCAATGCTTTTAAATGAACGACCCATCTTCTTAAACTCCGAGCATGCCAAGGCATTCTTCGTTCTACAACCAGAATTTGAATTCATAACACCCAACGACATCGCCGCGGATAACACCCATTTACATGGACCTGATATTAAAAAATAAATTGTATATTTTTATTTATTAAAAAAATGATACAATACTGGTAAACTCTGATAGAAATATTATTACGAAATTAAAAATATTAAAGTAAAAAAAATAATAAATTAATCTTGCATTGATAAAGGCTTCTATTTTTAATTTTTATAATACTGACCTAGCAATGCTTTAAAATGAACGACCCATCTTCTTAAACTCCGAGCATGCCAAGGCAGTCTTCGTTCTACAATTAGAATTTGAATTCATAACACCCAACGACATCGCCGCGGATAACACCCACTTACATGGACATCATATTAAAAAACAAACAAAAATTGTATATTTGTATTTATTACAAAAATGACACAATACTGGTCAACTCTGATGGAATATTATTCCGAAATTAAAAAGATTAAAGTAAAAAAATAATAAATTAATCTTGCATTGATAAAGGTTGTTAATTTTATAATACTGACTCACCAATGCTTTGAAAAGAAGGACCCATTTTCTTAAACTTCGAGCATGCCAATGTTTTCTTCGTTCTACAACCAGAATTTGAATTCATAACACCCAACGACATCGCCGCGGATAACACCCATTTACATGGACCTCATATTAAAAAAAATTGTATATTTTTATTTATTACAAAAATGACACAATACTGGTCAACTCTGATGGAATATTATTCCGAAATTAAAAATATTAGAGTAAAAAAAATAATAAATTAATCTTGCATTGATAAAGGCTTCTATTTTCAATTTTCATAATACTGATCCACCAATGCTTTTAAATTAAAGACCCATCTTCTTAAACTCCGAACATGCCAAGGCATTCTTCGTTCTACAATTAGAATGTGAATTCATAACACCCAACGACATCGCCGCGGATAACACCCATTTACATGGACATCATATTAAAAAACAAACAAAAATTGTATATTTGTATTTATTACAAAAATGACACAATACTGGTCAACTCTGATGCAATATTATTCCGAAATTAAAAATATTAGAGTAAAAAAAATAATAAATTAATCTTGCATTGATAAAGGCTTCTATTTTTAATTTTTATAATACTGACACCCCAATGCTTTTAAATTAAAGACCCATTTTCTTAAACTTCTAGCATTCCAATGTTGTCTTCGTTCTACAACCAGAATTTGAATTCATAACCGCCAACGACATCTCCGCGAATAACACCCATTAACAAGGAGCTTTTATATGAAAAACAAACTAAGTTTGTTATTTTTCTTTTTAAAGACACAATACTGGTCAATTCTGATTATTGGAATATTATTCCGAAATTAATAAGATTAAAATAAAACAATCAAATAAATAAATTAATATTGCATTGATAAAGGTTTCTATTTTGAATTTCTATAATACTGACCCATCAATGCTTTTAAATTAAAGACCCATTTTCTTAAACTTCTAGCATGCCAATGTTTTCTTCGTTCTATAACTAGAATGTGAATTCATAACCGCCAACGACATCGCTGTGGATACACCATAACAAGGACATTTTATCAAAAAAACCCAAAAGGATTAAAGTTTTATTTTTGTTTTTATGTTTTTTGATGGAAAAAAGTGACACAATACTAGTCAACTCTGATGATGGAATATTATCCCGAAATTAATAAGATTAAAGTAAAAAAAAAAATGCAATATTAATTTATTTATTTGATTGTTTTATTTTAATCTTATTAATTTCGGAATAATATTCCATTTAATATATACATGACCCAAAACCAATGCCAACAAGCCGCGCGTGTGTGGTCCCCCTCTGTATGTGACTCGATGTGGCGAGTGTAAAATGCAATACATTTGGGCAATTTGGGGCATTTTGACCCCCCGGGGGGCGCGAACCAGAATTTTTCTGAGGTCAAGGATACTCATTTTATATCCAGAACAATTGCCTCTACATTTTGGCCAAGTTTCAGAAACATTGAATGGATGGATCAAACGTTATGGGAGAAAAGGGTCATTCTTTGCCATTTTGAGGGCTTTTTACCCCCTGGGGGCGCGAAGCAGATTTTTTCCAATGTCAGCGATACTTATTTTCTATTAGGAACAATTGCCTCGACATTTTGGCCAAGTTTCAGAGAAATTGAATGGATCGATGAAAAGTTATGGCGCATGAAATGTCATTTTTTGCCATTTCGGGGCCTTTTGACCCCCTGGGGTGCTAACCAGATTTTTTTCAAAAATCGGAGAATGTCACTTTCTAACCGGATCAAAGGATCAACTTCATGCAAAATTTCAGAGAAATTCAATGGATTGTTGCGGAGGAAAATCCGGACGGACGAACGGACGGACGGACGGACATGCAGTCCCCCGATTTTATAAATTTTATAATTTCGGGGCCTTTTGACACTGCCCCTCATTTGAAATGTTTAAATTTTCAGATTTGCATTCAAATAAATATTACCGACATGAAGTTAAACAATGTAAAATTAATTGCTTGGATATAAACGTTTGCACCACTTTTCTTGCCCCTTACGAGAATTGATATGAAAATATAATGATAATAAACCTTACGCCTCGAATACTTATTCTCATTTTGATCAAAATCTGTTAAATGATTTTAATTCTAGCAAGTAAATTGCAGTCCAGGAACGCTTGCAGAACTTTTATCTTTAAGAATTACGGTTAAAAATATCATGCAAATCTGAAATTTTAAAATTTTATAATTGGAAGGTTCCCATATTATGCCCCCTATAAGCCTTTTTAAGTATTCAAAATAAACTGAAATCTAAGGAATAAAAATGTCATGCAAGTACGTGGACATATAGGGTTGACATTATAGGAAAAAGGAAGGAAAGTAGAAAACAGTAGGGCTGACGTCCGGACTTAGTGGAGTCAGTTTCCCTCAGTTTCATAAACATTTACTTTCATTCCTCACTACTGTTTTCTCCAGTAGTGGCTACTACTTTCCTCCCTTCTTCCCATAATGTCAACCCTATATGTGCACGTACTTGCATGGCATTTTTCTTTATATTATCATCCTGATGAAGTCTTATAAATAAAGACGTAACGTTGATGTACACATAAGAAACATCCCTTTTTGGTTTTCATTTTTCATTTTCCCATTACGTCGGATTACTTTCGTCCTTCTTTTCCCACATATATATATAGTCTCGGAAGTTTCTCAACCATTAAAACTATATAAAAAAAAACTAATAGTCCCAAGTCTTCCAGTGGAAAATCATTCATGTAAGTCAATTTATTTTTTACAGTAATTATATTAGTTTGTTTCTAACACTATTTTAAGGGATCATCAGTTGTTTACCATGAAAAACTGTTTCGGGAATTTAAAAACAAGACAGTATTTAATTTAATGGCTTCCCAGCAGAGTTGATCAGCCCCCACTTCCCTTAAAAGACAAAAACATAAACGTTCCTCATACTAAATCTACGTTTTGTTCCATATAAATGTTTTGCTAACTTATACAGGGTGGGCCAAAATAAGTGTCCTATATTTAAATTTGAATAACTTGAACTTGAATAACTTCCACAAAATAAAAGTTAAACTCACCAAACTTTACGTGTGTGAAGACTGACCCTTCCGAGATTTTTTGAAATAAACAAAACAAATTTTAGCCGAAAAACACTTCTTAAAACTTACAAAAACTAAAGTATTGTTTTTTACACTGTTTTGAGTTTTTTAAGCAAAAATAATGTTTTCTAAATGAGGGTACGATCCTTAGGGCTAATACGGCTCATGCTTGCTTCGGAAGGGGTCCTTTACTTATTCTAAAAAAAAAAAAAAAAATCAATAAATAAAAAAGTTATGAATTTTTAAAAATAGGACCCTTATTTTTGCCCACCCTGTATTAGTTATTTAAAAAAAAAAAAAAAATTTTCTTTACCTGTGCTGTTCGTCTGTCTAATAAAATTAATCCGTTACTTACAAAAATAGTAAAAACTTTTATATATTTATAACGAAGTATTCTTGTAGTAAATATATACATATATATATATATATATATATATATATATATATATATAGTAAAAACGAATTGTATTATTAACATTTTTTTAGAAATGTTTATATATTTATAACTATGTATTCTTGTAGTAAAATTAATTCTAAATATTTCGTGCATTATTTTTTAGATCATTGTTTTTTCCATCGTCTATTATGAAGTACCTTGCACAACATTTCCTCACCGACTGACGTGCTGATACCAATTTATTAACAGTTTTAACAGTTTTAACAGTTTTAACGCTTTTAACACTTTAACAGTTTTAACAGTTTTAAGAGTTTTAACACTTTTAACAGTTTTAAGAGTTTTAAGAGTTTTAACACGTTTAACAGTTTTAACACTTTTAACAGTTTTAACTGTTTTAACAGTTTTGACAGTGTTAACACTTTTAACAGTTTTAACAGTTGTAACAGCTTTAACAGTTTTAAGAGTTTTAACAGTTTTAACAGTTTTAACAGTTTTAACAGTTTTAACACGTTTAACAGTTTTAACACTTTTAACAGTTTTGACAGTTTTAACACTTTTAACAGTTTTAACAGTTTTAAGAGTTTTAAGAGTTTTAACACTTTTAACAGTTTTAACAGTTTTAACAGTTTTGACACTTTTAACAGTTTTAACAGTTTTAACAGTTTCCATTAATTCAATCTAATTCTGTATAGTAGTATTCTCCTCGCCGATTACATAGTCTGTGGTGTCATCCATTCACCCCCATAACTCTTGCTTTTTCCGAATTTGTTAATTTCATATAAAATATGTTAAGAATTGAGTGCACCTGCCAAGCGACAAGACGTTATAAACTATGATCTGTTTTTTGTATGTAATGGCGTCTCTGCCGTTCTTATAGATAGCGTCTGTGTGCAAGATGGACTGGCAACAAGACATTACGTAATCTCGCGACGGGGTTGGATTGAAACAAGGGCGGGGCTCCATGCTCCTGTACAAAAAGCCGAATGTAATCAGTTTATGTTGCTATGTGTCATTATATTCTATTGTATTTTCTCTACGCGCACTTTGCAAGCAATGATGTATCCAGTAGGGTGTCTTTAAACGACCTAATTTGGCACATCGTAGACTACGTAATCGGTTATTAGATACTACTGTTTCTTGAAATTGTGTTAAATACCTGGTATAGTACTGTTAATATTCATTTGATGTTGTAGAACCACGTGATGCCCCACCCGACGACCATCAACCCCAACGTTGTGTTTTCATGGCCTTCTTCTGTGTCTTCATCGTCCAGCCGAGTCGTCTATCCACTGACGAATCGTCGAGGGCACAGCACTGGTCCACAAGTTAAAATAAAAGAAACACAACTCACGATAAAGAACACGAACACATATACGTTGTGTATAACTTAGTTTGAACTATGAGTGTGTGTGACACCGTCGTGGACTGTCGAGACACCTATTGTCGTTGCTCAAGTCGTCAGCTCATCTCATCGTTTTCCCGGTCCGATCCTAACTCTCGGGATATTCGATCCTAACTCTCGGGGAGTTCGATTCTAACTGCTCGGCTTCTCTCCGAAAAACTAAACTCGTCAACTTTTGCCATAAACTTTACTGTGGTCAACTGTCGTAAAACTAACCTACCTTACTGTAGTCAGGTGTCGTAAAACATTGTCACTCCTAAAAGTGTCCAGTATTCTTTTCTTGGTGACCTGTCCTGAACAATGGAAATTGACCACTCCCAAATTGTCTTTTGTTTCTGTCGATTAGTCACTTCCTATCCTGGACTGTCGAGACACTTATTGTCGTTGCTCAAGTCGTCAGCTCATCTCATCGTTTTCCCGGTCCTACTTAGAATGAACCCCTTAACTTACCCCCTAATTCTCAGTAGCCCCTATCGTCAACAGTGGCGGCCTGCCTTGTTTGGAGTGAAATATGTTTTAATAAAACACAGTTGTCTTTTCCCTTTACAGTCACATAATAGGTTTGTCTTGAGAATCTACTAGAGTCGATAGCACTAGTTTTCCTCATGAACATTGGTATACTTAATAATCAGATAGAAAATATAATCAAAGAAACAAATCGACAAAATAAAACAGGCCGATCAGAAGGTTGTACCATTTTGATTCATACATATTTAGTAATAATAGACGAACTCTTGTAATAGAACTCGACCTTTCGAAGCGATTATTAAGTCTGTAGAACCACGTGCTGCCTCACTCGACAACCGTCGACCCCAACGTTGTGTTTCCGTAGTCTTCTTCTTTGTCCTCATCGTCTTAGCCGTGTCGTCTATCCACTGACGAATCGTCGAGGGCACAGCACTGGTCCACAAGTTAAATAAAAGAAACACAACTCTCGAGAAAGAACACAAACAAATATACGTTGTGTATAATTTTGTTAGAACTATGAATGTGTGTGACACCGACGCGGTCTGTCGAGACCTCCATCGTCGTTGCTAAAGTCGTCAGCTCATCTCATCGTTTTCCCGGTCCGATCTGCTCTCTCTGGAGTCTCGATCCTAACTCTCGGGAAGTTCGATCCTAACTGCTCGTCTTCTCTCCGAAACCTAAACTCGTCAACTTTTGCCATAAACTTTACTGTCGTCAACTGTCGTAAAACTAGCCTACCTTACTGTAGTCAGGTGTCGTAAAACACTGTCACTCCTAAAATGTCGTGTCCAGTGTTATTTTCTTAGTGACCTGTCCTTAACAATGGAAATTGGCCACTCCCACATTGTCTTTTGTCTCTTTCGATGAGTCATTTCCTATCCCGTATTTTCTTTTGTCTCTGTCGATTAGTCACTTCCTATCCTGTCGGGCTTCATTGTATCACAATGTTTTTAATTCGCAGGAAGAAACGTATGCGCTTAAACTAAAAATAAAAGTCAGACGGGGGCAGGTCGTGGTTCAGTGATTTCATTGCCTATTTTCAGATCACGAGATAGTGGAACTAACGTGATACTAAATAGTATATCCCCAAATAGACGTAACTTTGTGTTTGAGCTTGAAACAGTGATCCGTGATAATACATTACTTATTTATTTATCATAAACGAAGGGGCCAATCCCCAGAAATCTGTAGTACCCATATTTCTTCTCCACTTCACCAGCAGAGAAGAAGGCAACGTAAACAGATGCATAACATGTCCCTTCGCCTTTCTCTAAATTCAGGATCTAGTTTTTTAAAAGTCAGACGGGGTCAAGTTACTAACCATTGGAGCACATTGTCGATTGTGAGAACACGAGATAATGGAACTAACGTGATACGACATGATACAACACTAAAGAGACGCAACTTTGGGTTCGAGGCTTAAAGCGGTGAGCCGTGATAATAAATTACGAGGGTCCGGGCGGTGAGAAGTCAGTAGTTGCGAAGAGTGAAGTGAATATGGAAAGCTTTGAGTGGGTTGCAGCAGTGAAATTTACGTGGGGGAAACGCAACGGGAATTGAAAAAAAGATTGAGCGAACACAAAAGGGATATAAACAAATAACTCCCTTAATGCACTTTTTCCTCACGATCATGCTTTTTAGTTTAGACATATATATATATATACATATATTATATAGACATATATATATAGATATACATATATACATATAGAGATATATATATATATGCATACATATACATATAGACATATATATATATACATATATAGATATATAGACATATATATACATATATATATAGACATATATCTCTCTATATGTATATGTATATGTATATATACATATATATATGTATATATATGTGTATATATATACATATAAATGTATATATATACATATATGTATATATATATACATATATATATATAGACATATATATATACATATGTATATATAGACATATATATGTATACATATATATATATATATATATATATATATATATATATATATATATATATATATATATGTATTTATATATAGACATATATATGTATATATATTGTAAGACTTCATTGTAAGACTTCGTCGGGATGATAATTTTAAGAAAAATGTCATGCAAATACATCGAAATATTGGGTTGACATGATGGGTTGATAAGGAAAAGTAGCAGCCGTGGCTACTAAGAGCGCTGGACGAGGGTCCAGGCTGCGAGAAGTCAGTCAGTAGCAGAGAGTGAAATGATTAAGGAAAGCTTTGAGTGGGTGAAAAAAAAAAGCATGATCGTGAGGAATATATATATTTGTATTTGTATATGTATATATATATATTTATTCGTATATGTATATATATACATATATATATAATTTATATATATATTTGTATATGTATATATTTATTCGTATATGTATATACATATATATATATATAATTTATATATATATATATATATATATATATATATATATATATATATATATTTATATATATATATAGGAAAGAGACATCATTTTTTTAAATTAAACTGCTTATCTGCAGCCTTAAAGCATCGTTCGCTTTAATTCTTGATTTATTTAAAACTTTCAACCCGGGTATTTTTTAAACCCACCAAAAGTCACGAGGCGTGTCTCACATTTGTCTAACGAGATCGACCAAAAAAAAATATATACATGTATGATCAAATAAGTATATAAATATATAATAATAAAATGTCCAGCGTTTTGTCGCTGACAAGGAGCATTGCATCACACAAACGCAATAAAACCTAATCTGAACAATAAAACAACCACCACAAAATAAATAAAACTAAAATAAAAAATAAAAACTTATTCTCGATGCCTTTTTTTTTTTTTTCATTTTTTCTTTCTCGCAAATTACCTTCTGTTCAAACCAAGTAAAAGAAATGGCGAGGACAGCCCCTCTATTTTTTTTTTTTTTTTTTTTGCAGCCGAAGAAAAAAAATTAAAATGTCCTGATTCTTAGATAAATCATTACCGTAAAGTTTACCGAAACTATTTATTAGTTTTACTAGAAGACAAGTCGGATTTATTGCAATCGACGTTTTGATTTAAAATCTTTGATAGGAAAACTTTTTTTTTTTCCTGCGGGTGGAGGCGTTCTGTCGTCCAGCT
This sequence comes from Sepiola atlantica, assembly GCA_963556195.1. NCBI lineage: Eukaryota > Metazoa > Mollusca > Cephalopoda > Sepiida > Sepiolidae > Sepiola > Sepiola atlantica. The sequence continues at coordinate 25,681,597 of OY744555.1, read as the reverse complement.
TCAGATACTGACCAGGGAAACTTTTTTCCCAGAAAGAACTTGCTCATTTTTCTTGAATTATGTTTTACCGTTTCGGAATATCATAGATGCAGATTGCTTATTTGTATTAAGTGTATGATTATACGTCAATACATTTCGTGTCCATACGTACGTTATCACCTTTCACATTCATTTCAATAATGAGCAAAAATCGTGATTGGTTCTTCAGACGTATGTGATTTATTCCCCGCTTCTTTTGTTCCAGCTCGTTTGACTCGTTGGTCTAGTGGTCTCCATCAAATCGCTTTTTTGATACCTCATTTTAATACAGCTTTCTATTCCAGTAGCTTCTTTCCAAGAACCGCAGGCTTGTGGAACTTTTCCTCCTACCTATAATTTTGGTCTTTTCAAGACTAATGCCAATAAGCATCTCCTGTCTTTGCGATAATCATATTTGTTCTTGTTAGGTCCTTACATCAAGTGGCTTCATACCTTGTCTGGAGCGATTTCCATTAAAACAAATTAAGAACTTTTACAGCTGACGCGCAAGATTTCTGTGACTTCCCGTCGGCGACGATCGGGCAGGTCGCGGAAGCGCCCGAATGCTGGCGAGACGAGACGAAAACGAGGCTGGCACTGCCAAGCGCCTAATAGAAGACTTTCAAATAAAAAATACATAGATAAAAAGGCAGAAAAAACGAACAAACCGTAGCTAGAGAAATCGAAATAACTATATTTTTATATTTTGATAGGTCAAATGAACCATTGTCAATCAAATGTATAAGTATAAATGTTTTGATTTTTTTGTGAAAATAATGTTTTTTGAGTGGAGGGGTAAGATTTTGTTATTTTTTTTTAAACATAAAACAAAGAAAGAAATGAAAATGTTATACTTTTGAATTAGTCCTTCCGGTGATTCGACGACCGGACAAAACTGATAAATTAATCAATTGTTGCTGCAACAGAACGCGATTATTGTTTTTTTTTTTTCCCAAATATTGTCGGCTGCTTTCTATAGCCTGCTTCACGAATGAATGCTGGAATCTGATTGGTTAATACTTCGTCAGCTGTCGGGCGCTTTCTAGACTTGCCCGATCGCTGCCGACGCGAATTCACGGAAATCTGGCGCGTCAACTATGAGAGTACCGATTAATTTTATGTCGGTAAAAGAAAATAGTTTCGACTTTATCCATTTTAAAATATATTTTCAGAAAATCACATCCATTGTCACGTAGACTAGAACAATACAACTATATAAATTATTGCGGTGTTACATTGTAGTTAAAAGATTGACAGTTTTGGAAAGTTTTTACATTCACTCATTTTATAAATAGACTAAAAAAGCATTGGATTAACAATTAATTAGAGTTTCATAACATTTAGTTAAATTAATGTTACACCGGCCGTTCTTATACAGGAGAAACAACACCGGTTGTCACTATAAATAGTGCGAGTCACCAGAAGACAAAACACAGTCTCGTAACTGTCGTTCAGTCGCTTTCTTGGCTTTTTGGCCAAGATCAAAGTGTAGTATCTGTTCCGATGGATACTGCACGAGACTGGTCCTGTGCAGTTCTAGGAGGTCCACCCTCCCAGGCTTTGCCTCCCCTCTTTGGGGAGGAGTAAGTTTATTGCTTACTGTCTGAGGCGCCCCTACCGGGGAATGCCGACGGGGCTGCCCAGGCAATTTTTAAATGGTCAGATGGCTCACCTCTCGAGCGCTGGCTTATCTAATCCCACTTTCCGACCTTGTGTCACATTTTACCTTGTGGGAGGTAGATAAATACCCAGTCTCGTAACTGTCGTTCAGTCGCTTTCTTGGCCTTTTAGCCAAGATCAAAGTGTAGTATCTGTTCCGATGGATACTGCACGAGACTGGTCCTGTGCAGTTCTAGGAGGTCCACCCTCCCAGGCTTTGGGAAGGAGTAAATTTATTGCTTACTGTCTGAGGCGCCCCTACCGGGGAATGCCGACGGGGCTGTCCAGGCAATTGTTAAAGGTAATAGGTGCTCTTCCTCTAGAGTGCTGACTTATCAAAACCCCACTTTCTGACCTTGTGTCACATTTTACTCTGTGGGGAGTAGATAAATACCCAGTCTTGTAACTGTTGTTCAGTCGCTTTCTTGGCTTTTTGCCAAGATCAAAGTGTAGTATCTGTTCCGATGGATACTGCACGAGACTGGTCCTGTGCAGTTCTAGGAGGTCCACCCTCCCAGGCTTTGCCTCCCCTCTTTGGGGAGGAGTAAGTTTATTGCTTACTGTCTGAGGCGCCCCTACCGGGGAATGCCGACGGGGCTGTCCAGGCAATTTTTAAAGATAATAGGTGCTCTCCCTCTGGAGTGCTGATTTATCAAAACCCCACTTTCCGACCTTGTGTCACATTTTACTCTGTGGGGAGTAGATAAATACCCAGTCTTGTAACTGTCGTTCAGTCGCTTTCTTGGCCTTTTGGCCAAGATCAAAGTGTAGTATCTGTTCCGATGGATACTGCACGAGACTGGTCCTGTGCAGTTCTAGGAGGTCCACCCTCCCAGGCTTTGCCTCCCATCTTTGGGGAGGAGTAAGTTTATTGCTTACTGTCTGAGGCGCCCCTACCGGGGAATGCCGACGGGGCTGTCCAGGCAATTTTTAAAGGTAATAGGTACTCTCCCTCTAGAGTGCTGATTTATCAAAACCCCACTTTCCGACCTTGTGTCACATTTTACTCTGTGGGGAGTAGATAAATACCCAGTCTTGTAACTGTCTAGCCAAGTGCTAGTCACTTTCTTACTTTGTTAATAAACTTGTTAAACCAACCCTCGACTTGACTTCCTTTATTTATTAGTTACTGTGGAACAACTTCACAACAATTAGCATGATCGGAAAAATGTGAAGATCTTAAATAAAAAAAACAAGGAATGGGCAGATTGGGATTGGAATGTAATATTGAAACTGGAAAGCATACAAAGAAGAGTGACAAAACTCAAATTCAAGCCCTCCGTTCAGTCTAGAGAGACTATGGATACCCCTATAAGGGGCTGGCTGCGCGTGTAATTATGAAGCAAGGGTTGCGCAATCCCTGGGTGAGGAGTAAGGCAGCGAGATATCTTACCATCATTATACCATGTCCGCCTGTTAGTACGGTCGGGTAAGCAGGGGTCATGGGTGGAATTTTGCTGCTAGTCGAATGGGTCGAGTACAGTAAGATTGTCGGAACACATTCCGTGGAAGTACTTGTCAAACAACCACAGGAATGCAACAGCTTAGATATTCTTTTTTGAACTCTGTTCAAGTGGCAGAGACCAGTCGCTGAGATTGTTCTATTAGTGTTACACCGGCCGTTCTTACACAGGAGAAACTACACCGGTTGTCACTATAAATAGTGCGAGTCACCAGAGTCACAGAGAAGACGAAGCACAGTCTTGTAACTGTCTAGCCAAGTGCTAGTCACTTTCTTACTTTGTTAATACACTTGTTAAACCAACCCTCGACTTGACTTCCTTTATTTATTATTTACTGTGGAACAACTTCACAACAATTAATAATTTATAATCAAACGATATCTTAATTCATATTTATCTCTCATTATTTTTTATTAAAAAATAATTTTGTAAAAACAACAACAAAAAAAACATTCCTGTTAAAAAAGAAAGAAAAAGAAAGCGACACAAAAAGAAAATTGAAACGAATCCCGAGCAACGCGGGGCAGGGTCAGCTAGTGGCTTATAATTTGTTTGTTTTTATCTGGTTCAACTATAGAATTAAGGACCGGTTAAAATCTTACTTATTTTTCATTTATTTTTCTCTTATTTCGGATAAAATTGATAGGTGTATAATAGAGGGGGGGGGGTGTTGGTCCCTTCCTTATATTTATCGCACGAATTGAACTGAACGAACAACAACCGAGTATTATTTACTCCTCTCCAGGAGTTAGGCACAAGGCCAGTTTTATCCTACTCCCACAAGTAAGATGTAACCCAAGGTCGGGTCGGAAAGTGGGGGTTGAAAAGCCAGCGCCCGAGAGGTGAACAACCGAGTAACAGGCAACAAAAAAGGGTTTATTTAACAGAGGGTTGGAACTGTGTCCCAGTGAAGAAAAGAGGCTGCCGGGTCGTCAGCAAATATATTCCCAGTGGAGATGGCTGCTTCTGGAACGATGCAGGGGGGAAAGGCAAGAGAGAGATGTTTCTTCGTTGCTGGCCGATTTCTCTCTGCTGAAATCTTCATCCAGAAAAATCTAGCCGAAATCAGCTTCACTGTGGCTTTGAGTCCGGGGTGTGCCAAGTTGTGAAGGGTATCAAAGACACCCCTACAATGAGTTAATGGAACTAAAGGGCGAGGTAAATCTGTTGATGTGTCACAGATGATCTGCGTGTCCGAAGTGGGCACGGGCCGGTATGTGAATTTGCAAGTTGCAAATTAAGGTGACGACGGATCCAGAGTGTCCAAACGTGGCTGGTCTAAGTCCATCTGATGTATGTCGATATCCGACGGTGAGGACAGAGAATTTATGGGAAGGCAGGACAGAGAGTTGGAACTGTGTCCAAGTGAAGAAAAGAGGCTGCCGGGTCGTCAGCAAATATATTCCCAGTGGAGATGGCTGCTGCTGGAACGATGCAGGGGGAAAAGCAGGAGAGAGATGTTTCTTCGTTGTTGGCCGATTTCTCTCTGCTGAAATCTTCAACTGACCAGGTGGTAGAAAATAGTCCATGAGGGGACAGTTGATATCAATACGCCCTGCAAGCCGATTGGTCAGCGCATGACCAATTTGCTCACAGGGGACGAGAAGAAATAGATCCTATTTCAGTCTGCTACAAATCTAGCCGATATTTATCAACTTAGGCGTGACAGCTGTGTTTGAAAGTCAATATCAATCTGTTAATAAGTTTAGGAGTAAATCACAGGGGATGAGAAAAAATAGATTCTATTTCAGTCTGCTACAGGTATATTAAATTTTATTTCCGTCCGGAAATAAAATTTTAATATATAATTTGAAGTCTGGGAAATTGAATTTTAATTCAATTTTTCATCATAATTTTTATTGTTCTTTTGTTGTTCTTAAATAAAAAAAAATACATATTTTTTAAAAGATGTATCTCTTTAAAAATATTTTTAACTTTTAAAAAATATTTGTACTTTTAAAAATATCTATATTTAAACAATATGGGACACTGATTTTTACGGTGAAAATATTATCTATTTATTGTTTTAAAAATAATAAAATTGTATTATTTGGAATATTCAGACTTTTATCTCCAGCTTGGTTAGAGTTAGGGTTAGGGGTTAGGGTTAGGGTTAGGGTTAGGGGTTAGTGGTTAGGGTTTTATGTATAGGGGTGTAAGAGTCCTTATCAATTAGACTTTAGGTCAATTTGGGAGTTAAAATGAATTTTAAAATCTTGAAAACACTTGGGGAGTTTTAAATTGGCAATTTGCTGAAACAGTATGTGATGGCAATAAATATTGAATTTTTTATTGTTTTCTACACTTTTCAGGGGTTTTAAATTTTGCCTTAGGGTTAGGAGTTAGTAATTAGGGTTAAGGGTCTGGGTTTAGGGTTATGGTTAGGGTTCTATTACTCATGTGGTGGTTGGGGTTTAAGGTTAAGTTTAGGATTTAATTACTCATGTGGTGGTTAGGGTTTAAGGTAAAGTTTAGGGTTTAATTACTCATGTGGTGGTTAGGGTTTAGGGTTTATGTTTACAGTTAGAGTTTAATAACTCATGTGGTGGTTAGGGTAAAGGGTGTAGGTTTACAGTTAGTGTTTAATTACTCATGTGGGGGTTTAGGTTAGGGTTAAATTATTCATGTGGTGGTTAGGGTTAGGGTTTAGGGTTAAGGTTTAATTACTCATATGGTAGTTAGGTTATGGTTTTATTACTCATGTGCTGTTTGCGTTTAGGGTTAGAGTTTAGGGTTTAATTACTCATGTGCTGGTTAGGGGTAGAGTTTAGGGTTTAGGGTTAGGGTTTAATTATCATGTGGTGGTTAGGCGTAAGGTTAGGGTTTAATTACTCATGTTGTGGTTAGCGTTAGGGTTTAATTACTCATGTGCTGGTTAGGGTTAGGGTTAGGGTTAGGGTGCAATTATCATGCGGTAGTTAGGGGTAAGGTTAGGGTTTACTTATTTTGAGGTTAGCGTTAGGGTTTAATTACTCATGTGCTGGTTAGGGTTATAGTTTAGGGTTTAGGATTAGGGTGTAATTATCATGGGTAGTTAGGGGTAATGTTAGGGTTTAATTACTCATGTTGTGGTTAGCGTTAGGGTTTAATTACTCATGTGCTGGTTGGGGTTTAGGGTCAGGGTGCAATTATCATGGGGTAGTTAGGGGTAAGGTTAGGATTTAATTACTCATGTGGTTAGCGTTAGGGTTTAATTACTCATGTGGTTGTTAGGGTTTATTTACTCATATGTTGGTTAGGCTTTAGGGGTTAGGGCTAGGGTTATGGTTTCCATGTACCCTATTACATTCTTCAGGTGCATCTTTTATCGAACTTATCACTCTCGATGTGAAGCTCAGCAAACCATACATATTTTCGAACTGGATATTTTATTTTAGCTCCGCTGGTAGTTTAGTCACGTTCTCTCGGCAATTACCAGTGTGAGGTGTTTATTATATGGATGTTATTAGTTTTTATTGTCTCTATAAAAAAATAACCTCCGACTTCCAGAAAACTGTCACTTAGAATTGACTTTTATGAACGCATTTTACAGTTGCGCTACGAGTTCATGTGGGCAATTCGAGATTAGAATGTCGATTGGTCAAATACTCCACTTTTTTATTACTGAGTAATTCGAAATGGGTACGTTGTACTTTTAACCTGTATCATAAAAGAAAGAAAACTATGTAAAGAATATTAAAAAACACTTTTTTATTTTGTAATTTAGAAAGATTAAATGAGGTTTATTTCTTTTCTTATGAGAAATCAGCATCATCATCATCATCATCATCATCATCACTACCAACATGTAAACTTCTTGGCCTTTTGGCTAGGAGCAAAATGTAGTATCTGTACTGAATCTGCACTTAGTTCTTATGTTCTCTGTTAGTGGAAGAGAAATCTTTCTAGACGGAGGCAATTGATGTTTTTGTTCCAATTCAAAGTGCCCATTTTGGAGGGAGCTGGATTAGTTCTAAACCTGCTTTTGTCGTGATGTGTAGTATTACGCCAAAGCTTCTAAAATATGAAATCTTCGCAAACAACATTTTTGCGATTATTTAAGCCCTAAAATATTTCATTTTATTAATTATTCAATAATTAATTGGAATTATTTAATCAAATAATAGCGCACCAGTAAATACCTCATCGTGTCACAAAATGTTCATATGGAATACAAGAGAAACGCTAACGCTTATATAGTCTAATATCTACTATGAGGAAAACGCGTCATTGCTCAGAATTAAATAAGGCACGTGATATTTTTTTTGTGCTCAGCTCAAAGCACTATACACTTTTAAAAAAATATTTTCTACATTTTATAACATTTATAAAATTCAATTTTTGAGGTAGGGTTCAAACTACGCATTGCTTGTGAGAGTAGATATTAAACTAAAGTGTAAATATATCATTTTTAACCCAGTGTTACCCGGGAATGAATGAAAACTGTGTGCACTCAAACTCTATATTGTTTATATTTATTATAGTATTGATTTACTCCTCTCCAGGAGTTAGGCACAAGGCCAGTTTTTATCTTACTCCCACAAGTAAGATGTGACCCAAGGTCGGGTCGGGAAAGTGGGGTTTAAAAATTGCCTGGGCAGTCCCGTCGGCATTCCCCGGTAGGGGCGCCTCAGGTAGTAAGCAATAAACTTACTCCTCCCCAAAGAGGGGAGGCGAAGCCTGGGAGGGTGGACCTCCTAGAACTGCAGAGGACAGACCCATAGACCGGCGTAAATCAAGCCCCGAAGGCCAAGACAATACCAGTCTATGGGGTGCAGTATCCATCGGAACAGATACTACACTTTGATCTTAGCCAACCGAGTATTGATTTACTCCTCTCCAGGAGTTAGGCAGAAGACCAGTTTTTATCTTACTCCCACAAGTAAGATGTGACCCAAGGTCGGGTCGGAAAAGTGGGGTTTAAAAATGGCCTGGGCAGCCCTGTCGGCATTCCCGGGTAGGGGCGCCTCAGGTAGTATGCAATAAACTTACTCCTCCCCAAAGAGAGGAGGCGAAGCCTGGGAGGGTGGACCTCCTAGAACTGCACAGGAAAGACCCATAGACCGGTGTAAATCAAGCCCCGAAGGCCAAGACAGCCAGTCTATGGGGTGCAGTATCCATCGGAACAGATACTACACTTTGATCTTAGCCAAAAGGCCAAGGTAATTATTGATTATAAATATTTTCTGAAACGTGTGTACACATAGATAAACATTGCTGAGTGTTGATTCACAAAATAGTAATTAAGTCGTAAATGGAACATAGTTCCTGACAAATCATTTTCCTGCATAATGTGTGATATTTTTTTTAATTAGTGAATCATAACTTATCAAGTTCAGAAGTTTATGCTCCGATGAATTGGCTACTCTGGTCACCCCCCCCCCCCTCGACGTAAATTCACTAGACCAACTCTACGATCCACTAAATCCCATCCATTCACTGTGGAGGTCCCCAGATGCCGGAGAGCTTTCTACTCAAATAGCTTCTTTCCTCGCGCTGCTGGCCTCTGGAACTCCCTCCCTGTTCCCTGTTTCCCCGACGGTACTGACATGCAGAAATTTAAAACTAATGTAAACAGACATCTCGTTGAGCAGATCCCAATTTAGGTTGCCCCGTCCACCCCCTCCAAAAAAAAACACAGTTTCTTCCTTTTTTTCTCAGTAGCCCCTTACGTCTACAGTGGCGGCCTGCCTTGTTTGGGGATAACTATGTTAAAAACATTTTTTTTTTTTGAAAAATCCACTCGAAAGTAAGGGTTATTAGGATGGATACATTTTTAGATGAGCGATAAAGACTATTGCTAATATAGAAAATGTTGAATAAAACTGACAGAATTTCAGAACCTGTGGAGACGGTGCATTACAAGAATTTTTTAACATTCGATGTGAAGACGACCATGTTGCACCTTCAAAAGAAACAGACCCGCGGTTACGAGTTCAACAAATTGGATTTTTTTTTTATTAGAAAACACTCTGCTGCTTGAAAAGTCCGTGTGATTATAGACGAACGGGAAAAAAAAAATGTTTTCAATAAATCTTTTAATCTAAAATTGCAATATAAAAAAAAGTAAATTCTCATTAGTCATGCACCGAAAAAAAAAATAAACAACGACGATGGCTGCCTCCCGGCATCCCACTCACAATGACGTCATTTCCGTTAGAATAACTCTTCATTTTTCATTACGTTACATTCTATATATAGTTTAAAAACGGGCTCGTATCTGAATAAAATGTATTTAATTAATTGTATTAATGATGTTTATTAATGCTACTGTGGAGAAATGTATTCTAAACACATATTAAATTTGAGAATAGCAGTTATAAGTGCATATTTGTAAATAGCAATTCATTAGAAGTTTAAAACTAATGAATTATGTAAATTGCAAAACACGCCTGGTGTTTGAGCGAGTTTTAGTAACATTATATGTTGTACTAGCGCTCTCGGCCTTTTGGTCGAGATCAAAGTGTAGTATCTGTTCCGATGGATACTGCACCCTATAGACTGGTATTGTCTTGGCCTTCGGGGCTTGATTTACGCCGGTCTATGGAATTGTCCTGTGCAGTTCTAGGAAGTCCACCCTCCCAGGCTTTGCCTCCCCTCTTTTGGAAGGAGTAAGTTAATTGCTTACTGCTTGAGGCGCCCCTACCGGGGAATGCCGACGGGGCTGCCCAGGCAAATTTTGATAGTCAGAGTGCTCACCTCTCGGGCGCTGGCTTTTCAACCCCCACTTTCCGACCCGAGCTTGGGTCACATCTTACTTGTGGGAGTAGGATAAAATTGGCCTTGTGCCTAACTCTTGGAGAGGAGTAAATAAAATTCGGCCTTTTGGCTAAGATCAAAGTGTAGTATCTGTTCCGATGGATACTGCACGCTTGTCCTGTGCAGTTCTAGGAGGGCCACCCTCCCAGGCTTCGCTTCCCCTCTTTGGGGAGGAGTAAGTTTATTGCTTACTGTCGAAGGCGCCCCTACCGGGGAATGCCGACGGGGCTGCCCAGGCAATTTTTAAATGGTCAGAGTGCTCACCTCTCGAGCGCTGGCATTTAACCCCACTTGCTCGACCCGATCTTGGGTCACATCTTACTTGTGGGAGTAAGATAAAACTGGCCATTGTGCTTAACTCCTAGCGAAGGAGTAAATAAATATTAGGTGAGATACTGTACATATTCTGGGTTCGAATCGCAGTCTCGTCGTGGAATCTTTTTATACTTTATTTATGTTATGTAATCAAAATTAAGTAATTAATAATTTGCCAATGTAATTCTTAGTTTTTTTTTCTTTATTTCTGATATTTTTATTAATATTACTTTACCGAAAGATATTTTAAATACATATGTAAATTTGAGAATAGCAGTTATAAGTGTATATTTGTAAATAGCAATTTATTAGAAGTTTAAAACTAATGAATTATGTAAATAAGAAAAAACGCCTGTTGTTTGGGGTGAGTTTTCGTAGAACTATATATATATATATATATATATATATATATTCTCGGAAGTTTCTCAACCATTAAAACTCTATAAAAAAAAAAACAAACAAACAAACTTATAGTCTCAAGTCTTCCAGTGGAAAATCACTCATGTAAGTCAATTTATTTTTTACAGTTATTATATTAGTTAGTTTCTAACACTATTTTAAGGGATCATCAGTTGTTTACCATGAAAAACTGTTTCGGGAATTTATATATATATGAAGCAATCCAACAAAAGATATAAG
>OY744555.1:25653265-25663265 GCA_963556195.1 Sepiola atlantica | reverse complement strand
TTAGTATGCCTCCTAGACACCACACTGAACTTTGCAAACAACACACACAAGCCTTTCCACAAACCCCAAAAGTCACTACACTACATACACAAAGGCTCCTGCTCCCCACCGTCTTTAAAAACTTGGTTAATAATATCAGCTAAATAATCTCGAACCTCTCATCCAGCGCAAAATTATTCATACAGCCAGCATCCTATTACAATAAAGCGCTTCGCAACAGTGGGTTCAGAGAGGAGATCTCATACATCCTTACCAAAAAACCAGCCACGAGGCAGCCGCAATAGGAAGAGGTCGCTGATCTGGTTTCCTCCTGAATTCGGAATTAATATTCGGTGTCAATAGCCTACGATAAATAATGGAAACACGTGATGAACCACAGTCGTAAGTAAACGAAACACCCATCAGACTTATTTTTCTGTTAATAAATATTCGCACGTTGTAAGCGGCATAATACTTCACCTACATCATTTCAGAAAATAACCTAGTTAGGTTTAAATTAAATTAAATATAATTATGAATTTAATTATTATTTTAATAAATTGATTCAAAAAGAATAATAAAATCTAAATATACTAAATATGATGGATACAATAAATTAATAAATATAATTGAGACAAATAAAATATCATTAAATATAATTACAAATAAAACAAAACAAATTTATAAACATGTAGTGAAGTAAAAACATAAATAATGATGATAAAATAAATATAATAATAAATTTTTGAAAATATATAAATAAATACATAAAAATATAAAATTATTAATTATAAAAAAAATAAAAAATGAAAGACTTGAAATATAATAAAATGAAAAATTTGGGAATCTTTTACTTTACTCAGCAGACTAAAAACGCTCAAAAAACAAATATACAACAAATAAAAGTAACTGTAAGCGATAAAGGTTATTTTCAAACTTACCTGTGGTATTGTTTGTATATTTAACCCGTTCGTAGTGCTATTTATTAGAAATTAAATTATTCGTCACACCAATATCGCACAAATCAAAGATGGCGATCGTAGGGGGGTATGTACTAGAATAAAGGACCGGCCGCCATTTTCTTTTTGTGCAAAAAAAACAAGATTTTTTTTTACATCTAATAAAAACCAATGTATACTACGGAAAAATAAAAACAAATATCATAGGTAAGTAGGAAAATATCTTATCTCGACGTAGGTCACCTTCACTTGTATATATATATATATTTTTAAAAATATATATAAAAATATTTCTTCCTCATTAAAAACCTATAAGTAAACAGACATCAAATATACGGAAATAGGATATGGTGAAAGAGACTTAAGAAAGTGTATTCAATGAAAACCGCATGCGTGGCATAGTGGGTAAATAATGTGGCAGAATCCACTGGTATCTAAATTATACGGCTCATTTGGTCGACCTCTATCTCTTTTCCAAGATAATTCTGAAAAAAAAAATCCAAAAGAAACATCTCCATGTCTTTTCAAAAAATGTTCTCTATATCTGTTTCCCTAAAAAACATATGGAAACATGAGTATAAATGTATCATTGCGTTATAGTATTATTTCCATAATATTAATCATATATATATATATATATATATATATATATATATATATATATATATATATATATATGTATATATATATATATATATATATGTGTATATATATATGTATATATATATATATATATATATATATATATAATTATGTGTATATCTATATATATGTGTATATAGATATGTATATATATATGTGATCATAAAAATGATCCGCCAACCATTCCTGAGTGTTTTGAGCCTTATGTGCTGGTGCAGAGTCTTGTTGAAAGATATAGGGCCTTCCATTTGTTACTCTATCGATCCAGGGCTTAACAACAGTATCCAAGACTTCAATGTAAGCAGCAGAAGTGACTCTTAGTCCTTGCCGAAAGAAGTGTGGTGGCATCACATGTCCTTCGTTGCTAACAACCCCCAAAACCATAACAGTTGCAGGAAATTTTGTATGCATGACTGTTGGAACTTCGGAAGGGTCATTACACAGCCATCTGTCATTCCTTCTGTTTACCTTTTGATCTTGATCAAAGTTTTTCTCATCTGAGAAAAACCAAAGCATGCCTTGCTCAACAGGATGTTTCAGTTTGTTTAACAGCCTCTTGGACCTTATCAAACGATTCTCTTTGGGGGTCTCGGACATAAACTGGCCTCTCCTCATCACATAAGACTTGTAACGAAGATTTTCATGAACAGTCCTTCGAATTGTGGCTTCTGAAACATTCAGGTCTTTTGCGATGGACCTCATTGACTTTTGGGGGCTCTCATCAATAATATTCTGAACTTGATGAATAAATTCAGGTGTTCTAATCGTGTCTGACCGTTGGTCGTGCTTTTTACGTTTAGCAACCTGCTTACAATCACCATCATTTTCTTCTAACTCCCTACGAACTTTATAAACAAAAGAACGGGCGACTTTAAGAAATTGTGCGATTTGTAAATCGCTATGATCTGCCTTTATTGCGACAATTACAGCCTGTCTTTTCATTTGTTCCGTTACATTATTATCTGCCATTTTTCATTATCTGCAAAAAAAGAATAAAAATAATTAATATAACGTAACAATAACGACATTACGCGATGTTCTCATATACCTGATGCACCCTGTATATAATTATATATATATATATATATATATATATATATATATATATATATATATATATATATATATATAAAAACACACACACATATATATATATATATATATATATATATATATATATATATATATATTGGTATCGGTGGATGTCTGGATTTTAGATGCAAAATACTCGGAATCCGGAGTTTCGAATCGCATAACCAGTAGTGAATAGTCATATCTCTATCCTGATGAGTTCCGATTATAAAGGACGAAACGTATACGTACATAGGTAATAAACAAAACAAATATTTATCATTGTAGCTCCTAGAAAAACCCGTCTAGATGGGCACTGTAAGTGTAGTATTAACACAGCGTGACGTCGCTAGCTATAAATGCATCGTTCCTTTCATTAAGTTGAACGATCTTATGACGTCAAGCCGCCAGATAAAGTGTTAGAATTATCACTGTTTATTCGCTATTCAGCGGTGGGGCAGTGGTTCTAGATGCCGGGATTTGAGTTGTAAAATACTCGGAACCCGGGGTTTCGAACCGCAGGACCAGTAGTGAATAGTCATACCTCTATGCTGATGAGTCCCGATTATAAAGGAAGACATGTATAAGTACATAGATAATAAACTTATATATATATATATATAGTTTTATTTAATATTAAAGTATATTTACCTACAGATGACGTCCTTTCAGACATCAGTGTAGGACATGGTGGTTTAAGACGGGTTCGAACGCAGCTCGTTGATTCAGGGCATAATCACAATCCTACACCCTAATCCATAGGGTCAAAAGAAATCACCACATACATTGCTAGAATAAAAATACATTTAAAGTCAGTGGTGGGTTCAAACGTTCTGAGATCTAAGAGTGCTTAAACACGCAGGCGTGTAAGTATATATATATATATATATATATAGTCTAAAGAAGCTTTGAGTCATTTAAGAAAAAAAAAAAAGAAGTAAAATGCAGTTTAAATTCCCAGACAAACTAAATCCAAGGTATTGCAGACTTAACATTCGTTGGAGAATTAATAAATGAAAAAATATAAGTAAAAAATAAAAAAATAAAAAAAATAAAATTTAAAAAAAATTAAAAATTTAAAAAAAAAAAGGAAGGGGTTAATTATCTAAGAGTGAAACAAAAACGGGAGACCTTAAGCGTGTATATATATATATATATATATATATATATATATACATATGTTTAATTCTTTTCCCGTAATCAACAGTGTGGAACGTGATTGTTTTGCCAGTCACGCGATTCGAACCGGCGACCCAAGTTAAATTTTAACTCTCGGCTGAACACTTAGCACCATGTGATGTACCTTACGGTGAAAGGTAGAGAATTGAGGTCTATTAATGTCTTTACAAGCGGACATATCTAAAAGGGTGTTAGACAGTATTAATTGAGGAAGTTAAATTGGCTTTCGCAATGAACATTAAATCCGGCAGCCTTATTATGATTATATTAAAATGCATGTCGTACCATTAATATAAATGTAATTATATATATATATATATATATATATATATATATATATATATATATATATATATATATAGAGAGAGAGAGAGAGAGAGAGAGAGAGAGAGGGAGAGAGAGAGAAGAAAAAAGAGTGATAAATATGCGACGATTGTCCAAATTTATTTCAAATTTCAATTGTTCAATGCAAGGTGTATTCAGTAATAAACTAGTGTTTATTATTCTTTCCTTAAGCCAAGGCTTTTCAAAGATTGAGATATTATCATCAGAGGAGAAATACAGATGGATAAGTTGGCTTTCAAAAAACCAAAGTTCAAATATCCATCGGAACAGATACTACACTTTGATCTTAGCCAAAAGGCCAAGAATTCTTATTTATCTACCTCCCACAAGGTAAGATGTGACACAAGGTCGGGAAAGTGGGATTAGAAAAACCAGCACTCGAGAAGTTGAGCACTCTGGTCATTAAAAATTGCCTGGACAGCCCCGTCGGCATTCCCCGGTAGGGGCGCCTAAGACAGTAAGCAATAAACTTACTCCTCCCCAAAGAGGGGAGGCAAAGCCTGGGAGGGTGGACCTCCCAGAACTGCGCAGGACAGACCCATAGACCGGCGTAAATCAAGACCCGAAGGCCAAGACAATACCAGTCTATGGGGTGCAGTATCCATCGGAACAGATACTACACTTTGATCTTAGCCAAAAGGCCAATATATTGCGTAGAAATGAGTAACTAAAATTTACCAATTCAAAACACTATTGGTATTATTTACTCCTCCCCAGGAGGTTAGGCACAAGGCCAGTTTTATATTACTCTCACAAGTAAGATGTGACCCAAGATCGGGTCGAGAAAGTGGGGTTTGAAAAGCCAGCTCTCGAGAGGTGAGCACTCTGGCCATTTAAAAATTGCCTGAGCAGCCCCGTCGGCATTCCCCGGTAGGGGCGCCTCAGACAGTAAGCAATAAACTTACTCCTCCCCAAAGAGGGGAGGCAAAGCCTGGGAGGGTGGACCTCCTAGAACTGCACAGGACAGGCGTGCAGTATCCATCGGAACAGATACTACACTTTGATCTTAGCCAAAAGGCCAATATATTGCGTAGAAATGAGTCACTAAAATTAACCAATTCAAAACACTATTGGAAGAATTCGAAGCTATTTCAATAAATCGATTGCCCATCCACCCCCTACCGACACGGGGTCTAGGGTCAACCAATCGAAGCATATCAATTGTATATTTAGAACAGATTCATACGACCGCCTATAAAGCCGAGGTAACAATGGTCGAGTGCCGCCCATTAGGGGGCATTATTATTGATACAATTCTTTTGTTCGTTGATTCGCATCAAAAGTCACATTACTTCTTTTTTTTTTGGCGTTGTCCAAAGGGGTAACTAGTTTTTTGTTTGGTTGGTTTATCATGATATATTTTTTTCTTCTGATTTTCCGTTTTTTTTTTGTTCTGAACACGCAACACCAACCCGGATGTTCGATTGGTGTTCGCTGGCGTGTAGTTTCTTTTGTGCTACGGGAAGGACACCCAAAACGACACCGAAAATAACATTTTAAAATATTTTTAACGTTTCGGAATCAAAGTTGTTTGAAACGTGCAACTGTTAGAGAGGGGGGATATGGTAATTGTCATAAAGCACTATCTGAAAAGATGAAACTCATTTGTGTAAGTAAAGCCTACTTTCTTGATTCGCCTCTGTCCCTATTTTTAAAGGGGCGACTTAGTAGTAACTGTTGATCGATAACATCGACATGCCAGTGTCGCAGATTTTGTACATGTCTGTGTAAATAAAATTATCATATATAAAGGTCTATTTTGATATTGAGCATTTTTTATAAACCCGGTTAAAATTCTCTGGATTACCACCCTGTGGATATTTTTCACCTGGATTATTACCATTATTATATATATATATATATATATATATATATATATATATATATATATATATATATATATATATATATATATATATATAGTGAATGTTTTTATTCGAACATGTACACGGTCTGCTACACTGGCATGTCGATGTTATCGATCTACAGCTATCGAGAGCTGAGAAATTAAAAAAGACAAAACCAAGAAAATATCATACGAAATATTGGGTTGACATGATGGATTGATGAGGAAATGTAGTAGCCGTGACTACTATGAGCGTTGGACCAGGGTCCGGGTGCCAGAATTCAGTAGTGGCAAAGAGTGAAATGAATATGGACAGCTGTGAGTGGGTACATTAAACAGCATTGAAAAAGGGTAGGGGTGGGAGTGTTAGTGAATTTATCTTAGGGTCGGAGAGAGGGGGAGGGTTCTGAGATTTTAGTCGTGGTGAAGTGTAGCATGGATTTTGAGGGGCTGGGCAAAGAGGGGGAAAGTGGGGAACTCTGTGTCTTTGGCATGTAGGTGGTATCATAGTTTTAGAAAAAGATTTGAAGAAATGAAGACTATTTGAAAGTAGGAGGGGTGGGTGGGTAAAAGTATGAAAGAGGTAGTCGAAAGGGTGAGGGGGAGAGGGGAGATTTTGTTGTGGTTTGGTGTGACATTTTAGGAGGGTAGGGGTATATATATATATATATATATATATATATATATATTTATTAGTGGCAGAGTACTCGCTTAACATGCAAGTGAATCGGGTTTCGAATCCTGAGTTTGGGTGAGTTCTGCTGATGAGCCCAAAGGAGGGCGAAACTCGAGTCTATGATTTCTGGTTTGTTTCTTTCATAGGTTGTGGGCTACGGCGTTGTCTGATTGTGGAAATAATGATATATATCATCTCACAATAAAAAAATCAAATATATATATATATATATATATACAAAATTTATTATTAATATTTGTGTTTATCTACATACGTATACGTTTCATCCTTACAGGAATCGTCAGAGTAGAGAAGAATTATTCACACAGGTCGCTGGAATCGAACCCCAGACCTGACTCATATTTTAAACTTAAATTACAACTTTCAAGCCCGCACGGCCGTTGTCAACAACTCTGTACATCAGAGAGAGATTATTCCTATTTAAACGCAGCTGACGTAAAGTGTTCTATTATTGAAACGAACATTTCAGTGAAGTTACGATGACAGCTGTGTTAATACTACTCACTACAGAGCCCATCCTACATTTGGGGGCGCCCAGTATATATATATATATATATATATATATTTGTGTGTGTGTGTGTGTGTGTGTGTGTGCTATTATAAAATAAATATGCCCCTCTTCTTTTAGTTGAGCTCTTTGGTAGTTAAAATGATTATCATAGTCACTTCTTTTACGACTAGCAGTTTCTAAACAGCTAAATAGTTAGCGACTTTGTGTGCGTTTAAAGTTTACGGTTGTTTGAGATGACATAGTTTTCTGCGTCCTCTGGTGAAAAAAGACAAGACTTGAATTCGATATATCGCCATTTTCTTGCTGCACAAAAGCAAGAAACACCGGAAGTAGAAAAATAGTAAAATGTCCCGTATGTTGTCTTACAGTGGCATTTATCTTGTTTTCTCGAACTAATGCGAATGCCTGACGAGTGTATAAAACACTTCTAATTTATTTTAAAAAATAATTAGAAACTGAAACTATTTAAACATTTTTTTATATTTATCAAAAATGTCAAGGATAATAAAAATAACATGATCATAAATATATATATATATATATATATATATATATATATATATATATATATTGTTTTAAAAGCATTAACATTCATCAAAAATGTCCAGGATAATAAAAATAACATGATCAGAAACATGTATATATATATATGTATATATATATATATATATATATATAGTTGGGACGGTTACAAAATCAAAAAATAATTTTGATTCTTAACGTGACTTTCCAAATTTAAAACTTTAAATTTATTGTCTGATGATATCTAAGTCTATAATAGCTATTGATCGATAACATACACATGCCAGTGTCGCAGATTTTGTACATGTCTGTGTAAAGAAAAATAATCATATATAAACGCTCTATTTGATATTGAGCACTTTTTATGAACCCGGTTGACATTCTTTAGATTATTACCCTGTTGAGGGTTTACCTGGATTATATATATATATATATATATATATATATATATATATATATATATATATATATATATATATTTATATATTTTTCAAATATTTGAACTTTGTTTTTTTCGAAAGCCAACTTATCCATCTGTATTTCTCCTCTGATGATAAGATCTCGATCTTTGAAAAGCCTTAGCTTAAGGAAAGAATAATAAACACTAGTTTATTACTGAATACACCTTGCATAGAACAATTGAAATTTGAAATAAATTTGGACAATCGTCACATATTTATCATTCTTTTTTCTTTTATCTCTCTCTCTCTCTATATATATATATATATATATATACATATATATGTATGTATATGTACATATATATGTATATGTACATATATATATGTATATATGTGTATAAAAATGTATGTATATGTATATATATATGTACATATATGTATATATATGTAAGTATATCTATAAATATATGTATATATATGTACATATATATGTATATATAGATATATGTATGTATATTTATATATATATGTATATGTACATATATATATGTATATATATGTATATATATATATGTATGTGTATATATATATGTATATATATGTATATATATATATGTATATATATGTATGTATATGTATATACATGTATATATATGTATGTATATTAGGGGAGGTCGATTTTGAAACTGTAAATTATCGCACTCGAAGAAAGTTGCCAAATAATGTCAAAAGTTACCACAAGAAATATTTTTCTTCAAAACTTTGTATTTATTTGAGCATTGCAACTTTAAGATCAAATAAATCGAGATTTTTTCTCACAGCCTAGATTTCACCGGCAGATGTGTCGCCTTAAATTAAACCCCGGTTTTAACAAAAAAAAGTAATACATTACTTAATAATAAATATTTTAAAGTTTATTATTCCTTTTCTTAAGAAATTAAATGTACATATTCAAATTAAAAAGGAATAAAACACTATAATATTTAATGTTATATATAAATAATTATTTATTTACATAGGCGTTTTATTTATTGGATATTTTTTATGGTATTCACCGGTTGAAAATTCAACGAGCGAATTTGAATTCACGTGTTGATTCTGTGTTTACAAATGTAATTATCACAAATATATATTGAATTGTCGAGCGCTGGCTTATCTAATCCCACTTCCCCGACCTTTTGTCACACCTTACCTTGTGGGAGTTAGATGAATAAAAACTAGTTCAGCCAGGGTTTTTTAACCCACCAAATAAACCGGTATCGTCCACGTCTTTGGGTCTGGATTCACGCCCGTTATTGGGGCTTGTCCGTCCTGTGCAGTTCTAGGAGGTGCACCTCCCAGGTTTTGCCTTCCCTCTTTGGGGAGGAGTAAGTTTATTGCTTACTGTCTGAGGCGGCCCTACCGGGGAATGCCGACGGAGCTGCCCAGGCAATTTTTAAATGGCAGAGTGCTCACCTCTCGAGCACTGGCTTTCTCATCCCACTTTCCTGTGTCAATCTTACCTTGTTGGAGATAGATAAATAAAATCTAGTTCAGCCAGGGGTTTTTACCCCACCAAATAAATCGGTATCGTCCGGGCCCTTGGGTCTGGATTTACGCTGGTCTATTGGGGCTTGTCCGTCCTGTGCAATTCTAGGAGTTGCACCCTCCCAGGCTTTGCCTTCCCTCTTTGGGGAGGAGTAAGTTTATTGCTAACTGTCTGAGACGCCCCTACAGGGGAATGCCGACGGGGCTGCCCAGTCAATTTTTTAATGGCCAGAGTGCTCACCTCTATAGCGCAGGCTTATCTAATCCCACTTTCATGACCTTGTGTCACATCTTACCTTGTTGGAGGTAGACAAATAAAAC
>OY744555.1:25620765-25648265 GCA_963556195.1 Sepiola atlantica | reverse complement strand
CAAAAGATACAACGGCATAAAAACACAGTTGTTGGCGTCATTATTTGTGTGTCTCGCATGGATTATTTTTTTAATATTGCACAAATAGTTCATATTCTACGCAGCAGGGAGATGTCGAACAAGCCATTGAAACATTTCGACTCCGCTCGCTGATTCTTTTATTTCTTTTAATCGGTGTCGTTACCCGCTAAGGGGACCGTAACACGCGCATCGACCACCATGGCTACATGATGTCTGAAAAATATGTAATCCTCTCATGTTACCTCAAATGTACGTGTCGTATGGAGAGATATTTATTTACTCCTCGCGGAGTTAGGCACAAGGCCAGTTTTATCTTACTCCCACAAGTAAGATGTGACCCAAGATCGGGTCGAGCAAGTGGGGTTAAAAGCCAGCTCTCGAGAGGTGAGCACTCTGGCCATTTAAAAATTGCCTGGGCAGCCCCGTTGACATTCCCCGGTAGGGGCGCCTCAGACAGTAAGCAATAAACTTACTCCTCCCCAAAGAGGGGAGGCGAAGCCTGGGAGGGTGGACCTCCTAGAACTGCACAGGACAGGCGTGCAGTATCTATCGGAACAGATACTACACTTTGATCTTAGCCAAAAGGCCGTATGGAGAGATATGTTAATTATTATTCATTCGTTATGCATTTTTAGGTCTCTATTGATTTGTTTTATTTTCACATACTAATCACTTATCAGGGCTAAAAGCCACTCGAGGCTAAGAGTTAATAAGATCGACATATTACAAAATAATGCAATAAAAGCAGGTGAATGGTATGAACAAAATTTGACCCCGTATGAGAACGTTTTATCACTCGCGAGTATTTGTTTATATTGGATTCGAAGATGACCATGTTGCATCATGCTGGGCATGAAAACCGGTGGCGTAACTATCTTCTTGCCTCAATCGTTAAATAATTATTGAACAGACATTTACTCAATGAATGGAACATCATGAACCTCAGCAAATGCTGATTTTTTTCATTCAATAATTCCTAAACTTAACCCTAAACCTAACCCTAACCCTAACTCTAACCCTAAACCCTAACCCTAACCCTAACCCTAACCCAAACCCTTACCCTTACCCTAACCCTAACCCTAACCCTAACCCTAAACCCTAACCCTAACTCTAACCCAAACCCTTACCCTTACCCTTACCCTAACCCTAACCCTAACCCTAAACCCTAACCCTAACTCTAACCCAAACCCTTACCCTTACATAACCCTAACCCTAACCCTAACCCAAACCCTTACCCTAACCCTAACCCTAACCCTAACTCTAACCCAAACCCTAACCCTAACCCTAACCCTAACTCTAAACCCTAACCCTAACCCTAACCCTAACCCGAACCTCAGCAAATGCTGATTTTTTTTTATTCAATAATTCCTAACCCTAACCCTAAACCCTAACCCTAACCCTAACCCTAACCCTACACGTGTATTCATCATTTTGTATGTGTTCCAGAAATTCATATTAGATTTCTCCACACGAAAGCATGGCGAAACAAAAAAAGATTTTATAAACAAAGAGTCTCAAACTGACATTCTTGTGGAAGTTCAATATGAACTTGAGGCGATAAAAATGTGCACCTGCCTCTGTCATTATTGTCAAAACAATTGCAAAGCCTACGTTGATCTAATAAATGACCCAGTTCGTTATTCTCTATGGGGTTCACACTGCGACAATAAACATGTCCAAGTTCGCCTAGAAGATTTCGAACTTCGAATGGATGCAGATAGAAAAAGATTAGAGGTTACATCGGCCGAAACGTTGTGAATATAACAACCTGTTAGGGCAACCTAACAAAATAAAATTGAGTTATTTCCCTTGAATAAAAAGTAAGAGTTATCGCCCTTGCATTAAAGAGAGTCGTCTGCCGAACAGTGAAAAGTAAAGTGAACGGTCTCGCAATAAAACAAGCATCTCGTGTTCAGCGGTTTTTACAACATTTTTAATTAATCAGTGTGTTTGTTAAATAAATATGTTAAATGTTCTACTTTTTACTTTCGTTCATTGTTTTAAGTTGTAATTTAACCGAAACGTATAAACTTCAAGACGTAACACAACCAAGATGAGTATATAACTAAGGGATGCTGTTTTCATCAATATTTATAAGATTAGTGTGTGTACATAGCTTAAATATTTGAATACATGAGCATTCACTATAGATTGTCAAGGTATCAATTATTTGATAAAATCTGAAAGACGAGATGACTGAAACATTGTAATAACGAAAACAAAAAAAATTAAAATAGTCGTAAAAATTATGATTAACATAAATTTTTTTCTAATTTTGTTATTTAATTTTCATATATAATTACGTAATTACACTGTCTACTGTCATCAAATAATACAGAAATATGCAATCACGACGTAAATTCACTAGACCAACTAGACAATCTGCCAAATCCCATCCATACACTGTGGAGGTCCCCAGATGCCGTAGAGCTTTCTACTCCAAAAGGTTCTTTCCTCGTGCTGCTGGACTCTGGAACTATAAATAAATTAAAAACAAATTTATAAATAAATAAGATACAATCTAATGTCAACCAATACATGTCATAATATAATAACTTTATGAATAAATAAAATAACTATATAAATAAATTAAAAACAAATTTATAAATAAATAAAATAAAATAAAATACATGTCATCATATAATAACTCTATGAATAAATAAAATAACTATATAAATAAATTAAAAACAAATTAATAAATAAATAAAATAAAATCCAATACATGTCATCATATAATAACTCTATGAATAAATAAAATAACTATATAAATAAATTAAAAACAAATTAATAAATAAATAAAATACAATCCAATACATGTCATCATATAATAACTCTATGAATAAATAAAATAACTATATAAATAAATTAAAAACAAATTTATAAATAAATAAAATACAATCCAATACATGTCATCATATAATAACTCTATAAATAAATAAAATAACTATATAAATAAATTAAAAACAAATTTATAAATAAATAAAATAAAATCTAATACATGTCATCATATAATAACTCTATAAATAAATAAAATAACTATATAAATAAATTAAAAACAAATTTATAAATAAATAAAATAAAATCAAATACATGTCATCATATAATAACTCTATGAATAAATAAAATAACTATATAAATAAATTAAAAACAAATTTATAAATAAATAAAATAAAATCTAATACATGTCATCATATAATAACTCTATAAATAAATAAAATAACTATATAAATAAATTACAAACAAATTTATGAATAAATAAAATAAAATAAAATACATGTCATCATATAATAACTCTATAAATAAATAAAATAACTATATAAATAAATTAAAAACAAATTTATAAATAGATAAAATAAAATCCAATACATGTCATCATATAATAACTCTATGAATAAATAAAATAACTATATAAATAAATTAAAAACAAATTTATAAATAAATAAAATAAAATAAAATACATGTCATCATATAATAACTCTATGAATAAATAAAATAACTATATAAATAAATTACAAACATATTTATAAATAAATAAAATAAAATAAAATACATGTCATATAATCACTCTATGAATAAATAAAATAACTATATAAATAAATTAAAAACAAATTTATAAATACATAAAATAAAATCTAATACATGTCATCATATAATAACTCTATAAATAAATAAAATAACTATATAAATAAATTAAAAACAAATTTATAAATAAATAAAATAAAATCTAATACATGTCATCATATAATAACTCTATAAATAAATAAAATAACTATATAAATAAATTAAAAACAAATTTATAAATAAATAAAATAAAATCAAATACATGTCATCATATAATAACTCTATGAATAAATAAAATAACTATATAAATAAATTAAAAACAAATTTATAAATAAATAAAATAAAATCTAATACATGTCATCATATAATAACTCTATAAATAAATAAAATAACTATATAAATAAATTACAAACAAATTTATGAATAAATAAAATAAAATAAAATACATGTCATCATATAATAACTCTATAAATAAATAAAATAACTATATAAATAAATTAAAAACAAATTTATAAATAGATAAAATAAAATCCAATACATGTCATCATATAATAACTCTATGAATAAATAAAATAACTATATAAATAAATTAAAAACAAATTTATAAATAAATAAAATAAAATAAAATACATGTCATCATATAATAACTCTATGAATAAATAAAATAACTATATAAATAAATTACAAACATATTTATAAATAAATAAAATAAAATAAAATACATGTCATATAATCACTCTATGAATAAATAAAATAACTATATAAATAAATTAAAAACAAATTTATAAATACATAAAATAAAATCTAATACATGTCATCATATAATAACTCTATAAATAAATAAAATAACTATATAAATAAATTAAAAACAAATTTATAAATAAATAAAATAAAATCGAATACATGTCATCATATAATAAATCTATGAATAAATAAAATAACTATATAAATAAATTAAAAACAAATTAATAAATAAATAAAATAAAATCGAATACATGTCATCATATAATAAATCTATGAATGAATAAAATAACTATATAAATAAATTACAAACAAATTTATAAATAAATAAAATAAAATCAAATACATGTCATCATATAATAACTCTATGAATAAATAAAATAACTATATAAATAAATTAAAAACAAATTTATAAATAAATAAAATAAAATCTAATACATGTCATCATATAATAACTCTATAAATAAATAAAATAACTATATAAATAAATTACAAACAAATTTATAAATAAATAAAATAAAATAAAATACATGTCATCATATAATAACTCTATAAATAAATAAAATAACTATATAAATAAATTAAAAACAAATTTATAAATAGATAAAATAAAATCCAATACATGTCATCATATAATAACTCTATGAATAAATAAAATAACTATATAAATAAATTAAAAACAAATTTATAAATAAATAAAATAAAATAAAATACATGTCATCATATAATAACTCTATGAATAAATAAAATAACTATATAAATAAATTACAAACAAATTTATAAATAAATAAATAAAATAAAATACATGTCATCATATAATAACTCTATAAATAAATAAAATAACTATATAAATAAATTACAAACAAATTCATAAATAAATAAAATATAATCAAATACATGTCATCATATAATAACTCTATAAATAAATAAAATAACTATATAAATAAATTAAAAACAAATTTATAAATAAATAAAATAAAATAAAATACATGTCATCATATAATAACTCTATGAATAAATAAAATAACTATATAAATAAATTAAAAACAAATTTATAAATAAATTAAATAAAATACAATACATGTCATCATATAATAACTCTAAAATATAAATAAAATAACTATATAAATAAATTACAAACAAATTTATAAATAAATAAATAAAATACAATCCAATACATGTCATCATATAATAACTCTATGAATAAATAAAATAACTATATAAATAAATAAAAGAAAATCCAATACATGTACTCATATAATAACTATATAAATAAATTAAAAACAAATTTATAAATAAATAAAATAAAATCCAATACATGTCATCATATAATAACTCTATAAATAAATAAAATAACTATATAAATAAATTACAAACAAATTTATAAATAAATAAAATAAAATAAAATACATGTCATCATATAATAACTCTATGAATAAATAAAATAACTATATAAATAAATTAAAAACAAATTAATAAATAAATAAAATAAAATCCAATACATGTCATCATATAATAACTCTATGAATAAATAAAATAAACCATATAAATAAATTACAAACAAATTTATAAATAAATAAAATAAAATTACTTCATCAATAAATAAAATTACTTCATAAATAAATAAAATTACTTCATAAATGAATAAAATATTATAAATAATAATAATAATATAATATATAAAATATAATAAGTGTTCCTTTAATCGTTAATACTCGTATTTTGCATCCATTCTATCTAAACATACTCAATTGGATTGATATTAACAATATTCTTACTGATTGTAACCGGAAGTAGCACCTACATATATAACAACTCTGTCTGTCTACACTGACAGCCCAATGGTCAGCTTTGAATTCTACAGTTAAGTTAATTTTTATTTTGTTTAAATGTATTAATAGTTGTAAAACATGATGCATTACTTTATTTAATTTGGATTTAGATACGCCAATTTTTCGTCGAAGAACGTCGCCCCATGTTTTTAACAAGAAAACATTTTTTTTTCATCTAAATATAATTTATCCGCCTCGGAAAGTTTTAAAAATGTACGTATTATTTACAAAAAAATGGTTAACATATCAACAGCAGTGGCAGAAGAACCAGACATTTGGCAGAAAAAGAGGTAAAGTAATATTGACGTGTTTTTTGCTTCTGTCCTTACCTCTCTGCGGTTGCATTAGAAAAAGAGGCAGACACACAGACAGACAGACAGACAGACAGACAGACAGACAAAACGGGAAAGAGAGGGGGATATAGAGAAAAGGAAAAAGAGAGAGGGGGAATATGGTTTTGTGTATTTAATTAATAAGGTAATCATATCAGACTTCCTACTTATGTCAATCCCTTAACTTTACTTTTTTTAAAAAGATTTTTTACAATCACAGCCTGTACATACTTACTGTACATCAATAAATTTCAAATTACAACAGTAAGATGATGTATTTGTTTTTTTTTATTAATATTACACCACACTTTAATCTCACCATGTTGGCAAAACAGACGCGATCATATCCGAGGCAATGCCTGAATCCTTAGAAAATGACCTCCAGGCTGTAGTAAATTGGGGTCATAAATGGTTGGTAACTTTTAATGCCGCAAAGACAAATCCCCTTTCCTTCAATAACTACAAGAAACCGCTCCAACCACCAATTGTCATGGCAAACAACACCCTACCTGAGAGTTAATCATTCAAACTCCTCGACCTAACCTTCACAAAGAAGGTTGGCTCCCTCTACCGTGCTAGTAAACTCACACCTGACATTATCCTCTATCTCTACAAAGCCACCATCCGCCCATGCACATCTTGACTGGTGCATCATCTAATTGGGTCTATAAGTTCTTTGAATTCATATTGGCATCTGTAGTATTGTACTACTTATATAGGCATTTATGTATACATTTGAGTAAATATTAATTTCAATAGTGCTTCATGCCGACTATAAGTAACATGAATTGGAACAAATACATTGAAGACATTGCCAAGGCTGCCGCAAAGAAGGTTCGCTCCTTCTACCGTGCTAGTAAACTTCTCACACCTGACATTATCCTGTATCTCTACAAAGCCACCATCCGCCCATGCATGGAGTATTGTTGCCACATCTTGACTGGTGCATCATCTACTAGTCTCTCCCTCTTTGGCAAGGTCCCAAAAAGAGTCGCCAACCTAATAGGTCATTCACTGTCAACCAAACTCCAGTCCCTGTCCCATCGCCGCAATGTAGCATCCTTGTGCTTGTTTTACAAATACTTCAATGGATTATGCTCCGATGAATTGGCTGCTCGGGTGCCCCCTCGACGTAAATTCACTAGACTAACTCGACAATCGACTAAATCCCATCCATTCACTGTGGAGGTCTCCAGATGCCGGAGAGCTGACTACTCAAATAGCTACTTTTCTTGTGCTGCTGGTCTCTGGAACTCCCTACCTGCCCCCTGTGTTCACGCCGGTACTGACATGCAGAAAATTAAAACTAATGTAAACAGACATCTCGCTGCGTAGATCCCAATTTAGGTTTACCCCCCAACTCTCTTCCTTTTTTCTTTCTTCTCAGTAGCACCTTACGTCTACAGTGGCGGCCTGCCTTGTCTGGGGTGAACTATGTTAAAAAACAAAAAAACAAAAACAAAAACGACGTGACTTACTTAAATACGAACACCGGTCGACGTAACATTATATAAAATAAAAGAAATATTGTAGTTCTTATGACTTGGAGAGTAATGTCAGAAGTGAGTCTGAGATATTTAATTATTCTATACATGTCCATGACTGGTCGGTTAGGTGAACACACGATCAATGTTAAAAGTGTTCATGTTGTTGGCTATGATTTTAAAAATAACCAATTCTACTTTTTGAGCTCCTTGGGCGTTTCCATTTGTAAAACAGACTTCATGAAGCGAAAAGAACCAACGCATTGAATCAAATTTAATAAATGTGTCTTTGAAGTTGTGTTTTGAAAGAAATGTCTGATAGATAAACGAGCGTATATTGACTTTGGGTTTTTTTTTTTTGGTTTTTTTTTTTGTTAAATTTAGAAGTAAATGAACGGAAGCGAGTACAGACGTAAATTGAATATAGGTAAAAAGAAATTAAGGGAAGAAAAAAAAATGTATTATGTTGTAAATAGAGAATTCGCCAAACACAGTTAGTTTGGGTTTTGACCGTCTTACAGGATACCGATTCTCTTTTGGGTTATTGAGCACGGTAAAAATACAATGTCTCGAAAGCGTAATGCAATCACGTACACACCAGGGTGGCCATGTAAATGTTGATCAACTCTCTTACTAAGCTGGAGTTTAAAAAAAACCAAACTTTTATTCGTTCTAAACACGGAATATTGCCGCTAAAACTTAATAGGACAGACTTAAAAGGCGGCATCTAAAATAGTTTCTTTAATTTCTGTATATTTCTACAGTCGGGGAAACAGGTTGCAAGGAAGGAAAATTCAAAGGCAAGCAGCCCAAAGAAACTAAGCTATTAGAGTAGAAAGTTTCCCTTCTTGTGACAGTTACAAAGAAGGGGTGGAATTTTGCTGCAATGCAATAACAATGATAAAATACTTATGTAGTCCATAATTGCCTGTAGCTCAATAATAATTAATCGCCGATTCCATAAACTATTAATATTAACTATTAATTACGTATTAATTAAACTGTAACCGTATTAATGACGCCAATCTTAAAAACATGCAGAAATCATCATGAAGGATTGTGGTCCGATAATAATGACGAGTTGTGATACAAAAATAATGATGTATTGTGGTCCGATAATAATGACGAGTTGTGATACAATAATAATAATGTATTGTGGTCCGATAATAATGACGAGTTGTGATACAATAATAAAAATGATGTATTGTGGTCCGATAATAATGACGAGTTGTGATACAATAATAATAATGTATTTTGGTCCGATAATAATGACGAGTTGTGATACAATAATAATAATGTATTGTGGTCCGATAATAATGACGAGTTTTGATACAATAATAATAATGTATTGTGGTCCGATAATAATGACGAGTTGTGATACAATAATAATAATGTATTGTGGTCCGATAATAATGACGAGTTGTGATACAATAATAATGTATTGTGGTCCGATAATAATGACGAGTTGTGATACAATAATAATAATGTATTGTGGTCCGATAATAATGACGAGTTGGGATACAATAATAATAATGTATTGTGGTCCGATAATAATGACGAGTTGAGATACAATAATAATAATAATGTATTGTGGTCCGATAATAATGACGAGTTTTGATACAATAATAATAATGTATTGTGGTCCAATAATAATGACGAGTTTTGATACAATAATAATAATGTATTGTGGTCCGATAATAATGACGAGATGTGATACAATAATAATAATGTATTGTGGTCCGATAATAATGACGAGTTTTGATACAATAATAATAATGTATTGTGGTCCGATAATAATGACGAGTTTTGATACAATAATAATAATGTATTGTGGTACGATAATAATGACGAGTTTTGATATAATAATAATAATGTATTGTGGTCTGATAATAATGACGAGTTGTGATACAATAATAATAATGTATTGTGGTCCGATAATAATGACGAGTTGAGATACAATAATAATAATGTATTGTGGTCCGATAATAATGACGAGTTAAGATACAATCATAATAATGAATTGTGGTCCGATAATAATGACGAGTTGTGATTCAATAATAATAATGTATTGTGGTCCGATAATAATGACGAGTTGTGATACAATAATAATAATGTATTGTGGTCCGATAATAATGACGAGTTGTGATACAATAATAATAATGTATTGTGGTCCGATAATAATGACGAGTTGTGATACAATAATAATAATGTATTGTGGTCCGATAATAATGACGAGTTGTGATACAATGATAATAATGTATTGTGGTCCGATAATAATGACGAAATGTGATACAATAATAATAATGTATTGTGGTGCGATAATAATGACGAGATGTGATACAATAATAATAATGTATTGTGGTCCGATAATAATGACGAGTTGTGATACAATAATAATAATAATATATTGTGGTCCGATAATAATTACGAGATGTGACACAATAATAATAATGTATTGTGGTCCGATAATAATGACAGGTTGTGATACAATAATAATAATAATGAATTGTGGTCCGATAATAATGACGAGTTGTGATACAATAATAATAATGTATTGTGGTCCGATAATAATGACGAGATGTGATACAATAATAATAATGTATTGTGGTCCGATGATAATGACGAAGTGTGATACAATAATAATAATGTATTGTGGTCCGATAATAATGACAGGTTGGGATACAATAATAATAATAATGTATTGTAGTCCGATAATAATGACGAGTTGTGATACAATAATAATAATGTATTGTGGTCCGATAATAATGACGAGTTGTGATACAATAATAATAATGTATTGTGGTCCGATAATAATGACGAGTTGAGATACAATAATAATAATAATGTATTGTGGTCTGATAATAATGACAGGTTGGGATACAATAATAATAATGTATTGTGGTCCGATAATAATGACGAAGTGTGATACAATAATAATAATGTATTGTGGTCCGATAATAATGACGAGATGTGATACAATAATAATAATGTATTGTGGTCCGATAATAATGACGAGTTGTAATACAATAATAATAATGTATTGTGGTCCGATAATAATGACGAGTTGTGATACAATAATAATAATTTATTGTGGTCCGATAATAATGACGAGTTGTGATACAATAATAATAATGTATTGTGGTCCGATAATAATGACGAGTTGTGATACAATAATAATAATGTATTGTGGTCCGATAATAATGACGAGTTGTGATACAATGATAATAATGTATTGTGGTCCGATAATAATGACGAGATGTGATACAATAATAATAATGTATTGTGGTGCGATAATAATGACGAGATGTGATACAATAATAATAATGTATTGTGGTCCGATAATAATGACGAGTTGTGATACAATAATAATAATAATGTATTGTTGTCCGATAATAATTACGAGATGTGACACAATAATAATAATGTATTGTGGTCCGATAATAATGACAGGTTGTGATACAATAATAATAATAATGTATTGTGGTCCGATAATAATGACGAGATGTGATACAATAATAATAATGTATTGTGGTCCGATAATAATGACGAGTTGTGATACAATAATAATAATGTATTGTGGTCCGATAATAATGACAGGTTGAGATACAATAATAATAATGTATTGTGGTCCGATAATAATGACGAGATGTGATACAATAATAATAATGTGTTTTGGTCCGATAATAATGACGATTTGTGATACAATAATAATAATGTATTGTGGCACGATAATAATGACGAGATGTGATACAATAATAATAATGTATTGTGGTCCGATAATAATGACGAGTTGTGATACAATAATAATAATGTATTTTGGTCCGATAATAATGACGAGTTGTGATACAATAATAATAATGTATTGTGGTCCGATAATAATGACGAGTTGTGATACAATAATAATAATAATGTATTGTGGTCCGATAATAATTACGAGATGTGACACAATAATAATAATGTATTGTGGTCCGATAATAATGACAGGTTGTGATACAATAATAATAATAATGTATTGTGGTCCGATAATAATGACGAGATGTGATACAATAATAATAATGTATTGTGGTCCGATAATAATGACGAGTTGTGATACAATAATAATAATGTATTGTGGTCCGATAATAATGACAGGTTGAGATACAATAATAATAATGTATTGTGGTCCGATAATAATGACGAGATGTGATACAATAATAATAATGTGTTTTGGTCCGATAATAATGACGATTTGTGATACAATAATAATAATGTATTGTGGTCCGATAATAATGACGAGATGTGATACAATAATAATAATGTATTGTGGTCCGATAATAATGACGAGTTGTGATACAATAATAATAATGTATTTTGGTCCGATAATAATGACGAGTTGTGATACAATAATAATAATGTATTGTGGTCTGATAATAATGACAGGTTGTGATACAATAATAATAATGTATTGTGGTCCGATAATAATGACGAGTTGTGATACAATAATAATAATGTATTGTGGTCCGATAATAAATACGAGTTGTGATACAATAATAATAATGTATTTTGGTCCGATAGTAATGACGAGTTGTGATACAATAATAATAATGTATTGTGGTCCGATAATAATGACGAGATGTGATACAATAATAATAATGTATTGTGGTCCGATAATAATGACGAGTTGTGATACAATAATAATAATAATGTATTGTGGTCCGATAATAATGACGAGATGTGATACAACAATAATAATAATGTATTATGGTCCGATAATAATGACGAGATGTGATACAATAATAATAATGTATTGTAGTCCGATAATAATGACGAGTTGTGATACAATAATAATAATGTATTGTGGTCCGATAATAATGACGAGTTGTGATACAATAATAATAATGTATTGTGGTCCGATAATAATGACGAGTTGTGATACAATGATAATAATGTATTGTGGTCCGATAATAATGACGAGATGTGATACAATAATAATAATGTATTGTGGTCCGATAATAATGACGAGTTGTGATACAATAATAATAATGTATTGTGGTCCGATAATAATGATAGTTGTGATACAATAAGAATAATGTTTTGTGGTCCGATAATAATGACGAGTTGTGATACAATAATAATAATGTATTGTGGTCCGATTATAATGACGAGTTGTGATACAATAATAATAATGTATTTTGGTCCGATAGTAATGACGAGTTGTGATACAATAATAATAATGTATTGTGGTCCGATAATAATGACGAGATGTGATACAATAATAATAATGTATTGTGGTCCGATAATAATGACGAGTTGTGATACAATAATAATAATAATGTATTGTGGTCCGATAATAATGACGAGATGTGATACAACAATAATAATAATGTATTATGGTCCGATAATAATGACGAGATATGATACAACAATAATAATAATGTATTGTGGTCCGATAATAATGACAGGTTTGGATACAATAATAATAATGTATTGTGGTCCGATAATAATGACAGGTTGGGATACAATAATAATAATGTATTGTGGTCCGATAATAATGACAGGTTGGGATACAATAATAATAATGTATTGTGGTCCGATAATAATGACGCGTTGTGATACAATAATAATAATGTATTGTGGTCCGATAATAATGACGAGTTGTGATACAATAATAATAATGTATTGTGGTCCGATAATAATGACGAGTTGTGATACAATGATAATAATGTATTGTGGTCCGATAATAATGACGAGATGTGATACAATAATAATAATGTATTGTGGTGCGATAATAATGACGAGATGTGATACAATAATAATAATGTATTGTGGTCCGATAATAATGACGAGTTGTGATACAATAATAATAATAATGTATTGTGGTCCGATAATAATTACGAGATGTGACACAATAATAATAATGTATTGTGGTCCGATAATAATGACAGGTTGTGATACAATAATAATAATAATGAATTGTAGTCCGATAATAATGACGAGTTGTGATACAATAATAATAATGTATTGTGGTCCGATAATAATGACGAGATGTGATACAATAATAATAATGTATTGTGGTCCGATAATAATGACGAAGTGTGATACAATATTAATAATGTATTGTGGTCCGATAATAATGACAGGTTGGGATACAATAATAATAATAATGTATTGTAGTCCGATAATAATGACGAGTTGTGATACAATAATAATAATGTATTGTGGTCCGATAATAATGACGAGTTGTGATACAATAATAATAATGTATTGTGGTCCGATAATAATGACGAGTTGAGATACAATAATAATAATAATGTATTGTGGTCTGATAATAATGACAGGTTGGGATACAATAATAATAATGTATTGTGGTCCGATAATAATGACGAAGTGTGATACAATAATAATAATGTATTGTGGTCCGATAATAATGACGAGATGTGATACAATAATAATAATGTATTGTGGTCCGATAATAATGACGAGTTGTAATACAATAATAATAATGTATTGTGGTCCGATAATAATGACGAGTTGTGATACAATAATAATAATGTATTGTGGTCCGATAATAATGACGAGTTGTGATACAATAATAATAATGTATTGTGGTCCGATAATAATGACGAGTTGTGATACAATAATAATAATGTATTGTGGTCCGATAATAATGACGAGTTGTGATACAATGATAATAATGTATTGTGGTCCGATAATAATGACGAGATGTGATACAATAATAATAATGTATTGTGGTGCGATAATAATGACGAGATGTGATACAATAATAATAATGTATTGTGGTCCGATAATAATGACGAGTTGTGATACAATAATAATAATAATGTATTGTGGTCCGATAATAATTACGAGATGTGACACAATAATAATAATGTATTGTGGTCCGATAATAATGACAGGTTGTGATACAATAATAATAATGTATTGTGGTCCGATAATAATGACGAGTTGTGATACAATAATAATAATGTATTGTGGTCCGATAATAAATACGAGTTGTGATACAATAATAATAATGTATTGTGGTCCGATAATAATGACGAGTTGTGATACAATAATAATAATGTATTGTGGTCCGATAATAATGACGAGTTGTGATACAATAATAATAATGTATTGTGGTCCGATAATAATGACGAGTTGTGATACAATAATAATAATGTATTGTGGTCCGATAATAATGACGAGTTGTGATACAATAAGAATAATGTTTTGTGGTCCGATAATAATGACGAGTTGTGATACAATAATAATAATGTATTGTGGTCCGATTATAATGACGAGTTGTGATACAATAATAATAATGTATTTTGGTCCGATAGTAATGACGAGTTGTGATACAATAATAATAATGTATTGTGGTCCGATAATAATGACGAGATGTGATACAATAATAATAATAATGTATTGTGGTCCGATAATAATGACGAGATGTGATACAACAATAATAATAATGTATTATGGTCCGATAATAATGACGAGATGTGATACAATAATAATAATGTATTGTAGTCCGATAATAATGACGAGATATGATACAACAATAATAATAATGTATTGTGGTCCGATAATAATGACAGGTTGTGATACAATAATAATAATGTACTGTGGTCCGATAATAATGACAGGTTGGGATACAATAATAATAATGTATTGTGGTCCGATAATAATGACAGGTTGGGATACAATAATAATAATGTATTGTGGTCCGATAATAATGACGCGTTGTGATACAATAATAATAATGTATTGTGGTCCGAAAATAATGACGCGTTGTGATACAATCATAATAATGTATTGTGGTCCGATAATAATGACAGGTTGTGCTACAATAATAATAATGTATTGTGGTCCGAAAATAATGACGCGTTGTGATACAATAATAATAATGTATTGTGGTCCGATAATAATGACGAGTTGTGATACAATAATAATGTGTTGTTCTCTAATAATAATGAAGGATAGTGGTCCATTAATAACGATGGACGGTTGTCTAATAGTAATGATTCGTTTGTGTCAGAGTAATAATGAAGTAGGTTGGCCCAATAAGTATGAAAAGGATCCACTAATAATGATGCATGTTGGTTAATAATAGTATAGATTGTGATCCTGTAAAAATGAAGGATTTTCGTCAAGTAATAATTAACAAATTTGGTTTTATAATACTTACGGACTGTAGTCCAATAATACAGATAGATTTTGGGTACAATAAAAATAATTGCATGTAGTCCGATAATAATTAATGATAGTGGTCCGATAAAACTTCAAGGTACTGTTCAAGATGACGCGCCTAATTTCTGTGACTTCGCGTCGACAACGATCGGGCATGTCACGGAAAAGCCCGAGCGCTGACGGAATAATATCATTTTTTTTCTTTCTTTATAAAATCATTGACAACATTTCACCCCCCCAAAAAAAATAACACTATTTTTACAAAAAAAAAAAATTATTTTAATCTATGTATTTTTTCTTTGAATTTATTCGTCTCATATTATCGTCTGCCAGTCTTCCAGTTAGAGCTTGGCAGTTTGAATGCAGGGCTTGGCTATCGCTAAGAACGGGAGCCCTAACCCTAACCCTAACCCATTTTCTTTGTTTGTGTTATGTTAGCAAGAAGAGAAAAAAGAAAAACAGCGAAAGAACGGAAGCCCTAAACTTAACCCCTTACCCTAACCCTGACCCATTTTTCTTTCTTTCTTTGTTTTATGTTAGCAAAAAAAAAAATGATTTTAAAACATTGACAAAAAATTACCCCTGCTTCCCCTCCCAAAAAACATATCTACAAAAAAAAATGATTTTAATCTATGCATATTTTCTTTGAATTTATTCGTCTTATATTATCGTCTGCCATTCTTCCAGTTAGAGCTTTCCAGTTTGAATGCAGGGCTTGGCTATCGCTAAGAACGGGAGCCCTAACCCTAACCCATTTTCTTTGTTTGTTTGTGTTATGTTAGCAAAAAGAGAAAAAAGAAAAACAGCGAAACAAATGAAAATTGACAAAATCCCCTCTCTCTCTTTGTTCTCTATCTCACACTCTCTTTTCTTAACTCATTTGCTGTAATTCCACTCTCTCTCTCTCTCTCCATCTCTCCGTCTCTCAACCCTCTCTCTCTTTGTTCTCTCTCTTCTTAACTCTTTTTCTGCAATCCTCCTATCTCTCTCGTTCGTTCTCTCTCTTCTTCTCTCCCTCTCTCCCCCTCTCTCTTTCTCTATTTGTTCTCTCTTTTCTTAACTATTTTTCTGCAATTCCACTCTCTCTCTCTCACTGTCTCTCTCTCTCTCTATCTCTTCCTCTCTCACCTTCTCTCTCTCTTTGTTCTCTCTCTATATATATCTTTCTCTTTCTCTCTCTTTCTCTCTTTTTGTTCTCTCTCTTCTTAACCCTTTTGCTGTAATTCCACTCTCTCTCTCCCCGTCTCTCTCTCCATCTCTCCCGCTCTCACCCCTTCTCTTTCTCTCTTTCACCCTCTCTCTCTCTTTGTTCTCTCTCTCTATTCGTCTCTCTCCGTCTCTCTCTGTTCTCTCTCTACTTCTCTCTTTCTCACGTTCGTTTTATGCGAACATGTGAACGAAGGTCGCAATTATACAATAGAATGGACACAATAAACGAATCTATCTGATATTTGTATGAGTCGTAAATTAAAAGTCTTAACATAATTGCAACACTTTCCTATTTCCGCTAGAGACACGTCATCCTTCATTGTCGCCTTGACAAAGGACGAGTTGACTTTAAAGAATTCGTGTTCGTGAAAATCATACGACAATTTCCCAACCTATTCTTGAAACGATAATAACATGGCCCCGCAGCACGCAATGCGATATTTACTGCTTTCACAGTAAACACACAAAACAGAAAATAGACTGAATTAAACCGTTTGCCACGTTTTAATGAAAACTATACGAATATTCATTTCATGTCGATATAAAGCTTTAGTTGTTCTATTTATTGGTTACGGTTTATCAAAAGGTCTAAACCCGTATTAATATATTAAAGATTCATTAACTTTATGTTAATAGATGTCATAAGTTCGTTTAATATATTCGGACTTACCTCCCTTAGATTAACAGAAAAGGCAACTAATAATATCGCTGGATGAGTAAAGCGGTTATGATTTTATCATAAACTTTACAATTTAAACAATATAACGAGCACGTTCTCTGTCTGTCTGTCTATCTGTCTGTCTGTCTGTCCGTAAGTATTATTTACATACTTATAATATAACGAGCACGTTCTCTGTCTGTCTGTCTGTCTGTCTGGCTGGCTGTCTGTCTGTCCGTAAGTATAATTTACATACTTATAATATAACGAGCACGTTCTCTGTCTATCTGTCTGTCTGTCTGTCTGTCCGTAAGTATTATTTACATACTTATAATATAACGAGCACGTTCTCTGTCTGTCTGTCTGTATGTCTGTCTGTCCGTAAGTATTATTTACATACTTATAATATAACGAGCACGTTCTCTGTCTATCTGTCTGTCTGTCTGTCTGTCTGTCCGTAAGTATCATTTACATACTTATA
Organism: Sepiola atlantica; assembly: GCA_963556195.1. Classification (NCBI taxonomy): domain Eukaryota; kingdom Metazoa; phylum Mollusca; class Cephalopoda; order Sepiida; family Sepiolidae; genus Sepiola; species Sepiola atlantica. Next base: position 25,629,777 of record OY744555.1, on the reverse strand, counting down.
ATATAACGAGCACGTTCTCTGTCTGCCTGTCTGTATGTCTGTCTGTCCGTAAGTATTATGTACATACTTATAATATAACGAGCACGTTCTCTGTCTGTGAGAATACATGTTTCGGTAATAGAATTTACAATTTAAACACGTGGGACGGACATTTTGCAGGTACAATACCAATACCTGTTTTGCAACCTAATCTTCATATCAATACAAACAGTGAGCACTATTTTAAGATGTAAAACAATATAATTTATGTATCTGCAAAGCGTTCCTTAATGACTAGCCATAACTGTTATTTACACAACATAACGAGCACGTTCTCTGTCTGTCGGTCTGTCTGTCTGTATGTATGTCTGTCCGTCGGCGAGAATTTTTGTAAACGTAAGAATTACATGTTGGGGGAGGTAATCTTTGTAAAGCTAAGAATTCTCTGAGAATACATGTTTCAATAATCGAATGATGTTATTGATCGTTATCAATCTGCCGTTTCCTCGTTATCCGATTAATTATGTCGTGTAAATGTAAAGGAACAATTATACAGGGAATCCAAATAATGTACGGATCTTTTAGGTTTTAGCCTAATTTGTATTTAAAGGAACTTGTCTTGAGATGAACGCAATAATTCCAATGTCGGCTAAGGAAAGATATACTTGTGACACTATGGCTGCCGCAAAGGTCGGGGCCCGGTCAGGAATAGGAAATGACTCATGAACGCACACAAAAGAAAAGACAGGATAGGAAGTGACTAATCGACAGAAACAAAAGAAATTTGGGAGTGGTCAATTTCCATTGTTCAGGACATGTCACCAAGAAAAGAATACTGGACACTTTTAGGAGTGACAGTGTGTTACGACACCTGCCTACAGTAAGGTAGGTTAGTTTTACGACAGTTGACGACAGTAACATTTATGGCAAAAGTTGACGAGTTTAGTTTTTCGGAGAGAAGCCGAGCAGTTAGAATCGAACTCCCCGAGAGTAAGGATCGAATCTCCCGAGAGTTAGGATCGGACCGGGAAAACGATGAGATGAGCTGACGACTTGAGCAACGACAATAGGTGTCTCGACAGTCCACGACGGTGTCACACACACTCATAGTTCAAACTAAATTATACAAAACGTATATGTGTTCGTGTTCTTTATCGTGAGTTGTGTTTCATTTATAATTAACTTGTGGACCAGTGCTGTGCCCTCGACGATTCGTCAGTAGATAGACGACTCGGCTGGACGATGAAGACAAAGAAGAAGACTACGGAAACACAACGTTGGGGTCGACGGTCATCGAGTGAGGCAGCACGTGGTTCTACATACTTTATAATCGCTTCGAAAGGTCGAGTTCTATTACAGGAGTTTGTCTATTATTACTAAATATGTATGAATCAAAATGGTACAACCTTCTGATCGGCCTGTTTTATTTTGTCGATGTGTTTCTTTGATTATATTTTCTATCTGATTATTAAGTATACCAAGTTTCATAAGGAAAACTAGTGCTATCGACTCTAGTAGATTCTCAAGACAAACCTATTATGTGACTGTAAAGGGAAAAGACAACTGTGTTTTATTAAAACATATTTCACTCCAAACAAGGCAGGCCGCCACTGTAGACGATAGGGGCTACTGAGGATTAGGTTGTAAGTTAAGGGGTTCATTCTAAGTAGGAAGCTGTGCAGTGAGATATCTGTTTACATTAGTTTTAAATTTCTGCATGTCTGTACAGTCGTGGAAACAGGGAGCGGGGAGGGAGTTCCAGAGACCGGCAGCAAAAGGAAATAAGTTAGTGGAGTAGAAGGTTCTCCGGCATCTGGGTAACTCTACAATGAATGAATGGGATTTAGCTGATTGACAGCTTGTGTATTTACGTCGAGGGGGGCCACCAGAGCAGGAAGTTCATCGGAGCACAATCAATTGAAGTATTTTGAAAACAGGCACAAGGATGCAACATTACCGCGATGGGACAGGGGCTATGGCTTGGTGGATAGTGAGGGGCCTATTAAGTTTGAGATTAAAAAAACATTACCGTGATATAAAAAAAAGTCAGACTGTTTAATTTCATATCATACAGTCAAGAGGAGATACTGGTTATGGTGTTCAAAATAATGCTCTATATGTTTTATATTTGTTCACTGTAATTCGCATTTTTTTTAAAATTAAAATACACAAATTTCTTTATATAATCTGTCTTCACTAGCCTGTGCCTGCTCGGCGTGAATCAATACTAATCACCCAGGACTTTCTCTCCTTGGTAATTCGCATCCAATTCCGTTAAAGATCTCTGTACGGCGAACCGCTTTATTTTTTGGCTGGTCAGCAGAGCCGGAACTCAGTGTTAAAAATTACATGTCTTCCTACCAGAACAATGCATGATCAAACTTCGGTTTTTCATATGAGGAAACATCCAGCTTCAACACAAAAAGAGCATTCTGTATTGACACAACCACTACACTTGTCTAAGTATTTTATTTACTCCTCTCCAGGAGTTTGGCACAAGACCAGTTTGTCTAACTCCCACAAGTAAGATGTGACCCAAGGTCGGGTCGGGAAAGTGATGTTTGAAAAGCCAGCGCCCGAGAGGTGAACACTCTGGCCATTTTAAAAATTGCCTGGGCAGCCCCGTCGGCATTCCCCGGTAGGGGCGCCTCAGACAGTAAGCCATAAACTTACTCCTCCCGAAAGAGGAGAGGCGAAGCCTGGAAGGACTGCACAGAACAGATACTACACTTTGATCTTCGCCAACACGCCAAGAAGTGCTGGTGTTGCCTAAATATAGATGGTTCATCCCGCATTGAGCGAAGACAAGAATAACGATGTTTATTGTTAGAACATATGCTACACTTTGCTCCTAGCCAAAAGTCTAGTGTTGACCGGATGAGAACAACTATCGTTCGCGCTCATCGGCCATAACTCTGTGAAAACAACTTTGCCTTCGGACTAGAATCAAAGTAGGATATGTGTTTCTGCTATTTGTCAAAAGCGGAAATTTTCTATACAGAGGTAACCTTTATATTTGCCCTAATAATACGTGCCCATTTTTCGGAGATAATTTTACTCTATATGAAAAAAAACAAAACGATTTTACCTTCTTTTTTTGAAGCATATAAATAGGGTCTAACGTATATTTCTCTTTATGTTTTCATTATTCTGCGCCTTTTTCAATAAATATTATCCCATTTGTTTCGTATCTCTCCTAGATCTGGAAGGTTATTGTCAAGGCAGTTTTCAAAAACTAGATCCGTTAACCAGTTAAGCTTTTTTTTTTTTGCTCAATGAGTGATATTTTTTTGGAATAAGTTGCCAGATCATATTAATAACAGCAATAGCGTGAATTAGTTTAAGATGAGGTTGGATGAATTCAGAGAAAGTGGTAGGAGGGAGAAATTGAGGAAGAGTTTAATTTTTATTTTTTATTATTTTTTTTTAACATTTGAATTGAGAAGATATTTAAAAGGGGAGATTTCCAAGGAGGTATAACAAATAATAATAATAATAATAATAATAATAATAATAATAATAATAATAATAATAATAATAATAATAATAATAATAATAATAAATCAAAAAATTAAAAAAAATTAAAACTTTAAAAAAAATTAATTAATTTTTTTTTTAATGGTGCCGGCCTAGGCTGACACCAGACAAACTATTAGTAGAGGGTCGAGGAGGATGAGAAGACCGAGGAGGGACAGCACAAACCAGACCTCCACCGGAAAAGTGCGGAGAATGCTGGGACTTTGGGAAGGTGTATTGCCACTTAAAGCCCAGAGAAGACCAATTGTTTTTGCCAGCGAGACATCAATGGTAAGAGGCAGTTGCGATACCGCATCGTAATCGAAAAGAGGTAAAGAATACTGGACATCTGGGGAGGCTTGTTGTCACTCAGACTCCAGGAAATACCACTGGTTGTTGTCGGTGAGCAATCACTAACGATGATATGTGTGAGAATTCCTTGTGAGTACAAATAATAATAATAATGAGAATAATAATAATAATAATAATAATAATAATAATAATAATAATTATAATAAATGGAGTCTGAGTGACAACAAGTCCCCCCAGCATACTGGAAGTCTGAGGAGACTTGTTGTCACTCAGACTCCAGGGAATACCACAGGTTGTCGGCAGTGGGCGATCACTGACGATGACCAGTGTGATAACTCCTAGTGAGTAAATAATAATAATAATAATAGTAATGATAATAATGATAATAATAATAATAATAATAATGATAATGATAATGATGATAATAATAATAATAATAATAATAATAATAATAATAATGATAATAATAATAATGATAATAATAATAATAATAATGATAATGATAATGATAATAATAATGATAATAATAATAATTATAATTATAATTATAATAATATTAATAATAATAATAATTATAATGATAATGATAATAATAATGATAATAATTATAATTATAATAATAATAATAATTATAATAATAATAATAAATACTAAAAACAACTTGATGATTTGTTTTCTGCATTTCATAATATAATCCTCTGTTTTAGAATACGTAATTGAAATCATATTCGCATTTTTTTATATCATGCTCTATCACTGAGAGAGAGAGAGCTTCGAATTAAGCAGTCCGTTAATGATCTCAATTAACTTTTTCTCCTGGTGGAACAATACAAACAAAATAATGGTTCTGGAAACAGAACTAGAATCGTATCCGCATACAGAAGACTTAAATGTCGATAGATATAAGCAATATAGACATCTTTTAATTGTAAAGTTAACAAAATATTCTGAAAACGTTTCTAACCCAGAATACACACATGATAATATGCGTCATTTTTATGTGTCAATATTATTTATTAGCGTTTGTCTGTAAAACTAAAGGAAGTTAATTCGGGATTTATTCAACGAAACGCTTACATCAATCAACATAAGCTTACTGAATCTTTAATATATGAATACGGTTGTCGAATGTTTGATAAAACGTAACCTCCACCACGGCCGAACTGCCGTAAACAATTGACGTGGGGATCACAAGCCTTTCCTAGATTCCGGGATGCTACAGAACGTATTGTAGTGTTTCCCTCTAGTTTGTAAGGTAAATAACTCTGCCTGGTTTTCGTGAAACTAACCTACGTTTAGTAAAGTCGAAAATCAACCGTCGGCAAGCTAAAGAAAGTTTCTTTGTAAGACAAGGGAACCGACAATGATTCCAAAGGACTTTTGCTAACAAAGAAATATTTAATTATATATATATATATATATATGTATACCAACTTACACCAGCTGGTGGTGAAGAATAAAGAACCAGAGTGTCTCTATCGTTGTGTTTTTTTTATGCTACCGGGGCCCCCAAAGGAACAGTATTGCAACATAATTAGTTCCAGGTCCAGAACATAGATATAATTTGAAGCCATATTTTTCTGTGTCAATATTATTTATTTACTTTTATCTTTACAACTAAGGGGGGTAATTCGGGATATATTCAACGAAACACTGACATCAATCAACATAAACTTACTGAAGCTTTCATATATGAATACGGTTGTCGAATGTTTGATAAAACGTCACCCCAACCACGGCCGAACTGCCGTAAACAATTGGCGTGGGGGATCACAAGCCTGCAGAATGCTACAGAACGTATTGTCGTGTTTCCCTCTAGGTGGCAAGGTAAATAACTCTCTCATGGTTTTCGTGAAAATAACCTACGTTGAGTAAAGTCGAAAATCAACCGTCGGCAAGCTAAATGAAGTGGTTTCCTTGTAAGTGTTGTGGGGTACAAATCACCCCTATTGAAGAACTAATGGAAGCAGCCATCTATAATAAATACCATGGTTGCAAAGACTCAACAGAGGACATTCCTATCATGTGAGAGTCCTCGTACCACGTGTGGTATCTGTTCCGATGGATACTACACCCTATAGACCGGTGTTGTCTTGGCCTTCGGGGCATGATTCCGCCGGTCTATGGGTCTGTCCTGTGCAGTTCTAGGAGGTCCACCCTCCCAGGCTTTGCCTCTCCTCTTTGGGGAGGAGTAAGTTTATAGCTTACTGCCTGGGGCGCCCCTACCGAGGAATGCCGACGGGGCTGTCCAGGCAATTTTTAATGGCTAAAGCGCTCACCTTCTCGGGCGCTGGCTTTTCAAATCCCACTTTCCGACCTTGTGTCACATACTCCTATAGTGGGTAGGTGTTAAATAAAGGACATTCCTATTCATGTTTTACCGCATGGTAGGAATCCGGTCATCTCCTTCCACATTTAGTGGTGTTACGGTATTGCTATGATATAAATACATTGTATATTTTAACCTGTCACAATTTGTGGTTGTTATCTTTGTGACCCCTAGCACGGGTCAACAACAGTAAGACAAGGGAAAGTACAATAATGGCAAAAAGACTTTCGCTAACGAATAAATATTTAATTATATATATGTGTATACCCAACTTACACCAGCTGGTGGTGAAGAGTAAAGAACCAGACTGTCTCTATCGTTGTGTTTTTTTATGCTACCGGGTCATCCAAAGGAACATGTATTGCAATACAATTATTTCCAGTTCCAGAACATAGATATAATTAGACGCCATATTTTTCTGTGTCAATATTATTTATTTACTTGTGTTTGTAAAACAAAGGGAGGTAATTCGGGATATATTCAACGAAACGCTGACATCAATCAACATAAGCTTACTTACTCTTAAATATATGAATACGGTTGTCGAATGTTTGATAACACGTCACCCCGACCACGGCCGAACTGCCGTAAACAATTGGCGTGGGGATCACAAGCCTGCCTTTCCTAGATTTCGGGAGCACAATGCTACATAACGTATTGTCGTGTTTCCCTCTAGGTTGCAAGGTAAATCACTCTCTCATGGTTTTCGTGAAAATAACCTACGTTGAGTAAAGTCGAAAATCAACCGTCGGCAAGCTAAATAAAGTGGTTTCTTTGTAAGACAAGGGAAAGAACAATAATGGAAAAAGACTTTCGCTAACAAAGAAATATTTAATTATATATATATATATATATATATATATATATATATATATATATATATATATGTGTGTGTGTGTGGTGTGTATATACCGACTTACACCAGCTGGCTATAAAGAATAAAGAACCAGAATGGCTCTATCGTTGTGTTTTTTTTATGCTACCGGGTTATCCAAAAGATCATGTATTGCAATACAATTATTTCCAGTTCCAGAACACAGATATAATTAGACGCCATATTTTTCTGTGTCAATATTATTTATTTACTTTTGTTTGTAAAAACAAAGGGAGGTAATTCGGGATATATTCAACGAAACGCTGACATCAATCGACATAAGCTTACTTACTCTTAAATATATGAATACGGTTGTCGAATGTTTGATAAAACGTACACCAAAAATAGAACAACTAAAGATTCATATTACTATGAAATAGAGGCTTTTAAGAAAGATGTTCGTATAGTTTTCATTAAAATGTGGCAAACGGTTGCATTAGGGCTATTTCCTGTTTAGCGTGTTTACCGTGAAAGCAGTAGATATCGAATTGCGTGCTGTGTGTTCCATGTTATTATCGTTTCTACAGAAACTTGGGAAATTGTCATATCAGTTTCACAAAGACACATTCTTTAAAGTCAACTCGTCCTTTGTCAAGGCGACAATAAAAGATGGCGTGTCTTTAGCGGAAATAGGAAAGCGTTGCATTAATGTCGAGACTTTTAATCTACGATTCATACAAATATCAGATAGATTCGTAAATTATGCCCATTTCTTTTGTATAATTGCGCCTTTTTTATGTGCTAAAAATCGTGAGAAAATTATAAAGGAATTAGAAGACACATATTTACACATTCTGGCTGATATAATACTTTTAATATTTGTAAGGAGGTAGCAGTTGTGAAGTGCAGAAAAATTCGACTTAAAATACTAGGGTCCAACACGAGTACGGAAAATACATCGGCCAGTTTCAGCTCGAAACCAGTAAACCAATGAGGAACTTAGAACGGATCAAAAGAAGAAAAAGACCTCCCATTTGTATTCTACAAACTCTTTATATTTCGTATAATTTTGGTTATTTGGACTACATTTCTCATCTTGAGTGTTATCATCACAACGCTTCGGCCGCTGTAAACCCCGGCCTTCTTCAGGTGTATCGAAACGTTGTGATGAAAACACTCAAGATGAGAAATGTAGTCCGAATAACCAAAATTATACAAATTATCAATCCTTATCTAAAAAATTCAGAAATATAATATCTTTATATTTCGTTGTTTAATTATTTTGTATGGATCGACTTTGTTATTTTTTTCTTTTGATAATGGTCTATCCTCAACAGCTCGGCCGCTGTAAACCCCGGCCTTCTTCAGGTGTATCGAAACGTTGTGATGAAAACACTCAAGATGAGAAATGTAGTCCGAATAACCAAAATTATACAAATTATCAATCCTTATCTAAAAAATTCAGAAATATAATATCTTTATATTTCGTTGTTTAATTATTTTGTATGGATCGACTTTGTTATTTTTTTCTTTTGATAATGTTCTATCCTCAACAGCTCAAGAGATGCACCCTTCTAAGTTCAAATCTTCTCCGTTAACATTAAGGAAGTTCGTAAATTTCATGCAGTTTCCTCAATAAGTACTTTATTTTAAAAAGTACTATTAAAAAATGCACTCGGTAAATAGAGTTTAAATATGTAGACATTCTTATGAGACCAGGTATTTAAAAAAAAAAAGTGAAATTAGTCGTGCAGTTTTTTCACCTTTTAATGTCAACTGCATTAATTTTCTAATTTTTGTAAATGCAAATCCGTTTTAATCATTTCTGTTGATTTATTTTTAAAAAAAAGAATTATTTTTATTTTATTTTAATATTTTTTATTTAAACAAATTTTTTTTATTTTATATTTAATATTTCTTTCATTTTTTTAATATTTTTTATTTAAAAATTTTTTTAAATTTTTTTTTATTTCATCATTTTATTTAAAAAAATTTTTTTATTTAAAAACATTTTTTTAATAATAATGTCTCTTTTATAGAATTGTTTTAATTATTGTAAATG
>OY744555.1:25610765-25615765 GCA_963556195.1 Sepiola atlantica | reverse complement strand
ACAAGTCAGCCGATTTTTTAAAACGCGTATATATTTTATTTATTTATTAAAATAAGTTGCGTAATCTTCCGTTTTGCCTCCTTGGGATAAGAGCAAAGTGTAGTATAGAAAAATCCTTCTAAACTGAGGTAATGCCCCTTTTTGGGAAGCTTGATTTTTCCCTACAAAACGGAAGATTACTTAAGTATGGCAATAAATATGTCATACCATTTCTGCCCTCGTGGGGAGGCAAGTAAATAGTGACATTTAGGCCCTCCGTTCAGTCTAGAGAGACTATGGATACCCCTATAAGAGGCTGGCTGCGCGTGTAATTATGAAGCAAGGGTTGCGCAATCCCTACAACACCTCTCCTTAGTCGGCACTGCTTGATTCCAATGGCAAGCAGTTCAAGACGACTGGAAACAATGCCGAGATAAACAGAGAGCACATACAGCACCTGGTAGTCCCAAATGGTCACCCATTTAATACTGGCCAGGCTCGACGTCGCTTAACTTCGGTGATCTAACGTGATTTGTACCGTATATAAATAGTGACATAAAAACATGTTTTAAAAGAAAATGTGTTAATATTTTATTTGTTTTATTTATGGACCCTCTGCCTTAAAATAAATATTAACATGTTAAAAGAAAAAAAAAATTCCGAAATATACTGCATTTATTAAAATAAATAAAAGGTTAATTTACAAGTGTTTTATAAATGGCGACCACGTGTATTGCGAGGTCAACCGGAAGACACCGGTGACTTCCAGAATATGTTCCGCGTCTTGTGTTAATGAACTGGGGGTCCTTATTGTAGTCCTGATCCGTCTATTTAACTTTTACAGTTATTATATTAGTTTGCTTCAAACAATAATTAAGGGATCATCAGTTGTTTACCATGAAAAACTGATTCTGGAATTTAATATATATATTTATAATATATTTTAATATATATATATTTATGATATATAAATATATATATGAATTTCGGGAATATATAAATATATATATATATATATAAATATATATATATATATATATATATATATATATATATATATATATATAGAGAGAGAGAGAGAGAGAGAGAGAGAGAGAGAGAAAGAGAGAGAGATTTTAAAAGTTCATTTTTTAAAGCATCCAAATGAAATCTAATCATAGGAGTGTGGTGAAATAAAATACCATCAAAGCATGTTAAAGATGCGATATTAATTTTATTTTAAAAGAAAAGATAAATTGAACCCGATTTTTTTCTTTTTCTTTCTTTTTTTAGGCAGGCAATCCAATAAGATCGGATCTACAAACACATTGATGAGGCCAATTTTATATGGCGAAATATTTGTATGACTATAAACTAAATAAATTAAAGTTTATAAACAAAAACAAAAAAAAAACAAATCGGTTTTGATTTTTCTTTTCTTTTAAAATAAAATTGATATCGCATCTTTAACATGCTTTAATGGTATTTTATTTTACCACACTCCTATTATATATATATATATATATATATATATATATATATATATATATATATATATATATATGTTTTTTTTTTAAAAGTCACACATTGGAAGCGGTGGCGGAATGGCAATAATAAAGAGAATATTTTTTAACAAAATATTTAGAAAACCTAGCACAACGCAAATTATTTGTTTTTAAAAATAAATTATTTATTTACCTTAAAAACATTTTTTTTATATAAACTTGAGTACTTTCGGTAATATATACCATCTTCAGAAAAGAAAATGTTCTTAAGGTAAATAAATAATTTATTTTTAAAAACAAATAATTTGCGTTGTGCAAGGTTTTCTAAATATTTTATAAAAAAATATTCACTCTCTCTCTCTCTCTCTCTCTCTCTCTCTCTATATATATATATATATATATATATATATATATATATATGGGAAGAGAAGGATGAAGGTAATCCGACGTGATGGGAAAATGAAAAAGGAAAACCAAAAAATGGATGTTTTTTATGTGTACATCAACGTTTCGTCTTTATTTATAAGACTTCATCAGGATGATAATATAGAGAAAAAATGTCATGCAAGTACAGATACATGTATGGTAGACATATTGGGAGGAAAAATAAAATGAAATAATGGCCACTACTGGGTGGACGTCCGTACTTGTTGGAGAAAAAAAATGAATGTTGAAAGTACGGACGTCCACCCAGTAGTGGCCATTATTACCTTTTATTTTTCCTCCCAATATGTCTACCCTACATGTATCTGTACTTGCATGACATTTTTTCTCTATATTATCATCCTGATGAAGTCTTATAAATAAAGGCGAAACGTTGATGTACACATAAAAAACATCCATTTTTTGGTTTTCCTTTTTCATTTTCCCATATATATATATATATATATATATATATATATATATATATATATTCTAATAAAAAAATATAAATGTATTTACCGTGATGCAAAATCATGCTTACAAGAGAAAATTGACTGCTTATATTTTATTCCACGTTTTGTCTTTATTTATTGGGCGTGTTCGTTTTGTTTTGGATTCTACGTCGTCCACTGTCTGTCCTTCCATTCTGACAAACACTATTCCATTCGTTCATTCATGACAGCCCAATCAAAGAGTGTCCTTTCCAAAGAACTGCCAGACACTGGAGTTTACTCCGCCATCTGGAACGAATCAAATCCGTTAGCCGAAAAAACGGTAAGCAGTTTGTAAAAGCCACTGGCAAACAAAGAATAATAAAGTTCTATGGGTTGCCTTTGTTTTTTTTTTGTGCGTGTGTGTGTGCTTTTCCAAATACTTACTGTCCATTGATGACGTACTTAAGTTCTTTGCTGTTTTTTTTTATTTATGTATATTTTGTAAACAATAAAAGCGATGAGTACGCTAAGCGTTCTACAAGACATATAGTAAAATATTAGCAATGGTAGCAACATTTTTTCTATTTTTTTTTATTCTAAAGTAAACGTTATCGCTGGAATGTTTCCCTACCAACTACATGCCCGTTTGTAATTTTGATGTCAATAAATTTTTATCACCGCGTTGTTTTATTTTTATTTATCAAACAACGTTCTTTATCTTTTCATAATACTGTTGTATCATCCAACTGAAAAAGTAACTTATTTTTATTCTCGGGTGGCTTTTGGCCTCGGTTAGCGGTGGAGCATAACTATAGAAATCATACGTATATTGTATCAATATATACTAACTTTTTTAACATAATAACTTAGAAAAATCTTGCATTTCCCGGTATCCAATGAGGACACGAATATCACTATATAGTAGAATGTTACTTTCACAACGTTTCGTCCGATGTAACCTCCGACGTTTTCAACTTGTTCTACTACCCACTTATATAAACTGTAATACAACACTAGCCTAAATCAAGTTGTTATTCATTCACTTAAAAATGCTTAGCTTGAAGATATAATTTTATGGTTCCTCAGATCAAATTGCAGTATCTGTTTTTAGGATCCCAGCGACTATTACGTGTATATATATATATATATATATATATATATATATATATATATATATATATATATATATATATATATATATATTATTTATTTTATACGTACATACACGTGTTTCTGGCTCACATGGCTAATTTAGACAATCGAACCTTCGATATTGATGTCTATAGTCCAGCGTTCTACCACTGGACCAAGCCGCTCCGTCTAGAAATATGTACGATTTTTATCACCTAAATATTTAATGTATTTTTATGTAATTATTTTTATTGGTGATTGCAGCGTTCGTTGTTATTTTGCTTACTATTATTTCGATTGTCTCACTTTCCTAAGTGATTAAGATGCAGAAAATTGCATTATTAGTCGCCCTTAACTTCATCAGACGTATTTTTCGTTAATATATATATTTTATTTATTTTATGCGTACATAAAAGTAATCCATTGACACGTGTTTCTGGCTCACAGCTATTATCATGAGCATGGCTAACTTAGACAGAGATCGAACCTTCGATATTGATGTCTATAGTCCAGCGTTCTACTACTTATATAAAAAAATATGGCTATGCAATGTACTAATCTATATTATACAATATGAATTTGTTAAGAACTTCTTATCAAATTAATATGCAAATTAAAGAATAACTCGAATAGGTCATGGGTTTTTCTAGATAATTATGCATGCAGTATGTTAAAGTATGAATGGTTGATCATAAATAAACATAATCTGTTTTCAGGTAAATATATTTAACACGAGTGAAAACACTTTAGCATTTATATATATATATATATATATATATATATATATATATATATATATATATATATATATACAGGGTGGGCAAAAATAAGGGTCCTATTTTTAAAAATTCATAACTTTTTTATTTATTGATTTTTTTTAGAATAAGTAAAGGACCCCTTCCGAAGCAAGCATGAGCCGTATTAGCCCTAAGGTACGTACCCTCATTTAGAAAACATTATTTTTGCTTAAAAAACTCAAAACAGTGTAAAAAACAATACTTTAGTTTTTGTAAGTTTTAAGAAGTGTTTTTCGGCTAAAATTTGTTTTGTTTATTTCAAAAAATCTCGGAAGGGTCAGTCTACACACACATAAAGTTTGGTGAGTTTAACTTTTATTTTGTGGAAGTTATTCAAATTCAAGTTATTTAAATTTAAAGATAGGACCCTTATTTTGGCCCACCCTGTATATATATGTTTGAGTTGTCTTTTAAACTGGTTTTCCATTTTTTTCTTCAGCTGATTTTAATTAGATCAATCCCCTGATAATAAGCTATTGAGGTCAATATCGTAGGTTTGTATCTCAACTGATAAACTACCTAGCAAGGTGCTTGCTAGGTAGCGAAACACGTGTAGGGAACTATAGCTTTACGAACTAAATGAATAATAAAGTAAATATATTTTCGTTGTGATTAATCCTCTCTGGAAGAAAAGATCAGTTCATATCATATTCCAATTACCATGGTGTTATTTTATTATTTTATCTTTTCATATTTCCACAAAACATAACATTTCTGTGAGATATATTTTTACGGTCCGTTTCATTTGTCTT
>OY744555.1:25598265-25605765 GCA_963556195.1 Sepiola atlantica | reverse complement strand
GAGAGAGTGAGAGAGAGATAAATATATCTACAGAGAGAGAGTGAGAGAGAAAGAGATATATTAAGAGAGTCAGAGAGAGAGAAATATATCTAGAGAGAGAAAGAGAGAGAACTATATATATATATATCTAGAGAGAGAGAGAGAGAGATATATCTAGATATATATATATATATCTAGAGAGAGAGAGAGGAAGAGAGAAATGTATATATATATGTATCTAGAGAGAAAGAGATAAATAGATATATATAGTTAGAGTGAGAGAAAGAGAAATATATCTATCTATCTATCTATCGAGAGAGAGAGAGAGAGAGAGAGAGAGAGAGAGGGAGAGAAAGAGATCAAGTGAAAACAGAGAAAGCGACAGAGGCAGAGCAGAAAGTGATGAGTATAGAGAGAGATAAATATATCTAGAGAGAGAAAGAGAGAGAACTATATATATATATATATATATATATATATATATATATATATAGAGAGAGAGAGAGATCTATATATATATATATATATATATCTAGAGAGAGAGAGGAAGAGAGAAATATATATATATGTATCTAGAGAGAAAGAGATAAATAGATATATATAGTGAGAGTGAGAGAAAGAGAAATATATCTATCTATCTATCTATCTATCGAGAGAGAGAGAGAGAGAGAGAGATCAAGTGAAAACAGAGAAAGCGACAGAGGCAGAGCAGAAAGTGATGAGTATAGAGAGAGATAAATATATCTAGAGAGAGAAAGAGAGAGAACTATATATATATATATATATATATATATATATATAGAGAGAGAGAGAGAGATCTATATATATATATATATATATATATATATATATATATATCTAGAGAGAGAGAGGAAGAGAGAAATATATATATATGTATCTAGAGAGAAAGAGATAAATAGATATATATAGTGAGAGTGAGAGAAAGAGAAATATATCTATCTATCTATCTATCTATCGAGAGAGAGAGAGAGAGAGAGATCAAGTGAAAACAGAGAAAGCGACAGAGGCAGAGCAGAAAGTGATGAGTATAGAAAGACGCCGCTAACGAGAAACTTCCCTACGAACCAGAATGTTTTATCTCTCTTAAGATCACATTTTATTTTCCAAGACTTCGTTCTTTCATCTCAAATAAGATCATTTTTAGTATCCACGTCTTTCCCCCACACCATAACGACTTATCTATCGACCGTAAGCATCCAGATAAACCCTTTTATATTTTTTTTCACAAAAGTTCCAATTATTTGCCCCGCTTCCATCGTCCGTTCTTCCGCTTTCTGTTCGTTTTCATCTCACTGGCGCCGTCATGTGACCAGTTGAGGGCCGATCATAGTAGAAAGATCACACAACGCATGCGCCATGAAAAGGGAAATAGCAACGAATCTTTCGCCATTGATGTTTGTCTAATTTCAAATAACCAGCTTCGACTTGAAGCTGAAAAGACAAATATATCTATCTGTCTATCTCTCTATCACTCTCTCTGTCTCTCTCTCTCTCTCTCTCTATGTATATATATATATATATATATATATATATATATATACATATATATATATATATATATATATATATATACATATATATATATATATATATATATATATATATATATATATATATATATACATATATATATATATATTGGGATGACGTCACAAAGATTGGACATCCGGGTCAAACAACACGTGCCCACAAAAATTCGCAATGCAAATTATTTACCAACTGACGTTTTCAATAATACTTACGGTTCGTCGATAGGTCAACATGTTATAAATAACCTCACCTGTGCCTGTAAATTCAGTGTCGACTTATTCACCATTCTTAGTAAGTCGCACTCTCCTTATCATCTCAAGATCCTAGAACCAATTTATATTAAGTCATTGAGACCTTCTCTTTGTAAGCAGAGAGAAAATCTTCTCGGGATTAATGTTGTTTCTATTTGATTTAACTTCTTTTTTTTCTTTTGTTTTACCCCTTTTCCTCGCTATAATTCTCATAGCATCTTTTTATATTTTTTATACATTACCTCAATATTTGGCTCTGTTGAGCGAGGTACGAAACCGGTCAGCTGCCCTTTCATCTTTTTAATTTCTTAATTCATTATGAGTAATAAATATTGTCTCTCCAATGCCATTTTAAAGTTTTGTACGACAAAGAAAATATATATATATATATATATATATATATATATATATATATATATATATATATATATATATATATATATATATATTATAACTGTCCTGTTTTTAAATCTCCGAAACAGTTACATGGTAAACAGCTGATGATCCCCGTGTTAATATTAGACACTTATCTTAAGGTCTCCTGTTTTTGTTTCACTGTTAGATACTTTATCCCCTGTTTTTATTTTATTTACTTACTATTATATTTATTTATTTATGAATTTTCCAACGAAAGTTCAGTCTGCAATATTTCGGATTTAGTTAGTTTCTCTGGGAATTTAAACTGCATTTTCCTTTTTTTGTCTAAAATAACTGAAAGCTTCTTTATATATATATATATATATATATATATATATAAAATATATATATATATATATATAAATTATATATATATATATATATATATATATATATATATATATATATATATAGTTTCTCTGGGAATTTAAACTGCATTTTTTTTTCCTTTTTCTTTAAAATAACGCAGAGCTTCTTTAGACTATATATATATATATATATATATATATATATATATATATATATATATATATATATATTGGTTACGTATTTGTCATTTGTTTTTCTTTTTTACTAGCGATAGAGAAAGGGTTTGTATTATTTCCACTTCCTAAGTGGTGAAGAGTAATGCATACATTTCATTTTTAGTCTCCCTTAACTAAATACGACGTATTTTTATTCATAAATATCTTCTTTGGTCCCCCGATTTATAAAAATGTTTTGAGGCATGTCCGTCCGTCAGGATTTTTACTCCGCAACCATCCATTGAATTTCTCTGAAATTTTGCATGAAGTTGTAACTTTGGTCACGTTAGAAAATGACATTCTCCGATTTTTGAATAAAAATCTCGTTAGCCCCCCAGGGGGTCAAAAGACCCCGAAATGGCAAAAAATGACATTTTTTGCCCCATAACTTTTCATCCATCCATTCAATTTCTCTGAAATTTGGCCAAAATGTGGAGGCAATTGTTTCTAATAGAAAATAAGTATCGCTGACATAGGAAAAAATCTGGTTCACGCCCCCAGGGGGTAAAAGGGGCGTCAAAATGCCCCAAATTGCCCAAATTTATTGCATTTCACACTCGCCACATCGAGTCACATGCAGAGGGGGACCACGTGCATCAAAGTAATCCATGGACACGTATTTCTGACTATCATACGTCATCAGCATGGCTAACTTGGAAAAAGATCGATCTTTGTCCAAGTTAGTCATACTGATAAAGAAAACTACACATGCATATACACCCACATACTAAAAAATACACAAACACGTAGATAACAATATATGTTCGCGCAGTGATACATAAACACGAACAAATAAATAAACACATACTTAAACACACACAGAGGTGCACGTACAGAAAACAATTGTACTTAAAGAGACGGTTAGAATCTTAAAAAGATCTCTAGGCTGGAGTGTCTGAAATAGCCGGTGAATGTCTGGCATCCGGTAGGATGCCATATCTCTAGCAAAAAAAAACCGCAAAGATAAGAAGAAAAAAAAGGGGAAATTAAAGAGAACAACCAGAATCTTGAAAAGAGCTCTCGGTTGAAGTCTGTAAATAGCGGGTGATCGTATGGCATTTAGAAGAATGCCCCGTCCCCAGCAAATGAAAGGAAATGAAAAGAAAAAGAAAAAAAAGGGAACAGCCAGAATCCTGAAAAGAGCTCTCGGTTGAAGTCTGTAAATAGCGGGTGATCGTATGTCATTTAGAAGAATGCCCCGTCCCCAGCAAATGAAAGGAAATGAAAAGAAAAAGAAAAAAAGGGAACAGCCAGAATCCTGAAAAGAGCTCTCGGTTGAAGTCTGTAAATAGCGGGTGATCGTATGGCATTTGGAAGAATGCCCCGTCCCCAGCAAATGAAAGGAAATGAAAAGTAAAAGAAATAAAGGGAACATCAGAATCCTGAAAAGAGCTCTCGGTTGGAGTCTGTAAATAGCTGGTGATCGTATTGCATTTGGAAGAATGCCCCGTCCCCAGCAAATAAAAGACAATGAAAAGTATTGATTTACTCCTCTCCAGGAGTTAGGCACAAGGCCAGTTTTTATCTTACTGCCACAAGTAAGATGTGACCCATGGTTGGGTCGGGAAAGTGGGGTTTAAAAATTGCCTGGGCAGCCCCGTCGGCATTCTCCGGTAGGGGCGCCTCAGGCAGTAAGCAATAAACTTACTCCTCCCCAAAGAGACGAAGCGAAACCTGGGAGGGTGGACCTCCTAGAACGGCACAGGACCGACCCACAGACCGGCGTAAATCAAGCTCCGAAGGCCAAGACAATACCAGTCTATGGGGTGCAGTATCCATCGGAACAGATACTACACTTTGATCTTAGCCAAAAGGCCAAGAAGGTTTTATTTACTCCTCTTCAGGAGTTAGGCACAAGGCCAGTTTTATCTTATTCCCACAAGTAAGATGTGACCCAAGATCGGGTCGAGAAAGTGGGGTTTGAAAAGCCAGCGCTCGAGAGGTGAACACTCTGGCCATTTAAAAATTGCCTGGGCAGCCCCGTCGGCATCCCCCGGTAGGGGCGCCTCAGACAGTAAGCAATAAACTTACTCCTCCCCAAAGAGGGGAGGCAAAGCCTGGGAGGGTGGACCTCCTAGAACTGCACAGGACACGCGTGCAGTATCCATCGGAACAGATACTACACTTTGATCTTAGCCAAAAGGCCAAGAAGGTTTTAAGACAATGAAAAGTAAAAACAGTGCAATTCGAACACACATCAATATGTTTCACCACAATCTAATATTAACATATATGCAAGCAGACATGTATACACACGCACACAGTAAACACCAAACAGACACATGGTCAACAATATACATATGGCGGACGCGGGAACACACAAATGCACACCTGGTGATACCAGATCAGGCTGCCCTGTGGCTCCCTGAGACGAAATTCACCTACATTGACGTTTTTTTTTTTTTTTTTTTTTGTAAAACTTAATTATGTTCTACAAAACCAAAAACAAAAACAACAGCCCCTCTCCCTTTCTCCCTCCCCTTTTTTATTTTATTTTTAGAACTTGAAGCATAAATCTTTTACTATAATGACCAGATTCGGCATTAAATAACCCAAAAAGGGTTGATATGCCGTAAAACAAAACTACCAAACCAAAAACGATGATTAAACATTTGAAGATATAAAGAACTTGAAGCATAAACACTTTTACTATAATGACCAGATTCGGCATTAAATAACCCAAAAAGGGTTGATATGCCGTAAAACAAAACTACCAAACCAAAAACGATGATTAAACATTTGAAGATATAAAGAACTTGAAGCATAAAAACTTTTACTATAATGACCAGATTCGGCATTAAATAACCCAAAAAGGGTTGATATGCCGTAAAACAAAACTACCAAACCAAAAACGATGATTAAACATTTGAAGATATAAAGAACTTGAAGCATAAAAACTTTTACTATAATGACCAGATTCGGCATTAAATAACCCAAAAAGGGTTGATATGCCGTAAAACAAAACTACCAAACCAAAAACGATGATTAAACATTTGAAGATATAAAGAACTTGAAGCATAAAAACTTTTACTATAATGACCAGATTCGGCATTAAATAACCCAAAAAGGGTTGATATGCCGTAAAACAAAACTACCAAACCATACCAAACCACAAATGCACACGTATAGAATCACATCACCACACACAAAAGCACACACATAAATGAACACACGCGTACACACATGTGGTACAACAAATCTTGTTTACTTAATTATGTTTTTTGTTGTTGTTGCTTATTTGTCCTTTTAATACATTAATGACTTTCTATTTCCATCGAACGAGAAGAGCTTTTGCCGCGTTCTACCGATTTCGAAGAACGGACAGTTACAAATCCCGTTTTTTAGTCAAACGTTTCTTTTTTCTCTTTCTCAATTATTTCGTTCGCTTTTATAAATAGACGAACTGCAGAGGGCGAGAATTGAACAAATCACATCAACAGCTAACGAACTCTCGTTTCAACTCTCGTTAAAACGAGAACAATAAAACAAAGCGACCAACAAAAAAAAAAAAACAAGTGATCATTTGTTTTATTTTCACGTTGATTATGACAGTTTGTTATTCAATGATTGAAATGCAATTTGTAGTTTTAATATCAGTTTTGAGTTCGTTTGTTTTGTTTTTTCATGGGAGTCAGAGCTTGAGGTTTTTAATTACCGAAATGCATTTAAATCTCTGGGTTTTTTTCGAAACGTATTTTTATTGCCAATTGCCGGGCTCTAAACTAGTTACACATTTGTTAATTTTTTAAGGTGGGGAACTAAAATGTTTTAATCTGTTGAAAAGGTTTCGGAATATTTTTTTATAGATATTACATGATAACAAAGAAAGAATTTGAATAGCTTAATAATCATCATAAAGTTTTTTTTAGAGATCTTAGATGATCAGAAAAAAAGAAAGAATTTGAAGAGTTTTAATAATAATCCTAAGATTTTTTTAGAGATATGACATGATCAAAAAAAAAAGAAAGAATTTGAAGAGTTTTAATAATCATCCTAAGATTTTTTTAGAGATATTACATGATCAAAAAAATAGAAAGAATTTGAAAAGATTTAATAATAATTCTAAGATTTTTTAGAGATATTACATAATAAAAAAAAAGAAAGAATTTGAAGAGTTTTAATAATCATCCGAAGATTTTTTTAGAGCTATTACATAATCAAAAAAAAGAAAGAATTTAAATGGTTTAATAATTATCCTAAGATTTTTTTAGAGATATTACATGATAAAAAAGAAAGAATTTGAAGAGTTTTAATAATCATCCGAAATTTTTTTTAGAGCTATTACATAATCAAAAAAAAAAGAAAGAATTAAAATGGTTTAATAATTATCCTAAGATTTTTTTAGAGATATTACATGATAAAAAAGAAAGAATTTGAAGAGTTTTAATAATCATCCGAAATTTTTTTTAGAGCTATTACATAATCAAAAAAAAAAAGAAAGAATTAAAATGGTTTAATAATTATCCTAAGATTTTTTTAGAGATATTACATGATCAAAAACAAAGAAAATTTTTTAATAATTTAATAAGTATCCTAAGATTTTTTTAGAGATATTACATTATAAAAAAAAGCAAAAATTTGAAGAGTTTTAATAATAATCCGAAATTTTTTAAGAGCTATTACATAATCGAAAAAAAGAAAGAATTTGAATGGTTTAATAATTATCCTAAGATTTTTTAGAGATTTTACATGATCAAAAACAAAGAAAAATGTTTCATAGTTTAATAATAATCCTAAGATTTTTTTAGAGATATTACATGATAAAAAAAAGAAAGAAA
>OY744555.1:25580765-25593265 GCA_963556195.1 Sepiola atlantica | reverse complement strand
CGTATATTAAAAAACGGTATTTCGTTGATATGCCCCGTTTATAACCAGTAGTGTGGAAAACAAAAAAAAAATATGCCCTCTTGGATGAAACCGCGGTAATATGTAATATACAGTATCTAAATAAATGATATATATATATATATATATATATATATATATATATATATATATATATATATATATATATATATATATATTACTAGAGCATTCCAGGTAGTGTAATTATATGAAATAAAAATTGTTAATGAACATAATAGAGACAGAATAAGCAAGGACAATATCTAAAATAAAAAGTTGCATATAAAATAAAAAATCCATCATTCGTCACTTGGATATTGTTTAATTCAATATCGAGATTCCTTATATATAATTGTATCACGGTCCATAGTTTTCTTCGAATTAATTTTAATAAAATTGGCCACTATTTTTTTTCATGAATTTCTGTTTTCACATCCCAAACTCGATTTACTGGCATGAATAAACATTTAAGTAAAGCCTGTTTAATTTCCAATGACCAGAGTTTATTTGCAAATACTTATCTGTGCAACATATTACTACAGGACTTCTTCCCGGCAGAATACAACATAATCTTCTTCAAATCGAGTATAAGCGGATATTTATAATAAACTTTCTCAATATCTAATAAGATTCAATCCTCTCATATTATTCTTTAATTTTATTTCGATAACCAGTTATATATTACAACTTTGTAATACCTACAACGTTTCGGCCAGTGTAACAGCCGATATTTTTCAGGTGCACCTTTCTGAACTGTCGAACTTTTTAGTTGGACTTTGTAATTCTAATCCCTGTCTGTCTGTCTGTCCGTCCTGGGGGATTTTTGTAAACAGAAGAGAGAGGGGAGGGGGCTCGAGTAATTAACATTTAATTAATTAAGCTTTTCAAGTCAGCGTTCATAATATTTGTATACCTGTAGAATTAGGAAAGTATTATTAATTAATTAAATTTACATTAGATAACATTAAATAACATTATTAGATTAGAGAAGAACGAAATTTCAAGGCTGTGATTAGAAGCGTAAACGTGGCAAGAATCTTACTTAAATTTATACATTACATCGGCCTTATATACCCTTAGTAAACGTTTTTTAGACACTAGACGGACTTCCTCATTTACATAATACATTACTTTTAAGCTTCAATTAAATTCAGATTTACAAATATACACTTATAACTGCTATTATCAAGTTTCCATATGTATTTAAAATACGTTCCGATAAGGTGATATTAAGAAAAATTATTCATACAATTAATTAAAGCCATTTTCTTCATCAACCAGCGTGTTTCCTGAACCATACTTGCAATGGCGATTATTGTTAAAATTTCAAGTCTTGCTCGGCCTTTTGGCTAAGATCAAAGTGTAGTATCTGTTCCGATGGATACTGAACCACATAGACTGGTATTGTCTTGGCCTTGGTAATAGTTACTCACAAGTAAAATACTATTAAAAAATTCACATTTTAGACTCGGTAAATAGAGTTTAAATATGTAGACATTCTTATGAGACCAGGTATTTAAAAAAAAAAAACGTTTATGATTGATTTTTTTTTTTAGTAAAAGTGAAATTAGTCGTGCAGTTTTTTCATCTTTTAATGTCAACTGCATTAATTTTCTAATTATTGTAACTGCAAATCCGTTTTAATCATTTCTGTTGATTTATTTAAAAAAAAGAATTATTTAAACAAATTTTTTTATTTCATATTTAATATTTCTTTCATTTTTTATATATTTTTTATTTAAACAAATTTTTTTAAAAAATTTTTTTATTTTATCATTTTATATTTTTAATTTTTTTATTTAAAAACATTTTTTTTTATATTTAATATTTCTTTCATTTTTTATATATTTTTTATTAAAAAAAATTTTTTTTTAATTTTTTTTATTTTATCATTTTATTTTTTTAAATTTTTTATTTAAAAACATTTTTTTTTTAATAATAATGTCTCTTTTATAGAATTGTTTTTCTTTCTGTGCAGAACTATTAATTCCCTCAGATCGTCGACATTAATCGATTTTTTTCTCTCCATACTTCTTA
This sequence comes from Sepiola atlantica, assembly GCA_963556195.1. NCBI lineage: Eukaryota > Metazoa > Mollusca > Cephalopoda > Sepiida > Sepiolidae > Sepiola > Sepiola atlantica. Next base: position 25,591,210 of record OY744555.1, on the reverse strand, counting down.
GCAGTCAATTTATTAATTTTTCTTTAAAGAGTTAATTATGCTGAAACCCTTTCCTGATCCTCGTCGCCTCGGCCATTGACACAGGATCAAAGTTATGTCTAATTAATCGCCACGACCTTTGAATAAGATACGGAACCACTTTAGCCTTGTTGTCTCTTCACAAATATCTAAAATAAAGATTAGAAAAAGAAAGAAAAAACAGAAAATATTATTAATAAAAAAGTTTGTGTGTGTCATAAAAGAACAAAAGGGCGATAATCATTATGATGTTATTGGCGGCCATATTTTTTCAGGTTTCGTTCACGAAAACACTTCATTAAGGGAGCGGTTTTGAAAGGTTCATTCAGTGTCTGATTCGTCTGTCGCTTTTTCTGGTAAAGATATTTTAAAAAATGGGTGCTTTTCTCGATCCTGAACCAGTTTTCGTGACGTTCGACTCGGAAGCGTTCGGCTGTTCTACGCAAACGCCCGAGAGTTGACGAGCCGATTTGTACCAGACGACATTTTTGATACGGTGCTGCGTCCTATGATAATAATATTTTGCTTGTTTCTTTTTTGTTTTTTTTTAGGGTTAGGGGTTTAGGGTTAGGTTTAGGGTTACGGTTAGGGTTTAGGATTCGGGTTAGGGTAAGGAATGTTTAAAAGAAACAAACAAAGAAAATTAAACATATTTACATGATTTTTTTGAAAGAAAAACAGGAAAAAAACAGCGAGGTTACTGTTATAAAATGAATACTGTATTTTTATTTACAAGGAATTTTTTTGAAGAAACAAAAAAAGAAAAAGAAAAACCTACCAAAATTACTTTTATCACGACATATTTTTTAAAATTTTACTATTTATTTTCACTTGCTCGCGATGATACTGCAGTGCAAAGCTGTTCGTAATTCATTTTGGGTTTATTTTCTTCAAAAAAACTTCCTGACAAAAAAAACGTCTTCGAAAGAACTTATTTTCACTTTGTAACAAAGTTATCGGCTGCTCGCTGCTTCGGCTCGTCAACACTCGGCCGTTTGCGTAGAACAGCTGAATGATTTCGAGTCGAACGTCACGAAAGCTGGTTCGGGATCGATATCAGTACCAACAAATGAAATCTGGTTCCATTTTCTGTTTAGAATAAATTTACTATCAGACCCTGAATGCACTTCTTTTGAAGAAAGAAAACGGATTTCGATGATCGTATGAAAAAAAAAAAATCAGGAATCATGCTTTTTTTTTAGGGTTTAACTTTTTTCTTCCCATTTGAAAAAATGGAAAATAATACGAGAAACATATCGTAGAATTAGTGATATTTAATACTAACCGATACATATATATATATATATATATATATAAGTACTGATATCGATCCTGAACCAATATATATATATATATATATATATATATAGAGAGAGAGAGAGAGAGAGAGAGAAATGTGATATTTAGAAGGCAATACAATGCAGAGGTGTGACGGATAGACACAAGTTGGAGCAAATAAGACATATAATGGTGGAACAAATGAATTAGTTTCAACCTTAATACAATGTGTACATACATATATATATATTTATTATGTTTTTTGTTTTTGTTTTTGTTTTTCCCTTTCAAAACACACATATATCTGTCTATTTACACAATGTTACAATGCTATGTAATACCTGTATCAAGATGGTCTGGTGGAAATTCCGTATGATATAATATTTTTTTTTAATTTTCGGGAACTCTTTTGTTCTTCAGAACCGTGTTCAACTCAATTTCAAGCGTGCATATGAAGGAAGCTATTCATTTGTTCCACCATTATATGTCTTATTTGCTCCAACTTGTGTCTATCCGTCACACCTCTGCATTGTATTGCCTTCTAAGTGTCACATTTCTATATACGAATAAACAATGCTTCAAGCAAACTACATAAACCTCTTATATATATATATATATATATATATATATATATATATATATATATAGGTACTGATATCGATCCTGAACCAATTTTCGTGAAATTCGACTCAGAAGCGTTCGGCTGTCCTATGCGAACGCCCGAGTGTTGACGAGCCGAATGGTACCAGACGACAATTTTGATACGGTGCTGCGTCCTATGATTTTAAGTTATATTTTCAAGACATTTTCTTAAAGAAACAACAACAACAAAAAAAAAAACAAGCAAAACATAGCGAATTTACTGTTATCAAATAAATATTCTTTTTTATTTTGATACGTTGCTGCGTCCTATAATTTTTAGTTATAGTTGCAAGAAACTTTTTAAACAACAAAACAAATAAAACAAGCAAAACAGAGCGAAATTACTGTTATCAAAAAAATGTTTGTAACCCTAACTCTAAACCCTAAACCTAAACCCTAAACCTAAACCCTAACAACAACAAAAAAAAACAAGCAAAACATTAAAATCATAGGACGCAGCACCATAGCGAAATTGTCGTCTGGTAAAATTCGGCCCGTCAACTCTCGGGTGTTTGCGTAGAACAGCCGAACGCTTCCGAGTCGAACCTAACGAAAACTGGTTCGGGATCGATATCAGTACATAAAGTTCTACTGGAATTATACCAAGTATGGAATATTATCAAAAAGCTGTAAGTAAACAAAATGAATATAAAACACTAGAAGTAAAAGAAAAGTTGAAACACGAAAATAAGATTGTTAGGAATATTAAATACAACTGTAAACCATTGTTCAAATATGTTAAAGCAAAAAGTATAATTCAAAAAAGCGTGGGTACAGTAAGAGATGATGAGACAGGGGATTTAACAGACACGCTAGTAGGAACAGCTGGTGTACTAGCCAGTTTTTTTTTTAATCTTTTGAAGAATTTGGTCGACTACAGGAGAGTTTTTACGACAAAAAATATGGATAAACTAAAACTGGAACCTAAACTATTACTATCCAAGTTGGATGTCAGTAAAAGTATAAGACCGTATGAAATTCATCCTAAAATATTGAAATAATATAAATTTAATTTATAATATAACGAGCACTTTCTCTGTCTGTTTTTCTGTCTGTCCGTCCGTCCTGGGGAATTTTTGTAAACAAAGGAGAGAGAGAGAGAGGAGGGGGGTCTCGAGTAATTAACATTCAATTAATTAAGCTTTTCAAGTCAGCGTTCATAATATTTGTAGAATTAGGAAACTATTATTAATTAGTGTTTGCTTTAGTTACAATTGATTAAATCCTGAGTAAAATTAAAAGTAAACAGTAGCAAAGAAATGCCGTCCAAATTAGCCAAAGTTCATCAACATCTAATAAGACCTCATATATATGGATTAACTAAAAATGGAACCTTAACTATTACTATAGATGTATGAGACCTGATGAAATTCATCCTAAAATATTGAAATACCTATCATCAAATGAAGGCTTTATCAATGCAATAACCAATTAGTTTAGGAAATATATCGAATATGAAGAGATTCCATATATTTGGAAAACAGCTATAGTATTACCGCTACATAAAAAAGGTTCGATACATTTAAAAAGTAATTACAGACCAGTTTCTCTAACATGCATTTTGTGTAAGGTATTTGAACAAATAATTAGAAACCACATATTAAATTTTATAAAGGATGATATAAAGTGTAACCAGCTCTGTCTATGGTAAATCAACATTATCTAATATTTTGGAAAATATTGACATTATAAATGAATATTTGATGGAGGATAGTGCGGATATCATATATTAAGATTTTAGCAAGCCATTTGATAAGGTACCTCATTATCAGTCATAATTACAACTACTGTTACTAAAAGCATTTGATACGGTGTTTCATTATCGTTTAAATGAAAATGAAAAATGTTGGTATTACGGACAAAATGGTAAATATTGTGAGAGTTTTTTGAAGGATAGAACTATGAAGATAAAGGTTTATAACAATTATTCTGAATCACAGTACATACCCTCCGGTGTTCCGCAGGGTATTGGGTCCTTTGTTATTTTTGATAATCATAAATGACTTACCTAATAATATAAATTCAGAAATAGAACTGTTTGCTGATGATGTTAAACTACTTGTGAGACCTTTATCAAAAGAAATAACACAAATGGATCTAAATAAATTATCATATTGGGAGAACATTCGGAAATTGGAATTTAACCTAGACAAATGTAAAGTATTACATGTAGGATCCAGGAATGTTGGAGTTGAATATGTACTAAACAACAGAGAAATCAAAGAAGTAGATGGAGAATGCGATTTGGGAATGGGGTTTGATAATATATTTAATGCAAATAATCATATTTTGTACGTTGTATCGAGGGCAAATAGAATGATCGAGTGGATGGTTTGGAATATTATTTCGAGGGAGACAAATGTCGTGTTAAGGATATATAAAGCTCTAATAAACCTCATATAGAATACTGCAGCCAAGCATGGGCTCCAGCGACTAGACATGGAAATGGGAATGTAATAATGAAACTGGAAGGCGTACAAAAAAGGGTGACAAAACTAATAAGTAAAGTAAAAGAGTGCAGTTACAGGGAGGGATTGGACAAATCGGGATCGACTATTGAAGAGAAAGAATGAGAGATGATATGATTGAGACTTTCAAGATAATTTATGGCATTTCTAACTATTTTATAGTATTTCTACTGGATCTGGAAGGTTAGTCAAGGCAGTTTAAAAAAACTCGATCTGTTAAACTGTTCAGTGTTTTTGCTCACAGAGTAATATGTTTTTGGAATAAGTTGCCAGATCGGATTAAGAACAGCAATAACGTGGATCAGTTTAAGATGAGGTTGGATGAATTCAGAGAAGGTGGAAGGAGGGAGTATTTTAGGGGGCACTTTTAAGAGTTGTCAAATGAAATATTTAACAGAATTGGATCTAGATATCGATACTGTACTAAGAGTTTAATTATTTTTTTGGTCCCCCGATTTATAAAATCGGGGGACTTATGTTTTGAGGCATGTCCGTCCGTCCGTCCGGATTTTTCTCCGTAACCATCCATTGAATTTCTCTGAAATTTTGCATGAAGTTATAACTTTGGCCAGGGTAGAAAGTGACATTCTCCGATTTTTGAAAAACAATCTGGTTAGCCCCCCCCCCCCCAGGGGGTCAAAAGACCCCGAAATGGCAAAAAATGACATTTTTTGCCCCATAACTTTTCATCCATCCATTCAATTTCTCTGAAACTTGGCCAAAATGTGGAGGCAATTGTTCTTAATAGAAAATAAGTATCGCTGATTTAGGAAAAAATCTGGTTCGCGCCCCCAGGGGGCTAAATGCCCCCAAAATGGCAAAAAATGACCCTTTTCTTTCCATAACGTTTGATCCATCCATTCAATTTTTCTGAAACTTGGCCAAAATGTAGAGGCAATTGGTCTGGATATAAAATGAGCATCCTTGACTACAGAACAATTCTGGTTCTCGTCCCCAGGGGGTCAAAGGGGGGGGTCAAAAAGGCCCCAAATTGCCCAAATTTATTGCATTTTACACTCGCCACATCGAGTCACATACAGAGGGGGACCACGCACGCGCGGCTTGTTAACAGTTGAATTGAGAAGATAGTTAAAGGAAAGATATCTAAGGAGGCATAACAAACAAATAATAATAATAATAATAATATTTTTTTTTAAGAGTGTAATTGGGAAGGTAGGTAAAAGGGATATTCCTAAAGAGGCATAGCAAAGAAATAATAATAGTCTCGTATATTCATGCTGGCTGCAAATGTGGTTATGAAAAGGCGCATGCTGTTCATTTGCAACATGTTTGATACATTTGATGTGACAGTATGTCTTGGTCACAAAGAAAATGAAAAAAAAACTACATATATGTATATAAGAAGTTTTCAAGATAATCGTTATACAATTGAAAAGACGCCCATGAACTAGTTAGGGGTAGGGCAAGTCTAAGAAAATATAAATGATAATAGTTTGAGACGTTCTATGACTCCCCCCCCCCGAGAGCGTGTGCATACCGTAGAGAGACACTGTTAATCTACGATCGATTTTTCTAAGCGTTCGATAAATACAAGCTGGGAATTTTGTATATCAAATTAAAAGTGCCTTCTGATCTTTATCGACGTGTTTGTTTGGCGCGGAATCAAATTTCTATCCTTCTGTTGTTTCTATAACAAACTTACGATCTGGATACGATAAAAATAAAAAAACACATCTCGTTGCGATAACAAAGTACCGAACTTCAATGGATAATGCTCCGATGAATTGGCTACTCTGGAACTCCCTCCCTGCCCCCTGTTTCCCCAACAGTACAGACATGCAGAAATTTAAAACTAATGTAAACAGACACCTCGCTGCGCTGATCCCAATCTAGGTTGACCGCCCCCCTACCTTCTCCCCTCTTTTTTTTTCTCAGTAGTCCCTTACGTCTACAGTGGCGGCCTGCCTTGTTTGGGGTGAACTATGTTAAAAAAAAGAAGAAAAGTACAAAAGTTTAAATTAATCTTTAAATTAATCTGAAGACTTTTTCCAAGTCAGATAGAAACGAGAGCATGCAACCCCTGTGAATTTAATAAAGGCTTCCGTTCGAAATTCCGTCCAGATTCCCGAGTTCGACAAATTATACCTAAAGAAGGTCGGAAGATTACATCGGCCGAAACGTTGTGATATAAACACCCAAAATGAGAACAGTTATCCGAATATACCAAATTCTACGAATTATCAAGCCTCATCTAAAACATTCCGAAGCTTAAATAAATCACTTGTGTTTTATTTTGAAAATATTGTTGGTGATCTAATATATAAAGTAGAGACGTTTTTTCCCCTGTACCTTCTCGGAGTATAGGAAAATAACCACATGCATCACAGGCTACTAAACTCACCACTATACTACACTTATTCACTCGAGCGTGTTTTAGTAAATTTGCTATTATTTTTTTCTACCTAACACTAAATATTACATTTGGCCCACCATCAACGTCTCTCCGAAAAACCAACTCCATATAGATGGTAGCAAAAACTTTTCTCCCTAACGATTCTGTACTGTCACTCTACTCATCGACACCGGGAACTAATACACGCAGTTTAATTTTCATAAAACACCGGTTCTTATTTATTATTTGCCTGGTATTAATTTACTACATAATATAAAGCAATACGCAAAGACTCAATCACCGCTCCCATTCACTCCGATAATGAAGCTTAGCTTAATTTGCCTATTTTCACATGTATTTTTTAACTTGAAACATTGGTGCAGTGGTTAGGAAGGAAGGTTTCATGATCGCCAGTTGCAGTGTTCGATCCCATTCTACTCTACCACTTTTTTCTTTTTTTAAAAATTCATAACATTCGCCAACACGGTAGAGAGGGGGGGGGGAAAGAACAATACACCGTTTTATTTTTTATTCGGCGTCATGCAATAGGTAGTACTTTCTCCCGTGTAACGCCGGGCGACGGGTTACGCTAGTAATATATATTACAAACGTACATAAATAGTTTCACTAACTGATAATTTTAATTACCTAACACTGAAATCTACTTAATATTATACACAATACATATAAGTCTAACAAGTAACGTTAATTTTATTACAACCGATAAAAATATATTTTAGCAGAATGTAGTTATAAAATGCCTCGCATGAACTGAACCCGAGAGAATAGGAGACGCGTATAAAAGAAATTAAATGCTGTACATACGAGACATATTGTTCAAGTACACTTATTGCAAAAAAAATTAATGATATTTCGAAGTTAACTATTCTCTGGACGGAGGATTTCAACGTCTAAGCACGAGCCCCGTGAGTCAGCCTGGTTGTTCCAACGCATCTCCCTGGCTATCGTTCGTGGCAACGCTATGTCAGAAATGGCGGCGTCACTTCCGTTCTAATCGTCATCTGTTGACTCTCTCTTTCTTTCTTTCTTTCTTTCTTTCTTTCTTTCTTTCTTTCTTTCTTTCTTCCCCTCTCTATCTACTTATGTCTGTATCTGTCTCTTTGCTTTTCTTTCTTTCTCACCTCATCTCTATCTACCTATGTATGTATATGTCTCTTTACTTCTCTTTCTTTCTCTCCCTCTCTATCTACCTATGTCTGTATCTGTCTCTTTGCTTCTCTTTCTCTCTCCCCCTCTCTATTAACTTATGTCTGTATCTGTCTCTTTGCTTCTCTTTCTTTCTCTCCCCCTCTCTATCTACCTATGTCTGTATCTGTCTCTTTGCTTCTCTTTCTTTCTCTCCCCCTCTCTATCTACCCATGTCTGTATCTGTCTCTTTGCTTCTCTTTTTTTCTCTCCCCCTCTCTATCTACCTATGTCTGTATCTGTCTGTTTGCTTCTCTTTCTCTCCCCCCCTCTCTATCTACCTATGTCTGTATCTGTGTCTTTGCTTCTCTTTTTTTCTCTCCCCCTCTCTATCTACCTATGTATGTATCTGTCTGTTTGCTTCTCTTTCTCTCTCTCCCCTTCTCTATCTACCTATGTCTGTATCTGTCTCTTTGCTTCTCTTTCTTTCTCCCCCCCTCTCTATCTACCTATGTCTGTATCTGTCTCTTTGCTTCTTTTTCTTTCTCTCCCCCTCTCTATGTACATATGTCTGTATCTGTCTTTTTGCTTCTCTTTCTTTCTCTCCCCCTCTATATGTACATATGTCTGTATCTGTCTCTTTGCTTCTCTTTCTTTCTCTCCCCCTCTCTATCTACCTATGTATGTATCTGTCTGTTAGCTTCTCTTTCTCTCTCCCCCGCTCTATCTACTTATGTCTGTATCTGTCTCTTTGCTTCTCTTTCTTTCTCTGACAATTGTTTCAAGCCTTATTGTTTTTTCTTTCTATTTATGGAATAATTGGACATGAGTAAACAACCTGATATCATTCTTAACATATTGACATACACATCTCTAAGTCTCGTGTCTACTTACGCGACTCTCTTTACCATATCCAGTTATAACTTAAAAAAGAAGTAGTCCAGCTCGTGCACAAACCACTATTCTCCCTCTTAGACAAGGTTCAAAGAAAAGCCTAAAATCTAATAGGTCTCAAACTATCTACAAATGGTCTAGCCCATTCCCTATCGGCCAAATGATGTATCTCTTTTCTTTTTTCAAAAGTACTTCAATGGAATATGCTCTAATAAACTTGCTACACTGGTGCTTCCCTTACATAAATATTCCCGAACGACCTGTAATACCTACCCCACCACTATAGTCGTCGGCAGATTCCGGAGAGCTTTCTACTCTAATTGCTTTTTTTCTTCAGACTGCTAGCCGTTGGAATCCCCTCCCTGATTCTTGTTTCCATCGCAGTTTTAAATTGCAGACATTGAAATTTAATGTAAATAAATATCTCGCAGCACAAGTCCCTTCTTAGGGTTCTCTAGTATGTCTCAGTGGTATTTACTGTGTGTGTCTGTTGAGGGAAAGTAAGAAAAATAAAACACAAACATACATACATATATGTATATGTATATGTATATTTCGGCAGAAAGTCATTTCTTATACACGCGTCGTTGAAGACCACAGAGTTTTCTCTCTTCGCTATCTTTCTTGTTAATTTCTCGACGCGGAGAGCGATTCGTCGGTTTTCTGGTGTTAATTGGTGGAGTATGGCACCTAACGTTGTATTCCTCTAGCGCTTTCGGTCTCTCTGTGTCTTATTGTCTTAACAAGAAAGATAGCGAAGAGAGAAAACTCCGTGGTCTTAAACGACGCGCGTATATATATATATATATATATATATATATATATATATATATATATATATATATATATATATATAAAGTATAAGGGTATACTCAAAAAAGAATAAAAGAGAAATACCAGCAGAGTGCTCAATTAAATTGAATTAAGAGCGTACTATTTTTTTATTTTTAAATACAGATTTTAATCAGACATGGACCAGTTGTTTCTGACAAGAAAAGGGTTTAATCCCCAATTCCGTCTTCGTCAGCACTGTCAGACAGTGCTGACGAAGACGGAATTGGGGATTTAAACCATTTTCCCTATCGGCCAAATGATGTATCTCTTTTCTTGTTTTTGTTTTTTTCTCTTCATGGAATAATTGTACGTGAGTAAACAACCTTATATCATAACATTTTTTTTTTTTAACTATTCTCTATTTCTATAAATTTGGAGTATTGTCACCCGTTTAGGTTGGTGTATCATCGTCTCATTTTAGGGTTCCTGTATGGTTCAAGAGCGTATCTGTAATATAGTTGGCTCATTTTTCCTATTCTTTGCACACCCCTTCTCTCTCCCTCTCACACTTTCTCTCTTACCTACATAACTTTGCTAGTCACAGTCTCTCCATAATAGCTCTTTATCTCTACAATCTACAATCGCAGTGTGTATTGTCTATCGTTACCCGTTTAGGCTGGTGTATCACAGTCTCATTTTAAGGTTCCTGATAATGCTATAGAGCATATCTATAATATGGTTGACCCAATTTGTTTCATATTCTCTGCACACTCTCTCTCTCTCTCTCTCTATCTCTCTCTTACCCACGTGACTTTGCTAGTCCCAGTCTCTTTTGTAATGTTTTTTTCTTTCTCTACAATCTACACTCAGAT
>OY744555.1:25545765-25570765 GCA_963556195.1 Sepiola atlantica | reverse complement strand
CTGATAAACGTTATAGATTGTTGAACTGATTGATAAGCACAATCGATTGATGAATCGCATTTCTTATTCAGATATGCTGATATTAAGTCTTTACAATTTAATGTCAAGTGTGCCGATTAATGTAAGCACCCATTCTTCGTTTGTTTTCATGGAAATCGCTCCAGACTTTGCAAGCTTTCGTTGTAGAACAACTTTGTCATGCGAGACTGTCTTATAGTTTTTTTTTTATTCGTTTCTTCCCTCTCATTTTGATGGTATTAACCCGGAGGGGTCGAATAACGATATGAGCAGAAAGATACGTCAAGTTCTTAAGATGTTAGGATAAGTTTAGTCCTGGCGATGTTATGAGCAGATTGGCGCTTTTTTAAAGTAAGGAAATTGACATATTTGAAGCACGTGTTAGAATTTATTAAAGTGAAATATTTTGAAAATCAACAATCGTGCAATCAAAATAAACATTTCATTTATTTAATTTTCTTTTTTGCAAGCTTTTGTTGAAGAACAATTTTGTCATGCGAGACTGTCTTATAGTTTTTTTTAATTTTTCTTCCTCCTTATTTTGATGGTATTAACCCCGAGGGGTCGAATAACGATATGAGCAGAAAGAGACGTCAAGTTCTTAAGACGTTAAGGTAAGTGTAGTCCTGGCGATGTTATGCGCAGATTGGCGCTTTTTTAAAGTAAGGAAATTGACAACATCTTTGAAGCACGGATTAGAATATATTAAAGTGAAATATTTTGAAAATCAACAATCGTGCAATCAAAATAAAAATTTCATTTATTAATTTTTTTTTGCAAGCTTTCGTTGTAGAACAACTTTGTCATGCGAGACTGTCTTATAGTTTTTCTTTTATTCGTATCTTTAACTAGATGTACTTACCTGGCATTGCCCGGAAGTCTTTTTGTTATGTTAATTATGACATTTTATTTATTTATTTATTTATTTACCAAATTGAATTACGGTTTGGTCATTAAATTTTTACTGAACTATATTGTTTATAAAAGCTATAATTAATTTTGTCATTGTAATGTTTTCTATTTATAAAATAATTGGATGGAAATAACTTCCCAAATATTTTAACGCCAGGAATGACTTTCTATTCGACAGCTTAAATGCTTCAAAATTTCGTTCAAATTTCGACTGGCCGTATTTTCCAAAATGGCGGCACTTATGTTACATAGTCATAGGATAATCATTTCGTTGTTTAAAATCATTTAATTATTGATTTTTCAATCGACTGAAAATCATATCGTGTTGCTGACCGGCGTCGTCATACATGCGTGTGTGTTGTTTTTCCTCCAACGATTGAAGCCAATTCTGTTAGCTGCAACCAAAGACCATCTGGTATGTCTTAAGACGTTAGGATAAATGTAGTCCTGGCGATGTTATGCGTAGATTGGCGCTTTTTTAAGTAAGGAAATTGACAACATCTTTGAAGCACGGAGTAGAATATATTAAAGTGAAATATTTTGAAAATCAACAATCGTGCATTAAAAATAAAAATTTCTTTATTTAATTTTTTTTGTTGCAAGCTTTCGTTGTAGAACAACTTTGTCATTCGAGACTGTCTTATAGTTTTTTTTCTTTTTTTCTTCCTCCTCATTTTGACGGTATTAACCCCGAGGGGTCGAATCACGATATGAGCAGAAATAGACGTCACGTTCTTAAGACGTTAGGATAAGTGTAGTCCTGGCGATGTTATGCGCAGATTGGCGCTTTTTTAAAGTAAGGAAATTGACAACATCTTTGAAGCACGGATGAGAATATATGATAGTTTTTTTCTTCTTCTGTTCTTCCTCCTCATTTTGATGGTATTAACCCCGAGGGGTCGAATCACGTAATGAGCAGAAAGAGACGTCACGTTCTTAAGACGTTAGGATAAGTTTAGTCCTGGCGATGTTATGCTCAGATTGGTGCTTATTTAAAGTAAGAAAAGTTACAACAACTTTGAAGCACAGATTAGAATATATTAAAGTGAAATATTTTGAACATCAAAAATCGTGCAATTAAAATGGAAAATTAATTAATTTATTTTTTAATTTGTTTTATTTCTATATGTTTTAAATAGAATTTCCAATATTTCTTTCAAGGCTGAACAATACTGAGTGGAGTTTTGTAATAATAATACACCAGATATTATCATATACCTACATATATATACACACACCAACTATCATATACCTACATATATTTACACACACCAACTATCATATACCTACATGTATTTACACACACCAACTATCATATACCTACATGTTTTTACACACACCAACTATCATATACCTACATATATTTACACACACCAACTATCATATACCTACATATATTTACACACACCAACTATCATATACCTACATGTATTTACACACACCAACTATCATATACCTACATGTATTTACACACACCAACTATCATATACCTACATGTATTTACACACACCAACTATCATATACCTACATATATTTACACACACCAACTATCATATACCTACATATATTTACACATCCAACTATCATATACCTACATATATTTACACACACCAACTATCATATACCTACATGTATTTACACACACCAACTATCATATACCTACATATATTTACACACACACTAACTATAATATACCAACATATATTTACACACACCAACTATCATATACCTACATATATTTACACACACCAATTATCATATACCTAAATGTATTTACACACACCAACTATCATATACCTACATATATTTACACACACCAACTATCATATACCTACATATATTTACACACACCAACTATCATATACCTACATATATTTAACCACACCAACTATCATATACCTACATGTATTTACACACACCAACTATCATATACCTACATGTTTTTACACACACCAACTATCATATACCTACATATATTTACACACACCAACTATCATATACCTACATATATTTACACACACCAACTATCATATACCTACATGTTTTTACACACACCAACTATCATATACCTACATATATTTACACACACCAACTATCATATACCTACATATATTTACACACACCAACTATCATATACCTACATATATTTACACACACCAACTATCATATACCTACATATATTTACACACACCAACTATCATATACCTACATATATTTACACACACCAACTATCATATACCTACATATATTTACACACACCAACTATCATATACCTACATGTATTTACACACACCAACTATCATATACCTACATATATTTACACACACCAACAATCATATACCTACATATATTTACACATCCAACTATCATATACCTACATATATTTACACACACCAACTATCATATACCTACATATATTTACACACACCAACTATCATATACCTACATATATTTACACACACCAACTATCATATACCTAAATATATTTACATACACCAACTATCATATACCTACATATATTTACACACACCAACTATCATATACCTACATATATTTACACACACCAACTATCATATACCTACATATATTTACACACACCAACTATCATATACCTACATATATTTACACACACCAACTATCATATACCTAAATATATTTACACACACCAACTATCATATACCTACATATATTTACACACACCAACTATCATATACCTACATATATTTACACACACCAACTATCATATACCTAAATATATTTACATACACCAACTATCATATACCTACATATATTTACACACACCAACTATCATATACCTACATATATTTACACACACCAACTATCATATACCTACATATATTTACACACACCAACTATCATATACCTACATATATTTACACACACCAACTATCATATACCTACATGTTTTTACACACACCAACTATCATATACCTACATATATTTACACACACCAACTATCATATACCTACATGTATTTACACACACCAACTATCATATACCTACATATATTTACACACACCAACTATCATATAACTACATATATATATACACACACCAACTATCATATACCTACATATATTTACACACACCAACTATCATATACCTACATATATATATATACACACACCAACTATCATATACCTACATATATTTACACACACCAACTATCATATACCTACATATATATACACACCAACTATCATATACCTACATATATTTACACACACCAACTATTATATACCTACATATATTTACACACACCAACTATCATATACCTACATATATTTACACACACCAACTATCATATACCTACATATATTTACACACACCAACTATCATATACCTACATATATTTACACACACCAACTTGATGTAAGGAGACAAATATAAACGATATATGCTTATCGCAAAGACAAGAAGATGCCTATTGCCATTAGTCTTGAAGGAGGTAACAGCAACACAAATGACGACAATTCGAAGTTAAAATTAATGATTAAAAAATGTATGAACATATCTTTTCTTTTAATTAACGCTTTATATGAATCGTATAATGTCACGCTCTATTGACTCATTGTATTGTTTTACACTCACTAATTCTACGATCATAACGTATACACATCTGTTCTCGTAGATCGACAGATCAAAGCGAGAGTGAGTCCGATTTTTATCACATCGGTTGCCATTTGGGTACACAAGGTTCTTCTTATGCACTGTGATTATCACAAGACATCAAGATGATCTCAACCGGCCGTCGGAATAGATGTATAACGGTTTAAAGATATAGCTTTGAATCTGACAAATGAATATTTGATTCTGACTAGCCATTTTTTCCTTGAAACATGTTTTTACACTAAAAATAAGTTTATTTCCAAAAATAATTATTCAGGAAGAGAAGATTATTGCAATGGAGACAATTTTGAATAATGATCTAAAAGATTCAAAATGGAAGGGAGATAATTCCTATTTTACATTAAAGATGAATATATAAGTTATCTCTGTTCGATTTTGAGCTTTTATTTCCATTTCTTTGTGACATACACATTAATATATATTTTTACAATTAAAATAAAATGACATTAATGAATCCCGGGCAACTCCGGATAGGTACAGCTACTACAGAATACATTGAAGTTTCCTTGTAAACATTGTTCGTCGACGTCACATATGACCCCACCGTGTAAAAAGCATGTATGGGCTACTTGAGAAAGTGAAAATAACTACAGGGTGGGCAAAAATAAGGGTCCTATTTTTAAAAATTCATGACTTTTTTATTTATTGATTTTTTAAAATTTTTTTTTTAGAATAAGTAAAGGACCCCTTCCGAAGCAAGCATGAGCCGTATTAGCCCTAAGGAACGTACCCTCATTTAGAAAACATTATTTTTGCTTAAAAAACTCAAAACAGTGTAAAAAACAATACTTTAGTTTTTGTAAGTTTTAAGAAGTGTTTTTCGGCTAAAATTTGTTTTGTTTATTTAATAAAAATCTCGGAAGGGTCAGTCTACACACACATAAAGTTTGGTGAGTTTAACTTTTATTTTGTGGAAGTTATTCAAATTCAAGTTATTCAAATTTAAAGATAGGACCCTTATTTTGGCCCACCCTGTACATGTCGCCAATCATATCAATTACACTATTTCACAAAGGAAGAAAAAATCCTGTTAACTGTGTATTGGTAGCCAACGGTCCTACTCTTCGAAAAATGTACTAAAGAGATTTCTAACCTAGTTGACATCCAAGTAAAAACCTATTTAGGCCAGAGCTTGAGTATATGCTGTTTATGCTAGTCGAAGAATACATCCTCGACAACCAGTTTGACAGTGACTTTGCGGATTCATGTATAGTCCCACGGCTATCACATACATTCTAGGTTGCCAATTTACTTGGAGCTAGGTCAAACCAACCCTGATAATTACGTTCCCATATCAATTCAAATTAAGCAACGTTGCGTGATAAGTAAATCTGTTTTCTATTAACTACTTCACATTTTATTGGCCTTTTGGCTAAGATCAAAGTGTAGTATCTGTTCCGATGGATACTGAACCACATAGACTGGTATTGTCTTGGCCTCCGGATCCTGATTAACGCCGGTCTATGGGTCTGTGCTGTGCAGTTCAAGGCGGTCCACCCTCTCAGGCTTAGCCTCCCCTCTTTGGGGAGGAGTAAGTTTATTGCTTACTGCCTGAGGCGCCCCTACCGGGGAATGCCGACGGGGCTCCCCAGACAATTTTTAAACCCACCTTTCCCGACCCGACCTTGGGTCACATCTTACCCGACCTTGGGTCACATCTTACTTGTGGGAGTAAGATAAAAACTGGCCTTGTGCCTAACTCCTGGAGAGGAGTAAATCAATACTACACATATTTATATTATATTTTGATCGCCATCGACCAGATCGAAAAAAATCCCATTTTCAAGCGTTTGTACATTAGAATGAGGCGAAAGCCAATAAAGCAATTATCGATGTATTATTTTGAACAGTTTAAAGTCGGGGATTTTATAGAATGTGTTCTTCCGATATTTGTCGATCGAATGATGAACGTGTTAACTAAATGGATTACCGTGTTTGTAGTGTATCGACCCTTGTAATCGATACGCTATTTAGACATTAAACGTAGTACTCACTTGAGACGACGTTCGTTAGTTTCAGTATCATGAAGATGTCTAATTTAAGTTCCGACGGACACAATTCAATGCGTGATTTGCTCTTGAGACATTTGCTTCGTCTTATGTCCAAGAAAGGTAAATATTATTCTAAACTTTGTAGCTTAACAATGTCATTCTCATTCACTATTGTTTAAATTTGCAATTGTTAGTTTTCAATTTGTAATAGTCATTATTAAAGCCTTATTAATCTGTCAGTTTATTCACTGTACTATTATTTGCAATAAAGCTTCATTCATCTATAGAAATGTGATACTTAGAAGGCAATACAATGCTGAGGTGTGACGGATAGACACAAGTTGGAGCAAATAAGACATATAATGGTGGAACAAATGAAATAGTTTCACCCTCAATACAATGTATACATCCATCCTGCCTATCTATGCTGTAAGTTTATACTTCCCCCAATTCCCCTCCTATCCAGGTTTTAGGTTTGATAACAGGTAACGGTTTCTATGCAGACAGCATTGTAGTATTTCCTGCCAAGCGTTCAGTAAATTATCTCTAGATGTCATGATGTGGTACGACTCCAATGCACATAGGTTGCATCTCTTCCTTTTGTTCGGTTTATATTTGTTAGCCCTCCCAAAAATGGACCATTTCAGTTCAGTCTAGCAATGAGGTTTCTCACAAAACGGCCAACAGAAGTGTTAGGCCTATCTATGTCTTCCCTTTGGCCTCCCCTGTGGGGGGGGGGGATTTATTCATCATTGTGCCGGCCGACGTGAAAGTGTATTATCGCACATTGTTCCGGTTTTTTGTTTTTTTAAAATATATTTGGGACCGATTATTTGTTTGTCGGCTTGGTGGAAGAAACAATGCACGAGCTACTTTTCTAAGACTTTTTCTAGGACTTTCTTTTTTTATCGTTGTTCTTTTTTGTTTTTTAATTTTAACTTTTTTTTTCCGTCTTCTCTTCTTAAGTGACCTCAACTATTGCAACGCCACATTGTGTATTGTCGGCAGTTGAAACCAGTATTCCATACATTTAATTTCCCTGATGATCTGCCAAGCAAGTAACTGCTTGGTAGTGAAACACGTGTAGGAAAAAACATTTAATTTGAATAAATAATATTTGTAAGAAAAAATATCTTTAATGGTGATCATTGGTGTCCTGAAAGGAATTATTTGGTAAGCCTTCATAAAATCACATATAAATGCTCTGTACTCTGTAATCGAGTATCATCGAGCTTGTTTTTATTGGAACAACCCCGGTCTTCACTGAAATATCTATTTTATAAGTGAACAATCTAAATCTCTCTCTCTCTTTATATATATATATGTATATATGTATACATATATACATATATATATATATATGTATACATATATATGTACAAACATATATATATATGTATGCATATACACATATATACACATATACATATATGTATATGTGTATGCATATATACACATATATAAATATATATGTATGCATATATACACATATATAAATATGTGTATACCTATATATATGTATACATATATACACACATATATATATGTGTATACATATATATATACATACATATATATATGTATATATATATACACATATCTATGTGTATACATATATATATATACATATATATGTATATATATACCCATATATATACATATATACATGTAAATATATATATATACATATATACACATATATACATATAAATATATATACATATATACACATATATACATATAAATATATATACATATATACACATATATACATATAAATATATATATATAACTATATACACATATATACACATATATACACATATATATACATATATACACATATATATATACATATATATATATACATATATATACATATATACACATATATACATATATACACATATATATATACATATATATACATATATACATATATATATATGTATATATACACATATATATGTATATGTATACATATTTGTATACATATACACATATATATGGATATATATACATATTTACATACATATATACACATATATATGTATATATACACATATATGTATATATATACATATATATATATATATATGCATATATACATATATACACATATATATGCATCTATACACATATATATACATATATGCATATATACATATATACACATATATATGCATATATACACATATATATATATATATACATATATACACATATATCCATATATACACATATATACACATATATATGCATATATACATATATATATATATATATATATATATATATATATATATATTGATATATACACCCATATATGCATACACACACACATATATATATATATATATATATATATATATATATATATATATATATATATATATATATATACATACATACATATATATCAGAGAGAGAGAGAGAGAGAGAGAGAGACGGAGAGATAACCTTAATATAACATAATATATTCATACCTATATACTAATTTTTTAAACGCAATTCTTTCTCCGTGTTTTTATTTGTTGTCATAAAAATATCCATTTAGGTATTCCTTGCTGTATAGTATCTTATTTCTATTCGTTCATCAAACACAAATGTTTCTGTCAGAAGAGGTTATGTCTTATTCAAGCGCCATTGTGATGGACACACGCACAAACCTTGCCGACAAAAGATGTCATAAATCCCGTTTATACGACAAGCAATATTATAAGCCATTCTGCAGGCATCAACATATATTATTTACATATATTTTATTCTCATCCATGATTCGTTTTGTTTTGTAGCTATTGTTTATTTACTCTCCCACCATAAACATTGCCGCGTATTGTTTTATGTATGTAAATATTTATCTCTCGATATGAAGTTATCATTGAGCGTATTGGAACCCTTTGTAAAAGGTGTTTTCTTAAGAGCTTTGGGTTGAAACGCATAAGACGATTATAAGAATACAACCTTTTTTTCACACTATGTATATTTAGATATCTTGAAAAAACAAACAACATATAACTGTTTATGGTAATCTGACAGATTTAAAAGTGGATATTCGAACTGGTGTGTCTTGTTGCCAATTTTATTATGTTGGCAATACGCTATGGGAAGTTTCTCAGTTTTTCTTGAATTGTAGAGGCAAGATGAGAAGTTAAACTCTATTTAATATTCCAAGATAGATGCAAGTATACTGAAATCATATGCCCTTAATAGGGTTAAGATGAACATTAATATACACTAAATGTACAAAAGCAAGGAAATTCCCGAATTTTTACACTTTTATTGTCATTAAGGGTATGCGAGCACAACAGGGCTATGTATTTTACTTGTAGGAATTTTTCTTCAACGCACCTTACACACTTCATCCACTCATGCATAGATATTTATACTGTAGTGATGTGATAATGAAATGGTTTGGTTGATATGTAGTCATACCCTTAATGTGAATAAAAGTGTAAAAATTGGGGAATTTCCTTGCTTTTGTACATTTAGTGTGTATGAATTTTCATCTTAATCCTATTAAGGGCATATGATTTCAGTATACTGGCATTTATCATGGAATTTCACTACTTTTGTAAAGGCTATGCCTCAATACAATGGTAATTTTAAATGTTTTTTTAGAATTTTCTGGAAAACTAAGGCATATGGTAAACTGAGATTAAAATGCCATCAACTAGACCCTAGAACCTCTACATCTGCCAAAAATCAGCTGAATCCATCAAATAGTTGATGAGATACAGGGTGGCACACACGTACGTACGTACACACGGATAGCACAAAATCACTCCTGACCTTTCTGGATCTCTGGGTTGCCTTGACTAATGATGCTGAAAATTTAATAATTTGGTTTATTGGTTTTTGAGTTATGACAGATCAAAGAAATGAGATTTCTAGCATAGGTCGTTTTTGAAGTCTATTAAGGGATAGAGCGCTATCGCGCCTCCCTTGATTACGGAAGATCGGTTTAAAAGCGTACATTTCTAGTCGTTAAAAAAAATTCGACAGTAAATAGAGAAATGAAAAGATGTAAAGTACCCCCCCAAAAATAAAGGAAACTACAAGAAACCTACGGAAATTACATACATCAATTCGACCGGAATACTTAATAGACTATTCGAAAAAAAAAAAAGTCCTTCAAGCAAAAATGTTCGGTGATATTTAATAATAATATATATATATATATATATATATATATATATATATATATATATATATATATAGAGAGAGAGAGAGAGAGAGAGAGAGAGAGAGAGAATGGTAGTTGGCTTGAAGCATTGCTGGGAATAGTCGTAGTATGTTTTTAAAAGGCTGAGGGCAATGTAAAGTCCCGGGTAGGATAATATAAGCTGTAGGAACAAAAATAATCAATCGAAATCGAAATGCGACTTAATTTTTTTTTTTTAAATCTTACATGTGGGTTAATGTTTGTGTGTTGCCCGGATGATTATTAAAAATGATTAATTTAATATTTCGGGAAAAAGAAACTTCCCTTTGTCAAAAATAATAAACACCAGAGGAAAACTCCGTCTGTGCAGAGAATCTACCAAAATGGATGCCAGAGACAGCGTAGGTGCAAACCAGTCCCGCAGAGAATAGTAATTCATAAGTTTTAAAGTTATGTTATGTATATAAATGCAGTGTTCAAAAATATGTGTGTAATATTGGATAAATGATACGTATTGTATGGTGATCGATTAACTGTTAGTTTTGATAATATATATTTTTATTTTTTATTCCAGCAATGCTTCAAGCAAACTACCGTTCTCTCTCTCTCTCTCTCTCTCTCTCTCTCTCTCTCTCTATCTATCTCTCTCTCTCTCTCTCTCTATATAT
Organism: Sepiola atlantica; assembly: GCA_963556195.1. Lineage (NCBI taxonomy): Eukaryota > Metazoa > Mollusca > Cephalopoda > Sepiida > Sepiolidae > Sepiola > Sepiola atlantica. The sequence continues at coordinate 25,559,360 of OY744555.1, read as the reverse complement.
ATATATATATATATATATATATATATATACATATATAATACCCCCCCCCCATAATAAACACTATTTGCACAAATCATATCCGTTATACTAAGAATTGACCATTACTTTAGTTAAATAAATTCAACATACAAAGCCAATTAACAGAATAACAGAATACCAAAAATAAGAGATTTGTCTCCCCTTAACCAGCAAACTTTCCATAACTAAAACAATAGGCATTTAAGAGATAAATTAAAACCAATAAATAAGGATTAAACTTAACCAGACATAACTAAATTTTAATATACTGCACCGACAACAAATAATTAGCTATCTACAACACATTTAAAATCTAATGCCGGAATCAGCCTGTTGACAAACATATATACTATAAGTAATAACTACGTTTTATATACGGAAAAAAAAAAAAAACAACAAAAAAAAAACAACAAAAAAAAAAAACAAATAACAATAATAGTAAATATATAAATAAAAATAAAAATTAAATAAATAGAAACAACAGACAATTACATATATATATGGGTGTATATATATATATATATATATTTAAAAAAAAAAAAAATAAATAAAAAGAATCTATTTAGTTTTCCTCTGAATACTTTACTCTGAACACTTCCGGTTTAACCCCCCAGCGCTCCTGGCATTTTCTCGGTACCCGGGATTTTTCTTTTATTTATTTTTGACAAGGAGAGGAAGAAGAAAAAAAAAAAAATCTCTCGAAGTATCAAATTGATTCTTGATAATCCGGACATTACAAACTAACACCCTTGCTGTCTAGAAAAATAAACAAACCTTTCGATCTATATCCGACTTATTTCGGTTTTGTTCTGTTTTTGTTCTTCACAGCTTCCAGCAACCCGGATCTTCGCATTGCCTTAAACCTTTTTAAAAACTCTTATTACATATATATATATACATATATATATATATATATATACATATATATATATACATATATATATATATACATATATATACATATATATATATATATACATATATATATATATATATATATACATATATATATATACATATATATATATACATATATATATATATATACATATATATATATATATATATATATATATATATATATATATATGTGTGTGTGTGTGTGTGTGTGTGTGTATCGAGACAGCATTTTTTCTCTAAGGCACGTATTATTAAAAATAACCGACAACTCATGTCTGGATATTTTTGTATGGATCCCTTCCATTTTCCAGATCAAAGTCCTAATCTTGGATGATAATTGGCTGATGAATCTGCCGTAATTTTCTTTTAGTTGGATAATAGTACCATAGCCAGACACCTCATTATATATTTTAATTTTTTATTTTTAAATTTCTTTTTTTATTTGTTTCTGTGTGTTGTTGTTTTATTTTTGTATTTTTTGTATTTGAATAATAGCTTTTACCAAAAATTACCGTATTTCTCATTAAATAACCCTAAAAGGGTTGATATGTCGTAAAAAAAACAACTGAACCAAACCCAATTAATAACTATTTGAAGATATAATGAACTTGAAGCAAAAAAAAAAACACTTTTACCAAAATAACCGGATTTGGCATTAAAACACCTGAAAAATGTTGATATTCCGTAAAACCAAACAACCAAACCAATATTATGAAACTGTTCATCGTATTAAAACATATTTATCAAATTATTATTTCATAATATATATATATATATATATATATATATATATATATATATATATATATATTGGTACAGAAAAATTAATACAACATTCGTACCGTCGGTTTCAAGCTCAGAAAGTCTTAACCATCCGGCTATCTTCAGCTTCTGTTGTCATCTCTGTCATGTCAAAGATGACAACAGAAGCTGAAGAGAGCCGGATGGCTAAGACTTTCCGAGCTTGAAACCGACGGTACGAATGTTGTATTAATTTTTCTGTACCAAAATAAATAAATATTATGCTCTTTATTTTTAACTTTAATTCGTAATTAATCGAGCACTCTGCTGGGATTTTTCCTACTATATTACAAAGAAGTTATATATATATATATATATATATATATATATATATATATATATGAGATTTTCCCCACAATTAGAAAATAGTAGGCCTTTCATCAATAACATCAAATATATCAACCCAAAACATACTGTTTTGTGAAAGCTATACAGTTCATCCAAGTCATAAAATTGAAAACATATTCAGGAAAGATATATATATATATATATATATATATATATATATATATATATATATATATATAGAGAGAGAGAGAGAGAGAGAGATACATACATATATATATATATATATATTTCTACTCGTTCCCCCTCATTGCCTAGGAAAACCTCCCACCGTACACACGCAAACCCCAAACACCGATGAAGACTGAAGGATCAGTCGAAAATTTTGTTCTCCATACCATCAACAAGAAAAAACTATTTTTCTTTAAAGAACAATTTATATTCCTACACGTCACAAAATAAATAAATAGAAAAATAAATAATAAAAAGTTATAACACAATATAAACTTTTTTTCACATTATTATTTTGTTTTTTTATATACATACTTATATATATATATATATATATATATATATATATATATATATATATATATATATATATATATATATATATTAGTACTTGATGTATCCACATAAAATATTATAAGGAGATATACTTTTTTATGTGTCAGTTTTCAGTATTTCGTAAGTAACGAAAATATATATGGCAATCAAGCTACACAGAGGCATTTAGCCTGACGATTCCCCCCGGGGATGAAACACGGGACCCTCTGTGTAGCTTGATTGCCATATATATTTTCATTGCTTACTATATATATATATATATATATATATATATATATATATATATATATATATATATATATATATATATATATATATATATAGTGTGTGCGTGTTAGAGTGAAATAAATTCCAGAAGGAAATCCGGGTATGAGAGCTCAATGTAATAAACAGAGCAAGAATAAAATTAAAATAAAATAACACGGAATCACATAATCACCGCTGCAATAATTTACTTCGACCCTACGGCCTCATCAAGCATCCACGTGAGGTGATTACCTTTTGGAATATATATATATATATATATGTATGTGTGTGTATATATATATATATATATATATATATATATATATATTTATGTGTGTATATATATATATATATATATATATATATATATATATATATATATATATTTATACTAGCAGAGCTACACTGCGTTGCCCAAGTTTGAGTGTGATAAGTTATATATATATATACATATATAAATATATATATATAAATATATATATATATATACATATATAAATATATATATATATAAATATATATATATACATATATAAATATATATATATAAATATATATATATATATACATATATAAATATATATATATAAATATATATAAAGTGGTGTACTAAAAGCGAACTTTTAGGAAAAGTGAAACCTATTGTGAAGATATATATATAAATATATATATAAATATATATATATACATATATAAATATATATATATATATAAATATATATATATATACATATATAAATATATATATATATACATATATAAATATATATATATACATATATAAATATATATATATATATATATATATATATATATATATATATATATATATATATATATATATATATATACGCGTGTATGAACACGTGCTTGATTGAGATACTTCTATCTTGTGGAATATTCCGAATCTCATCTTGGTGTTAATTATATTGAAAATCTGCATCCAATATTCAGCTGTATTTTCCCATGTGCCTCGGCTTAAAATCCTAAACACTTTGGTTATAACTATAAATCAACGCTGAAGTGAGCTAGTCCTCCTGTGTGTCAATTCTCAGGACCTTGGGCCAATACACGATTCATATCAGATTCATAAATCATTTGCCGTGAACAGTTATATTATCGAACAGGTGTCTTCACCGAGAGATTAATATCTTTAGATCGAGAATGGCAATGCCTGCAAACGACGTTGATGACGGAATAGGATTATTTAGACTAGATTTGAGTGAGGGAAGAATATAAGATCGACTGTTTAAGGAACGATGGTTTTCTCATCTGGAGAGTAGAACTTCGTCTTCAATAGACAGATGGTATGGTCGCTTTTATTATTACTCGTTTTTTTTAACTATTCATAAGGAAGGGTAATAAAAAAAAATTTGGGGGGGGGGTAAAAATTTTTTTTAAATTTTTTTATTTAACTGAAATCATTACTATTCATGGGGAAGGGTAAAAAAAAAAAATTTGGGTGGGGGTAATATGTTTTTTTTTTCTAACTGAAAATATTACTATTCATGGGGAAGGGTAACAAAAAAAATTTTTTTGGTGGGAGGGTAAACATTTTTTTTTTCTTTTTTAACTGAAAACATTACTATTCATGGGGAAGCCATCTTAGGACCCATTTGTGCGCTCAAAGAAGTATTTGCGAACTACCTAAAAGCCGCCATCTGCGCAGTCTTTAAAGCTTATTTCTGCGAGGGAAATGTATTAGGGTCTTTTTACTATAGTTCTACAAAGTAACGTAAAAAATTCTACCATTTGAATCGTTTATAACCTTCAGAATTTATTTAAACAATCCAACTCTGTTTGGTTCTTATTCAAACTCCTCGGCCTAACCTTCACAGGTAACATGTATTGAAACAAATAGATCGAAGACATTGCCAAGGCTGCCGCAAAGAAGGTTGGCTCCCTCTACCGTGCTAGTAAACTCCTCACGCCTGACATCATCTTGTATATCTACAAAGCCACCATCCACCCATGCATGGAGTATTGTTGCCACATCTGGGCTGGTGCATCATCTACTATTTTTAATTTTTTTATTTCTTTTAATTTTTTTATCATTTTATTTTTACTTTTTTATTTCTTTTATTTAAAAAAAAATATTTTTATTTTTTTATTTAATTTTTTAATTTAATTTATTTTTACGTTTTTTTTTACTTTTTTTCATATTTTTTATTTTTTAAAAACTTATTTCATTTATTTTTTATTTAATTCTTAATTTAATTCATTTTTAGTTTTTTTTATTTTATTTATTTTTTTGTTTTAAATTAAAGAAATAAAAAAGAGTAACACTATAATGATTAAAAAATGAAAAGAAATGAAAAAAAAGTAAAAATTAATTGAATTTAAAAATTAAATAAAAAAATGAAATAATTTAAAAAAAAAAAATAATAAATAAGTAAACAAACTTATTTGTTTATTTTATTTTTTTAAAAATTATTTCATTTTTTAATTTAATTTTTAAATTCAATTTATTTTTACTTTTTTTCATTTAAAATTTTTTTTTTAATCATTATAGTTTTACTCTTTTTTATTTCTTTAATTAAAAAAATAAAAATTAATTTAATTTTTTTTAATTAAATTGTTTTTTATTTAAATAAAATCTTTATAAAACAAGAAATATTTATTGTTGCTTATACCTAAAACAAGTTCCCTCCCTATCAGGCTTTTGAGTGGCATACATTTTAGTTTATTCCAGGGCGTTGAACGCTGGTGGGAGTGTGTCTTTCTCTCAATTTTTATAATACCTACTATAACTCCACACACCAACCACCTTACGATTCTCTATACATTCCTGTTCCAGTAGATTATTTTCAAAATAACTGCAGGTTATTGGAAATTTCTTCCTGCTGACTGTTTTCTCCTACCTATAGAATTGGTCATTTAAAGACTTAGACCAATAAACATTGCGATAACTATCTTTCGTTCTTGTTAGCTTTTTATATCAAGTGGTTTCATGCCTTGTCTGGAGCGATTTCCATAAAAAAAAACAGGTTGCGGCAAGAGCTAAATGTGTCATATGTATTATCAATTTGGTACTGGTTCAGATAAAGACCAAAGTTAAAATCGACTTGGCGTCGGTAGTTTCCGGATGGTTACATAGACGACCGGAAAATACCGAAACGACGGAAGTGACGTCAAGTCACGTGAAAAGCCGGGAAGTTTGAAACAACTTGTTTGTCGCGACAGAATACTATGGAAGAAAATGGCGGATGTTACTCTCTCTTTTGAAAACCGGGTACGCTTACTAGACAAGAATATCGACATCGTTTGTAACGGTAAGTGAAAAATAAAGTTTCTAAGTTATATGGAGACTCTTGATTCTGATTAATATCGCAGTCCATAACAATGTAAAGTCGGACTTACTCGAGTTTAAAGCCATTGTTTGTTGTGGGAACACGAACAGAACATTAATTAATATTCTCTTTTAAATTACTTAATATTATCAGAATGCAAGAACACAGTGCAGTACATTAATTAATATTCTCTTTTAAATTACTTAATATTATCAGAATGCAAGAAATAAGCGAACAACAAAGTAACATTTTAAATTATTTAATCTGAAACTTCCCTAATTGGAAGTAAGGATTGGTAAACAGCGATGGTGAATTTTGACCAACCTTAACCCTAACTTTAAACCTAACGCCGTTTTAACATTAGTTCAGTGTAAGCAACTATATTTTCATACAGAAAAAAAACAACATTTTTTATAACCCTATACATAATCCTTAATCCTTACACTGTTAAAAAAATTATTCAGTCCTATTTTTCTTAAAGAAAAACATTTACGCGTAAAAAACATATTTTCCAGTTGTACATCCAGCCTAGTTTTCGATTTCTTGGACGCTGACAACCGACTTTCCATTCAGATTCTTTGGGGTATTTACGGAAACATCCGGAAACTACCGATGCCAAGTCGATTTTAACTTTGGTCTTAATATTGACCGCTACCATCGGTTTCACAGGTTTCACGAACGTTTTCGATTTTTCGTCGAATCATCATCAAGTGTCAAAACAAAGGAACAACACAGCTGGAGAGAGAAGATCATTTTTAAAAGACAGTGAAAGAAACGCACCGAGAACCTTTTTACATTGTTCCAGTAGTAACATTTTAAAAATGCTTAACGTAATGCGATTTTGTTCTGTGATCCCATCCAGCGTTGCTGAATTTAAATCGTCAACGACTTCCTGGAACAATGCGAAAATCGTTCTATGCGCGTTTCTCCGCCGTCTTTTTAAAATGATCTTTCTTCAGCTTGTTAGTCCATTTGCTTTTGACACCTGAGGATGGTTGACGAAGAATCAGAAATCTTCGTGAAACCTATGGAACATTTATTTTTTTGATTTTAATACATCAAAAAAATTGAAAGAATAAAAAAGGTATAATTAAACAGACGAATTCTTTTATTTTTAACAATGTTTTCATATATATATATAAATATATATATATATATATATATATATATACATCTCTCTCTCTCTATGTATATATATACATCTCTATATATCTATATACATCTATATATATATATATATATATACATCTCTATATATATCTATACATATATATCTATATATATATCTCTATATATATCTATATATATATATAGATATATATATATATCTCCCTCTCTCTCTCTCTCTATATATATATATATATATATATATATCTATACCTCTCTCTCTCTATATATATATATATATCTATACCTCTATATATATACATATATATATATATATATATATATCAATATGTATATATGTATATGTATATGTACCCTAGAGGAAGAGCACTTGGGACCTGAAAAATTACTTGGGCAGTCATGTCGGCATTCTCTGGTAGGGGCGCCACAGGCGATTAGCAATAAACTAACCCTTTCTCAAAGTATGAGAACGCAACGCCTGGGAGGGTGGACTTCCCAAAACTGCACAGGACCAACCCATAGACCGGCGGAAATCAAGTCCCGAAGGCAAAGACGATACCGGTCTATGGGGTGCAGTATCCATCGGAACATATACTACACTTTCATCTTAGCCAAAAGGCCAAGAAGCGATAGCGATCCAGCAAGGCGAGGATGTTTTATTTAAATAAAGTGTAAACAGCTGGAAAAATGATGTAAAGTGGTTGGTGGTAGTAGGGCGAACACCTTGCTCAAGGGTGTAAGATATGATTTAGTCTCTAGGAACCGTCTATTCTGTTTTTGCTTTATTGGTTCAGCATTGCTATGTCGTAAACGGATGCTTTTAAACCGGTAAAACTGTTCTAGTATTATTATTCTGTGACGCGAGACAAACGAGAAGACACACGTTATAACATATAGTTTGTAAAACGAATCAGGTGCGTATTGCAAAAATAAGTAGGAATTCAACGCAGACGAAGATTGTGGTCCAAAATGGAATTACCAGTGTGATCTCTGCGTGTCATCCGTCTACGATATAAGGACACTTAATGATGTGTATACAAATAGTAAGCGATATATTCTCGTTAGGAACGATTGTATCTCCTGGTTAAGCGAAATACTTGCCGGCGACTATATATATATAAAAAAAAAACACGACGCTATTTCACATCCGCCTCTATGGAACTTCAAATTAAGCCTCTTATCTCGTGCTTAAGAACCGTTGTCCAGCTCGAATTGAGTTGACAATAAGGCCGGGATTAAGTCCTACTGGTGTTACTTGATCATCTTAATCAAGATAAATTGTACATTGTAAAAAAATTCTTTGTCGTTTTAGAATCATAGATCGAGTTCAGTTGACAAAACAGTGCGATAGACTGAAGAAAATGAAAATAAATGTTGTAGACTTTAATCTATTTTTATTAGATTAACGATTTCAAGTGGTGCACTGAACGCCATTTACGATCATAGTGATTTAGTCGTCGTAGTGTCACGGATCTGCCTGACAGTTTCACGCCATCTCGCTTAAACCTCAATAGCACCAGGTAGGTCTTTATAGTTGCATTGTTAGTCCTATGATATTTGTTTATTGTAGGTTGGTTTGGTTTGGTATGGTAGTTTTGTTTTACGGCATATCAACCCTTTTTGGGTTATTTAATGCCGAATCTGGTCATTATAGTGAAAGTTTTTATGCTTCAAGTTCTTTATATCTTCAAATGTTTAATCAGGGTTTTTGGTTTGGTAGTTTTGTTTTACGGCATATCAACCCTTTTTGGGTTATTTAATGCCGAATCTGGTCATTATAGTGAAAGTTTTTATGCTTCAAGTTCTTTATATCTTCAAATGTTTAATCAGGGTTTTTGGTTTGGTAGTTTTGTTTTACGGCATATCAACCCTTTTTGGGTTATTTAATGCCGAATCTGGTCATTATAGTGAAAGTTTTTATGCTTCAAGTTCTTTATATCTTCAAATGTTTAATCAGGGTTTTTGGTTTGGTAGTTTTGTTTTACGGCATATCAACCCTTTTTGGGTTATTTAATGCCGAATCTGGTCATTATAGTGAAAGTTTTTATGCTTCAAGTTCTTTATATCTTCAAATGTTTAATCAGGGTTTTTGGTTTGGTAGTTTTGTTTTACGGCATATCAACCCTTTTTGGGTTATTTAATGCCGAATCTGGTCATTATAGTGAAAGTTTTTATGCTTCAAGTTCTTTATATCTTCAAATGTTTAATCAGGGTTTTTGGTTTGGTAGTTTTGTTTTACGGCATATCAACCCTTTTTGGGTTATTTAATGCCGAATCTGGTCATTATAGTGAAAGTTTTTATGCTTCAAGTTCTTTATATCTTCAAATGTTTAATCAGGGTTTTTGGTTTGGTAGTTTTGTTTTACGGCATATCAACCCTTTTTGGGTTATTTAATGCCGAATCTGGTCTTGTTTTCTTCTCTTTTTTGTTTCTTTCCTCTTTTAATATCTGTTTCTATTTAACCCATAGTTGGGACCCTAACAGGTACTACCACTCCGGGTCAGGGTGGACCTGGGAGCAATGGTAATTAAGAGGAGGCTCCACATTCCCCAAAGTCCGTAAGCCGGATCTCACCATCGGATGTAGTTTAAGGTCATATCCAGGACCGGGAGTAGGGTAGGAAAAATAAAAATAAAAAAGGGGAGGGAGAAAGGGAGAGGGGCTGTTGTTTTTGTTTTTGGTTTTGTAGAACATAATTAAGTTTTACAAAAAAAAAAAAAAAAAAAAAAAAAAAACGTCAATGTAGGTGAATTTCGTCTCAGGGAGCCACAGGGCAGCCTGATCTGGTATCACCAGTGTAGGTTGGTTGGTGTGTAATCTCCCTACTGTGCCAAACCCTGCTTTACCATCAACAAAAAAAAAACCTTAATTCAACACGAATCTCTCAAAATCTGGTTCTTTTTTCTTTAATTAGGGCTGAAATCCGAGGAAGGTGCCTGAAGAGCAGCTCTTATCAATCTAGTGTACACACCGTCATTTTCTTCTCCAATTTTTTAATGAAAATCCAATCATGATATAAAAACAAAACCATCCTAGCTCATGCTAAAAAATAACTGAGTTGAATTATGTGCACCATCTAGAGAGCTTCGCCACGTGCTTTACAACAACAACAACAACATTCTGACACTTATTACGGTCCGAAAAGAGTGTCTGCATCTGCATGGAGACCCATGCTGGTGTAACACTTATCTGATCTATAACTTTCGTGGTCCTTTCCCATGATCGTTATTAATTAAATGATTTCTTTACATAGCTGGAGTGCGATTGCCAGAAGACATGTCCAAAAAAACATTAATCCCTTTTTAGAATTGTAGTTTATTAATCTGTTTTTATGAAGCGCCATACCTAATTTTTCTTCATTTTACTCCCTTTCTGCTTCATTTTTGTTCCGTTTAAGTTCTCAGGAATCAAGCTGCCCCTTTCATAGGGCTAACACGGTACTCTATATGAGATACATAGATGTATTAGAATATTCCAGTAAAGTTCTTCTATATATATTTAAAACGTTTTGTTTGTAAATAACTAAAGAACGTTTATTTTCCTCTGACTAATTGACAAGTAAACTATGTTATAGCATATCTTGTGTTTTTTATGTTTTATCGGGTTCCATTACTAGAATTCATCTAGTCTGGTGGAGTATCCCACTTAGTGGTGTTACTATAGGTATCACCACTTAGAGAATGGTATACTGCTCCTCGTATAAGCCAGTGTTGGTTGCTATACCGAGGTGATGTTTTTTTAAGGTTAAAAAACTATTTGGATATTTAGTCAGGCTTCTTTCATTTCGTGGCTTCTTTCATCTTTCTTTATAATTGCTCTATCTCGTATATTGAGCTTACAATTTCACTATAGGTTCTATCCACTAAAAGTATACTTTTAGTTTAATATTTTGTATATATATATATATATATATATATATATATATATATATATATATATATATATATATAGTCTCGGAAGTTTCTCAACCATTAAAACTATATTTAAAAAAAAACAAAAAAACTTATAGTCCCAAGTCCTTCAGTGGAAAATCACTCATGTAAGTCAATTTATTTTTTACAGTTATTATATTAGTTTGTTTCTAACACTATTTTAAGGGATCATCAGTTGTTAACCATGAAAAATTTATTTATAAATACAGATTTTAATCACACATATGTATATATATATATATATATAAATATATATATATACATATATATATATATGTATATATATATATATATATATATAAATATATATATATACATATATATATATATATATATATATATATATATATATATATATATATATATATATAAATTATATAGATACATAAAAGAAACACATTCTCCGATAGGACATTTGAACACGTATATGGGATTACTAGTTTTTAGTAAGCCATTGTCAGTAGGATTATCTTTTATTAGTAAATTGCTAGTTTTAAACTTTTCATAGTAAATAATAAATCTAATTTTAAAATTGTTATCTACAGGGTATATATATTTATGTATAATACTTTTAATGATTTTTTTCATCTACTTTATAGTGGCAAGTTAATCGACGTGAAATACTGGTTCTAGTCATGCCTATATACGTGCTGTTGGCGGAGACACATTCTCCGATAGGACATTTGAACACGTATATGGCATTACTAGTTTTTAGTAAGCCATTGTCAGTAGGATTATCTTTTATTAGTAAATTGCTAGTTTTAAACCTTTCATAGTAAATAATAAATCTAATTTTAAAATTGTTATCTACAGGGGATATATATTTATGTATGATACTTTTAATGATTTTTTAATCTACTTTATAGTGGCAAGTTAATCGACGTGAAATACTGGTTCTAGTCATGCCTACATACGTACTGTTATATGTATATATATATATATATATATATATATATATATATATATATATATATATATATATAATAGAATAAAACGTACTGACGAATCTTAAAAGTAAACCATAAAGAAAAAGAAGAAAAAAATAATTAAAAATATAAAAATATAAAAAGTAGCACTTTCTCTGTCACTATGTCAGGATGTCTGTCTGTCCGTCCTGGGGAATTTTTGTAAACAGAAGAGAGAGGAGCGGGGCTCGAGTAATTAACATTTAATTAATTAAGCTTTTCGAGTCAGCGTTCATAATATTTGTATACCTGTAGAATTAGGAAACTATTATTAATTAATTAAATTTACATTAGATAACATTAAATAACCTTATTAGATTAGAGAAGAAGGAAATTTCAAGACGAGGCTGCGATTAGAAGTAAAAACGTGGCAAGAATCTTACTTAAATTAATAGATTTCAACGGCCTTATATACCCTTAATAAACGTTGTTTAGACACTAGACGGGCTTCCACATTTACATAATACATTACTTTTAACCTTCAATTAAATTCAGATTTACAAATATACACTTATAACTGCTATTATCAAGTTTCCATATGTATTTACAATATTTTCCGATAAGGTGATATTAACAAAAATTATTCATACAATTAATTAAAGCCATTTTCTTCATCAACCAGCGTGTTTTCTGAACCATACTTCCAATGGCGATTATTGTTAAAATTTTAAGTCTTTCTCGGCCTTTTGGCTAAGATCAAAGTGTAGTATCTGTTCCGATGGATACTGACCCACATAGACTGGTATTGTCTTGGCTTTCGGGTCTTCACTGGTATTGTCTTGGCCTTCGGGTCTTCATTTACGCCGGTCTATGGGTCTGTCCTGTGCAGTTCTAGGAGGTAATTGTGAAGCAATGGTTGCGCAATCCACAACAACAACTCTCCTAAGTCGGCACTGCTTGATATCAATGGCAAGCAGTTCAAGACGACTGGAAACAATTCCGAGATACAACTATTGGAAATTAACTGGTATATATAAGTTAGGATATGTTTATATTTATGTTTGTGCAGGGTAAACTCGGAAACTAATTAACTGATCATTATGAGTTTTTGAACACAGCTGGTAGGTGCACAGGCGATTGAGGTGAGCTAACATCAGCTGATACACCTAAATAAATAAATGCGAATTTTTTTTATATATTCTAACAATTTTAACATCAAAACCGGTGATTGTTATTTAATTCTAAAGATATAACAGAATTTTGGAATACGGTATATATAGTCATCTCCAAACTCTCTATAACTGCTATTGTCAAGTTTCCAAAAGAAAGAAAAAGTAAAAGAAGGAAAAATATTTGAAACAAAAACAACACAAAGAAACCATGAAAAAAATCAATTTAAAAAAATAGATTCGCTTTTCTACTGATACATATTTGAAATCTAATAAACAATCTTCTCGCGTAGTTCCTTATAATTTTATTGACTCTCAGTGTAAAATATTAAATAAAACATATAAAAGGCAAA
>OY744555.1:25508265-25538265 GCA_963556195.1 Sepiola atlantica | reverse complement strand
TATTTGTTTGTATTTTAAACCCGTTTGAAGTGCTATTTATTAGAAATTTAAGTTTAACACATGCTTTTCGAAGAATTCAAAATGGCCGCTCTACGTAATAATATAGAGCGACTCGCCGGCATTTTCTTTGAGAAACTAGATGTTTAAAAAAAAACAAGAAATTTTTTTTTAACATCTAATAAAAAGCCATTTATACTACGTAAAAATACAAACAAATTACATAGGTAAGTAGAAAAATGTCTATTCTAGACATAAGTCAACTTTACTTGTTGCAAATTTATGTTTTTAAACTCTTTCTCGTTCTTTTTTTGGACCCCGTTCGCGCCTCTGCTGAGCGTCGTAACATATACCCCATTTGGGCATCTTTTACGAGACTCAGCAGATAAAAAACGCTAAAAAAAAACAAATACACAACAAATAAAAGTAACTGTAAGCTGTAAAAGTTAGTTTCAAACTTGCATGTGCTATTTGTTTGTATTTTAAACCCGTTTGAAGTGCTATTTATTAGAAATTTAAGTTTAACACATGCTTTTCGAAGAATTCAAAATGGCCGCTCTACGTAATAATATAGAGCGACTCGCCGGCATTTTCTTTGAGAAACTAGATGTTAAAAAAAAAACAAGAAATTTTTTTTTAACATCTAATAAAAAGCCATTTATACTACGTAAAAATACAAACAAATTACATAGGTAAGTAGAAAAATGTCTATTCTAGACATAAGTCATCTTTACTTGTTGCAAATTTATGTTTTTAAACTCTTTCTCGTTCTTTTTTTGGACCCCGTTCGCGCCTCTGCTGAGCGTCGTAACATATACCCCATTTGGGCATCTTTTACGAGACTCAGCAGATAAAAAACGCTAAAAAAAACAAATACACAACAAATAAAAGTAACTGTAAGCTGTAAAAGTTAGTTTCAAACTTGCATGTGCTATTTGTTTGTATTTTAAACCCGTTTGAAGTGCTATTTATTAGAAATTTAAGTTCAACACACGGTTTTCGAAGAATTCAAAACGGCCGCTCTACGTAATAATATAGAGGGACTGGCCGGCATTTTCTTTGAGAAACTAGATGTTTAAAAAAAACAAGAAATTTGTTTTAACATCTAATAAAAAGCCATTTATACTACGTAAAAATACAAACAAATTACATAGGTAAGTAGAAAAATGTCTATTCTAGACATAAGTCATCTTTACTTGTTGCAAATTTATGTTTTTAAACTCTTTCTCGTTCTTTTTTATGGACCCCGTTCGCGCCTCTGCTGAGCGTCGTAACATATACCCGAAATATTTCTTGAAAGACATCGGGCACAAACAATTGCACTTTAAGGGACGGTTAGAATCTTAAAAAAGATCTCTAGACTGTAAGGTTCTCCTGGCTATTATACAATGCGACACCACGAAGTGTGTAAATATCTTCACTGGACTATTTGTAAAAAGTTGAATATCCAGTGTAGCAGCAAGTCCTGGGAGTATATAATAGAAAGAACAGTTGGAAATAAGTCATACACCATCCACTATGACTATGCAATCCCTACAGCTACATATCTAGAAAACGGAGCTGTTAAACCTGACATCGTAATATGGGACAAAAGGGAGAAAGTAGCAACCCTAGTTGAAGTCAGTGTCTCTTAACGATGCAGGATTAAACAGAGCTTAAAGGGAAAAGTTTACGAAATAGCAGGGTCTCATGAAAAGAAACTGCACTCTTAGGAAAATCTTCATCATACCAGTAATTACAGGAGCAACACAACTAATGAAAAAGAATTGCAAAGCTATTAGGCGAATATACCCGGTGAACCGAGTGCTAGAGAAATACCAACAATTGCACTGAACGGGACGGTTAGAATCTTAAAAAAATCTCTAGACTGGAGTATCTGAAAAAGCCAGTGAATGTCTTACATCCGACAGGATGTCCCATTTTCAGCAAAAACGGAACGATAAGAAAAATGAAATTGGAATATTAGGAAGATCTCCATCCTCCCAGTAATTATAAGAACAACAGGGCTAATGAAAAAGAACTTCAACGGCAAAAACGGAAAGATGAGAGAAAAAAAAAGAAAATCTCCATCATCCCAGTAATTATAAGATTAATAGGATTAATGAAAAAGAACTTCAAACACTATTAGTCGAATATACCCGGTGAACCGAGTGCTAGAGAAATACCAACAATTGCACTTAACGGGACGGTTAGAATCTTAAACAGATCTCTCGGCTGGAGTGTCTGAAATAACCGGTGAATGTCTGGAATCCGGTAGGATGCCCCATCTCCAACAAAACGGAAAGATAAGAAAAATTAAACTCGAATATTAGGAAACTCTCTATAATCCCAGTAATTATAGGAGCACCAGGACTAATGAAAAAGAACTTCAAAAACTATCTGGCGAATACACCCGGTGAAGAGAAATACAGACAATTGCACTTAAAGGGACGGTTAGAATCTTAAAAAGATCTCTAGGCTGGAGTGTCTGCAATAGCTGGTTAATGTCTTGCATCCGGTAGGATGCTTCATCCACAGAAAGTGCCCTACAATTGTCTCTGGGTTCGGACAACCGATTTTCATCACAAAGTAGACCATGTGCAATCTTGCTCCACTTTTGAACGGAATATCGTGTTACCTGTTCGATTTCAACTGAGAAACAGAATCCTGGTTGTATTTTCATGATAGAGATATACTAAAATAGGTACCTCTTTTTTAGTCCAACCTGTACACACTTGAGATAGTCAACAGGAAATGTTAACAGCAACACTGCATAAAAAAAAAAACAGAACATTGCTAAATGACTATTTAGTAGATGCTGAGCAACTTTTTATTCCGAAATATTCCGTGGAGAATGTAATTGATTGTTTTGAGGACACACGCGATGGAACGCGCGTCGATTTCTTATTTTAATGAACTCTCTCTTAAACTAAAACTAAACATTTCAAAATGCTATCAAACGAATAATCGGGGACGAAATTCTAGGGTGTTTTCGCATATTTTTGGTTCGTC
The DNA here is from genome assembly GCA_963556195.1 of Sepiola atlantica. Taxonomy (NCBI): domain Eukaryota; kingdom Metazoa; phylum Mollusca; class Cephalopoda; order Sepiida; family Sepiolidae; genus Sepiola; species Sepiola atlantica. The sequence goes on along the minus strand of OY744555.1, from coordinate 25,535,277 downwards.
GCTCAGTTAAGAAGTAATTGCTAGATTCAAGTGATTGCTCGGAACATTCCATCGATAGGGAGATTGAATTTAAAGATCAGAGTAACAGAACGCGCGCAGCGACGTCCCTTAGGCGCGGCAGTCTTAAATAAGCAGTTATAAAATCCGAATGTAAAAAATAAAACGAAACGAAAATTTAAACAACGAGTTCTTTCGAATCGAAATCTTTGTCAATAAACGTCGTAGAGAAGTGAACATTATCTAGAATCGAGATTCGAAAGATACGGCCATTTGAACTGCGCGTTTAGTGGTTAAAATCATTTTTTTTTTATTCCTGTACACGTGACAGATGGAGAGACTAATCGACTGGCAGAAAAAAGTCTCTGATAGAGACGCATGGCCGTATTTAAATATTGTATTTAAAATGTAAGAATCGAAAATAGACTAAAATTATATTAGTTAAGAATGAAAGACTTATTAATATGCCATTTCTAACTTAAGCTTGACAGACTTATAAATATGCCATTTCTAACTTAAGCCTGACAGACCTATGAAAATGCAATGTCAACCGTAAGCCTGTACAGACCTATTAATATGTAATGTCACACATAAGCTTGAAAGACCTATGAAAATGTAATGTCAAACATAAGCTTGACAGACCTATGAAAATTCAATGTCAAAAATAAGCTTGACAGACCTATGAAAATGTAATGTCAAACATAAGCTTGACAGACCTATGAAAATGCAATGTCAAACATAAGCTTGACAGACCTATTAAAATGTAATGTCAAACATAAGCTTAAAAGACCTATGAAAATGTAATGTCAAACATAAGCTTGACAGACCTATGAAAATGTAATGTCAAACATAAACTTGAAAGACCTATGAAAATTCAATGTCAAACATAAGCTTGAAAGACCTATGAAAATTCAATGTCAAAAATAAGCTTGACAGACCTATGAAAATTCAATGTCAAAAATAAGCTTGACAGACCTATGAAAATGCAATGTCAAACATAAGCTTGACAGACCGACAAAAATGGCATTTAAACTTAAACATAACAGAGCGTTTAAAATGTTAGTAACATTTTATATGTTATAGACCGATCAACATTACATTTTAAATTATACCGTGACAGACCAACTGACATTTCTTTTTCTAGATTAACCGTGATAAACCATAGAAAATAATATATTCCACTTAAGCGTAACAGGCCATATCCAATGTTATTCGAAACTTAAGCCTTGTCAGATCGACGGAAATGCCCTTTTAAACTTAAGTCTGACAGACCGCGGGAAATGTCAGTTTTAATCCAATCGACAAAAATGTACTTTCAAACGTAGGGATTTAGAGATCGATAAAGCGTGATAGATGGAGAAAACTGTTTTTTAAAGTTTGGTGTGACAGATCGACCATAAAATGTAATTTGTAACTTAAGACTGGCAGACCAAACGAAAATGTAATTTAACATTTAAGCATGACAGACAGGAAGACGAAAATGGCATTTCCAATTTAAGCATGACAGACCGACGGACGGAAATGCTGTAGAATATAAGTACTACTGTTTGATACAGTACACGGCATAGTAACGTTGACACACATAGTAACGTTGACACATAGTAACGTTGACACACATAGTAACGTTGACACATAGTAACGTTGACACACATAGTAACGTTGACACATAGTAACGTTGACACATAGTAACGTTGACACATAGTAACGTTGACACACATAGTAACGTTGACACACATAGTAACGTTGACACACATAGTAACGTTGACACATAGTAACGTTGACACACATAGTAACGTTAGATCACCGATGTTACGCTACGTTGAACATGTCGTGTACAAAATGGATGCTAATTTTGGAATACTGGGTGCTGCATGTTGACTGAAAGGACATGGGCTCCACCTGGTTCTTAATACACACTTCTTCTTCTTTCGAGTGAATCAGATGATTCTGGTGTTGGCATTAGTTTCCCCGACGTTTTTCTAGTTAGAAATCTTTCTGGAAAGACATCGGATACTTACGGGAAGGACCACGAGAAGGTTGCAAACATCCCTAAGTGAAAGTGGTACCGTGGAACCGACTGGATTCGAACTCGGAACATCCAGGTCTCTAGTCCGTGTTGATATATCATTTAACCACTGTCAACAAGACTGACGGCTTCCAATCTCAATTCAAAAGACAAACGAGCCTTTTTTTCCTCCCATTGTTGATGAGGAAAAGAGAAACATTCTTTTCGCGAACCCGGTGTTGACTGGTATCTCAACTACTGCAATAGTAACGGATAATTGAAATTCATCGGAACATTGCGTAATGTGACAGGAATTATGAAGAACATAAGTAAATGGAATGAATTTCGAAATATTATTGAGTGTGGGAGATATTCATCACCATTGACAGGGCGGCAAAAAGGGCCACGAGAAGGTTGCAAACATCCCTAAGTGAAAGTGGTACTGTGGAACCGACTGGATTCGAACTTGGAACACCCAGGTCTTCAGTCTGCGTCGATATCCACTTAACCACCCATACTTCCACTGACTTTATCCGTTGCTTACGGTTCCTTTCGGAGAAGGTTAAAGGTTAAATCAGCTTCTTCTTCTGTCGTGTGAATCAGATGATTCTGGTGTTGCATTAGTTACCCCGATGTTTTTCTAGTTAGAAATATTTCTGGAAAGAGATTGGGTACCGCGAGAAGGTTGCCAACATCCCTAAGTGAAAGTGGTACTGTGGAACCGACTGGATTCGAACTTGGAACACCCAGGTCTTCAGTCTGCGTCGATATCCACTTAACCACCGTGACGACGTTATAGGATACAGATGGGTGCCTTTAATCTGGTTTTCTTGTTTTGCGAACTAAATCCGTTTTTGAACGAACGCGTGACATCCGGACATGTAAACTTGACACAAAAACTAAAGCAACGTGATCCTCGAACCAACATCTTCGTAAACCAACGTCGTATAGCGTTTAAGATTATCAAGAATAAAGATTTTGAAGATACGTCCATTGAATATGTGCGTTTAACAATTAATCTTTTCATTAACGTAGACGTATCATACGCGAAAACTTATCGATGGACAGACAGAGCACTTTAATAGATATCAATGGTCGCATCTAAATATGATATTTTAGACTTGAGCCTAAAAAAATGATGAAAATTATATTTTTAACTTAAGCGTGACATGGCGACAAACTAATTCAGACAAGCGTGATGAGCCAAAGGTAATGCTATTTTTAACTTAAGCGTGACATGGCGACAAAATGTAATTCAGACAAGCGTGATAAGCCAAAGGTAATGCTATTTTTAACTTAAGGGTGACAGAACAACCGACATTTTAAAGAACATTATACTTAAACATTAAATATAAACAGACGCGTCTATAATTAAAAAAAAAAAAAAAATGATATAAAAAATGGAGGTTCCGACATTTTCTATATCAAACTATAACAATAACATTTTAAAATCTTTCATTTGGATACTATTTTTATATTTCTTGTTATTTTTGCAAAGTTGAAGCTATATCGACCTCCTACCATCTGGAAACACAAATTTCCAAATTTGTTAATCATTATATCGAATTCGGGAGCCATATCGAGCTGAACACTTTATTAGATCAACGTGGGTAGTTGTTTCTCGTTCCCTCATTCCTAATAGTCTTAAAACTTCAAGTAGTATTTTATTTATCACTAGCGGAACCCGTCGTCCGGCGTTGCACGGGAGAAAGTACTACCTATTGCATTACGTCGAATAATAAAAGAAACGGCCTATTGTTCTTTCTCCCCCCCCTCTACCGTGTTGGCGAATGTTATAAATTAAAAAAAAAAGAAAAAGTGGTAGAGTAGAATGGGATCGAACGCTGAAAGTGGCGACCATTAAACATACCTTCTTAACCACAACGCCACGGTTTCGAGTTAAAAATACATGTGAAAATAGGTCAATTAAGCTGAGCTTGTTTATCGGAGTGAACGGGAGCGGTTATTAAGTCTTTGCGTATTGCTTTATATTATGTAGTAAATTAATACCAGGCAAATAATAGATAAGAACCGGTGTTTTGGGAAAATTAAACTGTGTGTATTAGTTCCCGGTGTCGATGAGTAGAGTGACAGTACAGAATTGTTAGGGAGAAAATTTTTGCTACCACCTATATGGAGTTGGTTTTTCGGAGAGACATTGATGGTGGGCCGAATGTAATATTTAGTGTTAGGTAGAAAAAAATAATAACACATTTACTAAAACATGCTCAAGTGAATAAGGGTAGTTTAGTGGTGAGTTTAGTAGCCTGTGATGCATGTGGTTATTTTCGTATACTCCGAGAAGGCACAGGGGAAAAATCGTCTCTACTTTATATATTAGAAAGAAAAGATATAGTTCATAGTAAGAATTAAACCTTCAAGTTTCAGTAGGTAAACGTCAGTTTTTTTATTAGCAGTCTACAAGAGAGCAGAAGTTGCAATTCTTACTACAGACGATAATGACAAAATATTGTCTAACAATAAAGTCACACTACAACCGTGGATTAAAAAGATACTTCCGTTCGAAATTCTGTATAGCACTTAGACTTCAAGGCAAAGATAAACAAGTCTAACTATTAGGTTCTCGGGTTCGACAAAATGCATCTAAAAATGGCCATATGTTATATTGGACTAACATGCTCGGCCTAAGATCAAAGTATAGTATCTGTTCCGATGGATACTGCACGCCTGTCCTGTGCAGTTCTAGGAGGTCCACCCTCCCAGGCTTTGCCTCCCCTCTTTGGGGAGGAGTAAGTTAATTGCTTACTGCTTGAGGCGCTCCTACCGGGGAATGCCGACGGGGCTGCCCAGGCAATTTTTGATGGTCAGAGTGCTCACCTCTCGGGCGCTGGCTTTTCAACCCCCACTTTCCGACCCGACCTTGGGTCACATCTTACTTGTGGGAGTAGGATAACACTGGCCTTGTGCCTAACTCCTGGAGAGGAGTAAATAATACTAACATGCTCGGCCTTTTGGTCGAGATCAAAGTGTAGTATCTGTTCCGATGGATACTGCACCCTATAGACTGGTATTGTCTTGGCCTTCGGGGCTTGATTTACGCCGGTCTATGGGATTGTCCTGTGCAGTTCTAGGAGGTCCACCCTCCCAGGCTTTGCCTCCCCTCTTTGGGGAGGAGTAAGTTAATTGCTTACTGCTTGAGGCGCCCCTACCGGGGAATGCCGACGGGGCTGCCCAGGCAATTTTTGATGGCCAGAGTGCTCACCTCTCGGGCGCTGGCTTTTCAATCCCCACTTTCCGACCCGAGCTTGGGTCACATCTTACTTGTGGGAGTAGGATAAAAACTGGCCTTGTGCCTAACTCCTGGAGAGGAGTAAATTACACTAACATTTGTTAAAATAAAAGCCAAGCTGAGAAGTATAGTTTGAATAAACCAAGAAATGCACATTGCCAATCCTCATTTCCTAAATTCCTAGTCTTAAGCCTAACAAACTTAGCGAATAAATGACCAGCCTATTTTGAAGTATAGACGTATCTAATACGCTCTTTATTTACGCTTACAATTATTTAATTCAATTTGTGTAGTTAACCATGAATATGTATCTATTATACTAACACTTAGCTAATCAACGTTTGTATATCTAAGCCTTTTCTTATAATATTTAAGCGTACAAAATATATGCTAAAATATACCTTAGTATATGGTGGGATGGCACGGTGCCTGAGTGGTTAACGACGAAGACTGAGAACCGGGTTCGAATCCAATTCGTTCCACAAAAACACTTTCATCAAAACCCACACCTGACCTTGTGTCTGACCTCCGGGAGAGGAGGTAAATAAACTACTTAAGTTAGAAGAGCCAGCCATCGAAAACACTCCACTCGGGGTAATGTGGTAAAAAGAGTAATCGCTCATGGATTCTTCATAATATTTTTTTAAATATTGCCTGTGAAAAATATAAGTCAATTAATTAGCCGTAAGTTGCATTTAACTCACCAAGTGACCCGTTCTTACTAAGTTTTATACCTACCAAGCTCAATTTTTCTAACTATATATAGTTTTACCAACAACTGTTATTTTCTAGAAGAATAGAAAGTAGATCTTGGTTCTACTTTCAGCAGCCTGGTATCTCGTGTTTCTCTTATTTTGGCTTTTAGTACTCACATTTCATGAGCGATGTTTCTGACAAAGGGGGGAGAATTGCTGTTTTCTGAGTCGGTATTTCTCTATCAAACACTTATCGTTAGGTTTTTTAACGTTTAAATAGTAATTCTTTTAGATCCTTATATCAAGTAGGTTCTTCCTTTGTCTGGAGCGATTTCCACAAATATAGTATGGTATGTATTACTCTCATACGACTATAATCACGTGATACCATCGGTTTTCGTGAGGTCACTCGAGTTAAGCAACGCTGTATTGGTGATACCAAGATTGGTGACTATTTGCGAAGAGTTGATGCTATTGTTATTTCTGCATCTAATCCCCTAACGATTGTGTATAAATTGTAAAAAAAAACTTAATTTCAACCATTCCTAACCATCGGCAGGCTCTGGTGAAAATCAAGGAAGAGTCGGCATCAGGATCCGTCGTCCTCTGGTCGTCTCTGCCTTTGCGTGTTGCAAGCAAATACGTGTCAGGTGCGAGAACCACACATCAATGAAATGAAAGTAGACATGTTCTGTGGTATTTTCTTTTTGTGTTCTAGGCTAAACATTTTCCGACTACGTTCTGCTTTCGATGTCGAGGGGAAACACTTGCGATCGTGCAGGTAAACGACTTCATGCAGACCCGACAATCAAGAAGCACACTCTTCTTGAAGTTTTGTTGCACACTCGTCCCGGAATGGGCCGTGGCAGTTCTCGATTAAACAACTGGTCATTTTTAACACCAAAAATGTATATGTTGCATTCTATTTTAATTTCTCGTACCTTTACTTCTTCGTCGCGGAGGGGCGCCGTTTCGATGTCGTCTAGTGGTTGGATTCTCTCTTCTTTCTTTCCTGCCGTGAACCACGCCGTCCGTTGTGTCTGCAACAAAAACCTTCATACGACACTATTCACGAGGCAACACTCTTTTAGTTTTCGTTTGTTTATTTCAGGCGTTAGATTTCAGTCGGCCACGGAGATGTTCACTAACGTCGAGAGAGAGAGAGACTAAATCACCGCTTTATCGTAGTTAATTCCTAAGATAAGTCCTTAGCCATTCGAGGAGGGGGAAAGAAGAAATCTCATGCCTGTATTCTCTTAAGGAATTTAATTCCCCTAATCAAGTGGAAGACTACATAGAGAAATCGTCTGTTCGGCCTGCTTCCAAAACACAGACTGGCAAAACTCTGTTTCCCACACAAAAGCCCGTGACGTCAAAGACCCTTGACCTGAAGTATCGTCAAAGTGGTGGCCCTGTCACGTTTGTGAGCTCCAACCGTGAGAAAAGCCCCATTCTGCACTCGACTGTGCGGGTCCACCCGCCCTAAATTACGCAAGCCAAACCAAACGACTTCCCACACATAGGCCCACTTCAGCATGCGTCCGCGTCACAGGACCATTATCAAACAGTTTTAAGCATAAGTCCAACTCGCTTTACAATAATAACAAGCCGCGCGTGCGTGGTCCCCCTCTGTATGTGACTCGATGTGGCGAGTGTAAAATGCAATAAATTTGGGCAATGTTGGGCATTTTTGACCCACCTGGGGGCGCGAACCAGAATTTTTTCTGAGGCCAAGGATGCTCATTTTATATCCAGAACAATTGCGTCTACATTTTGGCCAAGTTTCAGAAAAAATGAATGGATGGATCAAACGTTATGGGAGAAAAGGGTCATTTTTTGCCATTTTGGGGGGGGGGGGGGCTTTTAATCCCCTGGGGGGCGCGAACCAGATTGTTTCCAAGGTCAGCGATACTTATTTTCTATTAGGAAAAATTGCCCTCACATTTTAGCCAAGTTCCAGAAAAATTGAATTGATGGATGAAAAGTTATGGGGCAAAAAATGTCATTTTTTTTTGCCATTTCGGGGCCTATTGACCCCCTGGGGGGCTAACCAGATTTTATTTTTTAAATCAGAGAATGTCACTTTCTAACCTGACAAAAGTTACAACTTTATGCAAAATTTCAGAGAAATTCAATGGATGGTTGCGGAGAAAAATCCGGACGGACGGACGGACGGACATGCCTCAAAACATAGGTCCCCCGATTTTATAAATCGGGGGACCAATAATAGCACTATCACTATTGATTCAGCTTCTCTCTCAGAAATTATCTGACTATTAATAATCGAAAGTGATTAAGAAAGAACATAATCTTCCAATCAAAATAGTTTATTATACACAAAAAGGGAGTATCCCCACAAGTAGTGATTCCACTTAAACCTGTAGCTGTAATAGAAAAGAGAGCAAAAGAGAGAGAGAGAGAGAACGAGACTCATTTTGGATTTTCCTTATTTATTGCTCAAATTTTCCTGGCTTTGTTAACTTACTTATTCTCTGATTCAAAGAATCTAACAGGAAGTCGATGGTGACGAAAAGGGGGTCACATTTTTTTTTTTTACTGGTGCTAGTATGAACCAGAGAAAATAGAGCCCGATCTTGAGATCTCTAAAAACATTGAAACCAAAAATAAAACTAACCAAAACGAGCGCCAACAAAGTTGAACGTTGAAACCAAATAATTAAAAACAAAAAACAAAAATTAACACAGGTGAAGAAGTATCACCAGCGAACATTGGGCAAACAGATAACAGCAGTTCTATCTGACTCTCGCCTACCAACGGTTTGTTAATCGAAGCACGAACGAATTTTGATCAGATACGATGAATCATGGCGCTCTTCCCCGAGGACTTTGCGTTGTCGACACAGTTTATATGCGTAGTTCACAAAGAGAGGGCGCTGAATGATTACGGCTATGATCATCCGGGTATATGTTACGACGCTCAGTAGAGGCGCGAACGGGGTCCAAAAAAAGAACGAGAAAGAGTTTAAAAACATAAATTTGCAACAAGTAAAGTTGACTTATGTCTAGAATAGACATTTTTCTACTTACCTATGTAATTTGTTTGTATGTTTACGTAGTATAAATGGCTTTTTATTAGATGTTAAAAAAAAATTTCTTGTTTTTTAAAACATCTACTTTTTCAAATATAAATGGCGGCGAGTTGCTCTATATTATTACGTAGAGCGACCATTTTGTTTTCTTCGCTGACGTCTGTCGAACTTAAATTTCTAATAAATAGCACTTCAAACGGGTTTAAAATACAAACAAATAGCACATGCAAGTTTGAAACTAACTTTTACAGCTTACAATTACTTTTATTTGTTGTAATTTGTTTTTTTAGCGTTTTTACTCTGCTGAGTCTCGTAAAAGATGCCCGATCATCCTATGACCCAAAACTATTTATCAAGTGTTTCCTATACGTTTCTTTCTGGGGGTTTATACAAATTAGTTTCTATATATTAATATGATAGCGTGTGTGTTCGTGTGTCACGCTTCCGGCAAAAACTCTGCGCATGCGTGCCGCACCTAGATTTTGAAAAACATTCAACTAGCCTGCGTTTAGCAATATTTACATGTGTTTCCTTCTGGCGCAATGTTTAGCGAGTTAGTATTTTTTTACTTTGGCCCGACTAGTTTATAGTTCGATCCCAACCAACCTCTAAGATTTTTATTCTACATTTCGAGGGGAAGGGGAAGAAATAATAATTTTTTTTTATCACCTGGTTAGAAATTACTTTTTTGTGTTGCTTAAATCTTAAAACTATTTTTTGTTTTTATGTTGGCGTTTTTAATGACATTGTCTATTTAATTACGTTGACTGCTTTAAAAGTGGGGTATCGGCCAGTATTATTTTGTTGTTGTTTATTTTTTTTTTAACGGCTGGCATATCAACCTTTTTTAGTAGATATGCGCAGTGTCCATCGTACACGAGTTACTATTTTAAACAATTATTTCACTCTTATCCAGAAGGGGGGGCTCATAATAAAGCAAGCGTAACTTACTAACAAATAGAGGGTGCTTTTTTACATTAGGACCCGTATTGAAAACATCATTTCGCGTAATTTACACGGATTCCGCTAGTTTGTATAATTTGGATCATTCGGACTACTGTTTTAACTTTGAGTATCATTCCCACAACGTTTCAGCCGCTGTAAAAATCCGGCCGTCTTCAGGCGTATCTTTTCGAACCTGGGAATATTTCTGTCGAACTCGGGAATCTGGACGGAATTTTGAACGGAACGCTTTATTTAATCGACGGAGATAGCATGGTCTTGTTCTGTCAGTCATGATTGCATGCGAAAGATCATGTTAGTGTTTTCGATGCACTTTTTTTTTCTATCCCAAATTGGCAAGTAGTCTTACCCTGGTTAAGTGGTGACGTTTTAGTCTATAAAATAGAGATTAACAACGACGGGGCCAGAAGGACCCCTACAGAGATTGTTAACTAATTAAGTAGTCACAACGTTTCAGCCGCTGTAAAAATCCGGCCTTCTTCAGGCGTATCTTTTCGAACTCGGGAATATTTCTGTCGAACTCGGGAATCTGGACGGAATTTTGAACGGAACGCTTTATTTAATAGACGGAGATAGCATGGTCTTGTTCTGTCAGTCATGACTGCATGCGAAATGTCATGTTAGTGTTTTCGAGGCACTTTTTTTTTCTATCCCAAATTGACAAGTAGTTTAACCTTAGTTAAGAACCCTACAGGAATGATGACTAATTACGTCATCCATATCCATCGATTTTCCTTTCGTGTCATTAGCCTCATAATCATGATGATGATGATGATGATCGTTGTCGTCATTGTCGGCTTCATCTTTATATGCAACAGATGCGGAGAGATACACAACCTGTCATCACACCAACTATCACAATACACCCAACCGCAAACAAATATATCTTCTACGTATTGAACCGAATCATACCATGGCCACCGAGAGTTGACAAGGCCAAGCAACTAACTTTTTGCCCCCCTCTGACGTCACTGCATTGCGTGTCAAAAAAAGGCATTTCGACTTCTCCATTCACTAAATAATCCATCAAAATTCAGGAAATCAACCAATTTTCATGAAATTTTCAGTATTTATTAATTAATGATCACGGAATATGATAAATCCATTACTTTATTATAAAGTTTGGTGCAAATGTATTATTTCTTGTAAACAAAAAACACCTTTACTAAAGTTATCCAAAATATCAACACATGTTGACCATACGATATTGTAAATATTTAAAACAAAGCATTAGAAAACTTGTAAAAATTGCATGTAAAAAAGAAACAAATTTCAAAGTCTGAATTACTTACGGTTGATTGGGTTAGAAGTTTAAATAATGGTAATTCATAATTCAGTTTTTTGCAGTATTTGATCGTGAATTATTATTTTCTTTAAATTTATATTGAATAAAGATCAGTTTCAGAATAAATCGAATCGTGTTCCTTTCTTGTCTAGCCAACCGGCCTGTAGTAACCCTCGGTAGCCACGACCATACCCATGATGTAGTTGTAAAAATCGCGAACAAAATAATACTCTATCTAAAACTCGAAATTACTGTTTCCAAACAATTTTTGTGTGTCTGGATACTGATACCTTAGGTGAATAATTAAATGGTGTTATTATACAACAATTTCAAATCTTTCTATGTCATCCATTTAAGCAAATCTCTCACAACAACGGCTCTTAATATTTTTGTAACCATAAATTTGGCTACTTAGTTCAATTATATCTTTTGAAATAAAGATAATAGAATGGCTTGTAGCGAAACCTCTTTTTTTTGTCCAAAGATTTAAAAATAACGTTTAGTGACGTTTATTGATTTATTCGTTGTATTTTTCTCCAAGACTAGCTGGAAGAATTTCCAAGTTTAATTAAGGAAAATAGATATTTATTGCATCATTGCACCATCCTATTATTTCCAAGTTATAAATAAATAGAAAATAATCTTATTTATTGTAAATGCTTAACGTGTCATATTATTTACTTACTAGGCGTTCCCAGATTAGTAATTATCAAAGGTTGGAACAATTACAATAACACATCGGTATGCCCTGGAGTCTGAGTGACAACACGTTGCCCCAAATTTTCAGCAGTCTCTAAATCTTTTAGATTACCGTTGAAAATTTTTTTTTTCGTTTTTTGTCACGGTAAGTTACCATTGACTTCTGCTGGCACCGACCATAAGTCTTTGAAATTTGGAAAAACACTAACCAGATCTGACTTGAATCGTGAAGAATTCTGGATGTTGATGAGGCTTTTTTGGCACGCAAATTTCAAAGACTTATGGTCGGTGCCAGCAGAAGTCAATGGTAACTTACCGTGACAAAAAACGAAAAAAAAAATTTTCAACGGTAATCTAAAAGATTTAGAGACTGCTGAAAATTTGGGGCAACGTGTTGTCACTCAGACTCCAGGGCATACCGATGTGTTATTGTAAAAGCCTCATCAACATCCAGAATTCTTCACGATTCAAGTCAGATCTGGTTAGTGTTTTTCCCCCTCCCCTCGGTCTTTCGATTCTTTTCGACCCGCTATGATAACTTTGTGTGGTTCCTGCTAAGACTGGTCCCACAACATGTGTGTGACAGTTTGTGAGTTATTACTGAATGTTCGAATAACTCTTCAGTTTGGGGTTGACCTGCCCGGAAGGAACTAGGTGTGAAAAATCTACGAAATAAAAATGTTGATGTCAGAGATATTAACTTGTGTTCAAATAAATAGAGAAAACATAGTATATATCGCAAGCAATTACACATTGGAGTGTGAGTGAGAATCGAAGAGGTTCCTATCCGATATTTGTTGTCTTGTTATACTACCACCTTCATCCACCCCCGATATCCAATTTGCTTTTTTCTGTGTTCAGCTTGATGGCGCACAGGATCACATTTAAAATGAGAAATACATGCATGTATGTGGTTATATCACCTATCGGAAATCGTACTCTGATCAGAAGATAAGTGAGCAGCATCACTCTTACCTTCATATTTTAATGTAGTGAACAATAAAAGAGATGAATAGATAAAACAATATTGCTTTCATAGTATTTGGAAAGCAGTTACTGTGGAAGAAATAAAATCAGAAATATTAAGCGTCCATCTACTTACCCGTGTCACGCTCTGACACCCCTTTTTAAGAAGGACTCAAAGGTGTAAAAGTTGTCCGTTATCATAATGATTCAGGTTCATTTCGATTAGAATCGATCTGGCAGAAGATGTAGATGGTCATCACTTCGATACACAGAGGGTGATTTCAGCAAAACATATACACGACACTAAACTTCGTCGTCTCATTGAATCATGTTTAATCCGACGTCATAATAACACAATTTTTCAAAGACCAGGATTCTATAATATTTCTACATCTTCTGCCAGATCGATTCTAATCGAAATGAACTTAAATCATGATGATAACGGTTAACTTCTACAACTTTGAGTCCCTCCTCCTCCTGCTCTCCTTCCTCCTTCTTTGTTTAATTCCTTGATGTCATTCATTTTAAATTACTACTAATCTTCCTTCATAACTTTCTGTACTTACAGCGTTCCCGATCGGCTTTTACATGTAAACGGCTGATTTTTTCTTTCTTTTTTTTCTTTTTCTTTTTCTTTTTAACATTTCTGTCTTTCTTTCTCCCTTTCTACTGTTTATTACACGTGACTATATTTTTTTCCAAATTGCGTTCTTTGTATAAATTTGAAAATTTTCTGTTCTTAATTAAAGTTCTGCTACCAACTGATGATGATTGTATTTTAACAATTGAAATATTTTGGTAGAACTATTCAATATGTGTTTTTGAGTTTATTTTTGCTAGTTGTTGATTTTCTTATCCTTTATTCCATTTTTATTTTTACATTTTGTCTGAAACATTGTTTCTTCTTCCTCATATATATATATATATATATATATATATATATATATATATATATATATAATTATCATCATTATTATTATTATTATTATTATTATTATTGTTGAATATAACAGACAACTCATGTCTAGATATCTTTCGGTAGATCCTTTCAACAGTCCTAATCAGGATCTTAGTTTCGGTGCGGAATTGACTGATTAATTTGCCATAGTTTGGATTTGTCTTCCAAGTACTTTCGGACCCATCTTCGGGGGAATGAGGTTAATCAGGCACATACCATGTGTTAGTATTATAGAAGGTTTTTGGCGGGAATTATGTACTAAGTACGAAACTATATTCGGAGCTATGAGCATTTTAGAATACTATTACTGATATTAAAGTTAATTCTATTAATTAGGTTGTTTTGTTTTTATATGGCAAATTCATCAGCCAATTCCCCTCTGGAACTAAAATCCCGATTCGCGCTATTTAAAGGATCTACAAAAGGATATGTAGACATGAGTTGTCTCTTATATTTAACGATACTCGCCTGCAAGAGAAGATGCTGCCTATATATATATATATATATATATATATATATATATATATATATATATATATATATATATATAAGTTTTTATAACTAAAAGGTAACTTTTAGAGAATTAGACCTATTATGAGGTGAGGAAACTTCAATATACTAGATAGAGCAAAATTCAGGTGGGGCAATGAAAAATAATTAGAACTGCAAAAGGAAACAGATCAATATCTCCAGTTGTTCAGAACAAGGAGCATTTAGTAAATAAAAATAAAAATATTTATTCTTCTTCTCTTTCAATTTCATTCATTAAGCCAGGCTTTTCAAAGATTAAAATCTTATCATCAGAGGAAGTAGTGATTGATAAGTTGACAGATAAGAACAGTCAATATTCAAAAGAAGAAGAATATTGGGGGTCGAAGTATTTTTCATTGACTCACCTTATATATATATATATATATATATATATATATATATATATATATATATATATATTACTATTTCATGTATCCACATTGTTACACCGGCCGTTCTTACACAGGAGAAACTACACCGGTTGTCACTATAAATAGTGCGAGTCACCAGAGACACCGAAAACAAAGCAGTATTGTTACTGTCTAGCCAAGAGCTAGTCACTTTCTTACTTTGTTAATACGCTTGTTAAACCAACCCTCGACTTGACTTCCTTTATTTATTATTTACTGTGGAACAACTTCACAACACACATAACACTTTATGTAGAGATATCATTTTTTATGTATAAAATTTCAGTATTTACTTCAACAGTGCTCGATACGTAAGTAGAGCTAGGTAGTAAGCTATGAAAATATATTTATGGCAATTAACCTACACAGAGGCTTCCGCGTTTCATCCCCAGGGAATCTTCTCCAGCCTGAAGATTCCCCCCGGGGATGAAACGCGGGAAGCTCTGTGTAGCTTAATTGCCATAAATATATCTTCATAGGTTACTAAAAGAAAAACACTCTTTGACGAGGAGAAGTATATTCTCGAAAGCTAAGATTAAAATAAATTTTATTTATTTTACACCGCCATTGTTATGGTTTTAAAAAAATATAATACTATTACGAAACAATGGTTTAAAAATGTATCTAAATACCCTTTCTTATATATATATATATATATATATATATATATATATATATATATATATCGGAATATTTAATATCACCCCAATTCCCACATTGAGATTCCTAACACGTTTTGAGTATCTGATCTCAATATACGACCGTAAATTTGACGAGGTAGACAAATACTTGCGGAAACACTAATATATGTTGGTTTGAGTTTTTTTTTTCTTAACCTTTGAGGTCTATTGCCATATACACTAAAGTAGAAACCCTTCCAGTTATGGTTTTTTGAAGTTCCCGAGTTCTCTTTATTAACATCATAAGAAAGTCTACATTAAACATTGGGCTTCAAACGAAAAATCAGACTTCAAATTAAAGAATTACAAATTAAGAACATTATAAGAGTAAATTGTTCGAGAAATAATTATTATAACATATGAAAGTAATAATAATGATAATAATAATAATGATAATAATGATGATAATAATGATGATGATAATAATAATGATAATGATAATGATAATGATAATAATAATAATAATAAAAATAATAAAAATAATAATAATAATAATAATAATAATAATAATCATAATCATAATCATAATAATAATAATCATAATAATAATAATAATAATAATAATAATAATCGACAGAGGGTCGAGGAAGGAAATCGCAAACCAGACCTCCACTGGAAGAGCGCGGACAGCTTTGGGACCTTGGGGAGGCTTGTTGCCACTCGGGCCCCAGAGGGGACCAGTGGCCCTTATCTGCGGGAAATCGATGGTAGGTGGCTGTTGCGATACCGCAAGGTCATCAGCGGTGATGAACGAAAAGAAGTGGAGCATACTGGAAGTCTGAGGAGACTTGTTGTCACTCAGACTCCAGGGAATACCACAGGTTGTTGGCAGTGGGCGATCACTGACGATGACCAGTGTTATAACTCGTAGTGAGTAAATAATAATAATAATACCTGGGTGGGCAAAGCAGTACATCGGGAACTGTGCAAACAATTGAGTTTCGAATACGCAGACAAATGTTACAAACATAAACCAGAAACAGTACTGGAAAACGAAAAACACAAAAATCATCTGGGATATGGATATACAAACAGACAAACTCATAGAAGCAAGGAGACCAGATGCTATGATAATCAACAAGAAGGAAGAATCTTGCAAAATCGTACATTTCACCGTTCCAGCAGACCACAGAGTGAAAATCAAAGAAACGGAAAAACGGAACTAGCCAGAGAACTGAAAAGAATATGGATCATGAAGAAAGTCGGTATAATACCAATAATTGTAGGAGCACTAGGAACCATTCGTAAACACCGGGAAAAAAGACTGGGAGAAATTGGAATCTAAGGGATCATTGGAACTATACAAAGGACGGCAATGATCAAAACAGCTACAATCTTAAGAAAAATCATTGAATGCAGAAACCACTCCGCATAAGCCACAACGGATCACATTGAATCTACTGTAGGAGGAAAACAAAACCACAGAAAAAACACATCACAAACAAAGGATCAGAAAATGCAAGAAATATAACTTCATAGCACCCCCCTCAAAAAAAAAAAATTATCCCGACCTCAACGGACACGACACAAAAATGGGCCAATGAACAGAAATAGAAAGAATCACCATCACCTCATCCGCCCCCCCCCCCAAAAAATGGTACCAGCCTAGGCTGACACAACAAAATATTTGCATAGGGTCAAGGAGGATGAGAAGACCGAGGAGGGACAGCACAAACCAGACCTCCACTGGAATTGCAGAGACAACTGTGACCTTAAGGAGGCTTATTGCCACCCAAATCCTAGAAAAGACCAATGGTCCTTACCAGCGAGAAATCAAATGGTAAACGGCTGTTGCGATACAGCAAGTTTATTTGCGGTGGCTATCGAAAAGAGGTGGAGAATACTGGAAATCTGGGGAAACTTGTTGTCACTCAGACTCCAGGGAATACCACCGGTTGTTGTCGGTAAGCAATCACTGATGACCTGTGTGAGAACTCCTAGTGAGTACAAATAATAAAAATGAACTAATATGATGTTACGGGCTGGGAGCAAGAGAACATAGACTTCTATCATAAAATCCCGGACAACGTCGTGTCTCGCTGCTATAATAAACACTGCAATTAATGTTTTCTTCTCCATGTGAAATGTGAGTATCTAACGATTCCCGGAATATCGACGAATGAAATAGTTCCATTTATACCACCAGACGTCCCCATCTTCATCTCTTTCAGATACGGCTTTCATCTTTAATCACCATTAACCCTATTGCTCTAGTGGCTAATAATGGTCGGCTCCTCGGCAGATTGATGGCAACATATGTTTAACCGGCATATTGACATGGTTACTTGAACGACCTTGGTCTCGTTTGACATCATATAATCCCAATCTGGATCGATATTATGCGTTTCCTTTTCTTCCTATCGATGGACGAGTGTATTCATTATTTGTCGAGATGTTTTAAAACTATGAAACGACAAAATGAACAAAAATAATGTTTTTTTTTTAAAAGACACATTCAATCAACTTGAATGTTTTGAAGGTAGAATCATATTTTAGCGTAAGCCTTATATGAGATGACCTAAAATATGGGGTCCTCAAAAATTAGTGTGCTCAAACATGCCAGTCATAATATCGTTAATGAAATTAATAATATTTCATACAATCAAACTATATTTAGTGTTAATACAATTTAGTTTTATCGCCGTTTTATATGCTACAAATATGCACCTCTCAAATAAGTTGTATCGATTACGAACAATAATGTGTAATAGTTATCGACAAGAGAATTTGGCATCTAGAGAGACCTGTTGTCACTCATATTCCAGTGAACACCACCAGCTATTATAATTTAGCAATAACTAGTGATGACCTCTGTTATAGCTCCTACTGAGTACATAAGTGTAATACTAATAATGATAATGATGATGGTAATAATAATATAATTATTATTAATAAGACTGGGAGAAATTGGAATCAAAGGGAAGACTGAGATCATAGAACGGGCGGCAATGATAAAGAAGCTGAATACTTCAAGTAAATCAATGAATGCGGAAACGTTTCCGCACAAGCTACGAAGACCAAACAATCACATGATAGATGCAATAGGAAAAAAGCAAAATCACATAAAAAACAACACAAGAACTCATGGAATAGAAAATTAATAAACTATGAAAAAAAAAGGTTATGGCACCAGCCGCGGTTGATACCACATAAAACAATCGTTAGAGGTTCAAGGAGGAGAGAAAGCACTAACCAGACCTCCGATGGAAGAGTGCGGAGAACACTAGGACATTTGGGAGGCTTATTGTCATCCAAATCCCAGGGTAGACCTATGTACGTTGCCAACCAGAAATCGATGGTAAACGTCCGTTGTGATAAGGCAAATCAATGTGCAGTAGTTATCGGAAGAGGTTGAGAGCACTTGAAATATGATTATACTTGTTGTCACTCAGACTCCAGGGAACACCACTGTGTATTATCAGTGGGCAATCACGTATGATGGCCTGTGTGAGAACTCCTAGTGAGTAAACATAATAATTGTTGTGGGGTACAAATCACCCCTATTGAAGAACTAATGGAAGCAACCATCTATAATAAATACCATGGTTGCAAAGACTCAAACAGAGGACATTGATATTCATGTTTTACCGCATGGTAGGAATCCGGTCATCTCCTACCACATTTAGTGGCGATACTGTATTGCTATGAATAAATACATTGTATATTTTAACCTGTCACAATTTGTGATTGTTATCTTTGTGACCCCTAGCACGGGTCTACAACAATAATAATACTAATTTTAGTAATAATTGTGTCTCTAACTCGCCATTATAAAGTGTAGACATACACCAGTGTATCATCAGAAGTTTAATGAATGTAGGGAAACTACACCAAACCATCTAAATATTATCTCTATTTATTATTGTCCTGAGTGTGACCTTAAAAGACATCAAGTGATGAAGCCTCTATTTGAGATCTGTGAGGAATGTAGAATTGCCTCTTAGTTGCCATTGCTCCCAGGTCCACTCTGGCTCGGAGTGGTAGTACCTGTAAAGGCCCCATCTATGGGTTAAAAATAACTTACTGGCGCTACTGTAGCTACTGTCTGAAGTTATTGACGTCCTGACCCAAAATGCACCAAACATTGATGTTTTATATATTTATTTTTTTCCTTTGCAAAACAGCATATTCTGTATAATCGCAAACAAAAAAAAACAATTTCCGTCCCTCATCTCTTCTCCCCTCTTTCTTCTTTCTCCCCCCCCTTACCTCAACAAAACACCATGAATAAATACTCAAACGTATAAATAACTTGAAGCATAAACACCTTCACAAAAATGACGGGATTCAGCATTAAATAACCCGAAAAGGGTTGATAGGCCGTAAAACAAAACAACCAAATTTTACCAAAATTACCCGATTTGGCATTAAATAATCCCAAAAGGGTTGATATGTCGTAAAACAACCAACTCAAAAACAATGATTAAACATTTGAAGATTTAAAGAACTTGAAGCATAAAAACCTTCACCAAAATTACCATATTCAGTATTAAAAATATCGAAAAAGGGTTGATGTGTCGTAATTAAAACTCAATACTAACATCGGTCCCTTCATCTTACATGGGTCTACAAGGATGAACGCGGACGCCTCTGCGTAGCTTAATTGCCATAAATATATTTTCATACTTCACTATTGAAAATAAAAAAAGGAAAAACCAAAAGTAATTATATAGTTATCAACGTTTCGTCTTTATTTCAAGACTGTCTCAAGATGAGTTATTTGAAAAAATAACAGGTCGCCGTTCGAAAGTTCGAAAATGCAAGAGTTCAGGTCCTGGGAATGACCTTAAAAGACATCCAGTGGTGAGGCCTCGATTTGGAAGCTTTGAGGAATGCGGAGTTGTCCCTTAGTTGCCATTGCTCTCAGGTCTACTCCGACGCGAAGTCATATTACCTGTAAGGGCCACATATATGTGTCAAATAGAACATACTAGCGCTACTAAATTAGGCTTAATCTTACATTATTGACTTCCTGACTCAGAATGCACCAAACATTGATGTTTTATGGTGTTTTGTTCCTTTGCAAAACTCAATCATGTTCTGCTACATCCAAAATTAAAAAAAAACAATTTCCCTCCTTCTCTTTCTTCGCTCTTTCTCCCCCTCTTTTCACTCAACCAAAAACCATGATCAAACATTTGACGATATAAAGAACTTGAAGCATAAAAACTTTCACCAAAATTACCAGATTAAGCATTAAAAAGCCCGAAAAAGGGTTGATGTGTCGTAAAACAACCAAACTTAAAACCATGATTAAACATTTGAAGATATAAAGAACTTGAAGCATAAAAACCTTCACCAAAATGACCGGATTCGGCATTAAATAACCTGAAAAGGGTTGATATGTGTAAAACAAAACAACCAAACCAAAAACCATGATTAAACATTTGAAGATATAAAGAACTTGAAGCATAAAAACCTTCACCAAAAATGACCAGATTCAGCATTAAAAAGCCCGAAAAAGGGTTAATGTGTCGTAAAACAACCAAACCAAAAACCATGATTAAACATTTGAAGATATAAAGAACTTGAAGCATAAAAGCCTTCACCAAAAACGACCAGATTCAGCATTAAAAAGCCCGAAAAAGGGTTGATATGTCATAAAACAACCCTAACCAAAAACCATGATTAAACATTTGAAGATATAAAGAATGTGAAGCATAAAAACCTTCACCAAAATGACAACAATTCAAAAAAACAAAGCTCTTAATTAATGACTATAAATGACCCACTGACGTAAGACTTAAATGAAAGATATTTCCTTCTACATTCATGCATAAAATTACCCGAAAAGGGTTGATATGCCATTAAGCAATATCTTACCTTATCTTCATCAATTTTCAAATGTATCTGTCATACCGGAAGTTCAACTCGTTTAAAAGTGTAAACCACCCAGAAACCAACTATTCTTCTGTTTGTTCATTTCCCATACGATATGGACACAATCATAATGCAAACCTTCAGGCGAAGCAATGTGATAGTTAAACTAAGCTTTTAGCATCGTTACGGTCAGAAACAGCCGTTTTTCTTCAACTTAGAAGAAGTTATGTTAATGGACACCCCGACAGCGACACAGGTCGCAGCAATTCTTAATTAAAAGAGCCATCGTTCTTATGATCAACAGCTGTTATATACTTATTTCGAAACTCTGCGAATTTGCAACATTTAAATTTATAGTATGTGCGATTGTAATATATATATATATATATATATATATATATATATACACAATCAATCTATCTATCTCTCTCTCTCTCTCTATATATATATATATATATATATAGTTATAGATAGATAGATATATATATACATATATATAGATGTATACATGTATATATAGATTTCTATATATATATCTATAGATGTATATATATATATATAGATAGATAGATATAGATATATAGATATATCTATATAGATAGATATAGATATAGATATATCTATATAGATATATCTATATAGATATATCCATATAGATATAGATAGATAGATATATATAGATATAGATATATCCATATAGATATAGATAGATAGATAAATATAGATATAGATATATCCATATAGATATATAGATAGATAAATATAGATATAGATGTATATAGATAGAGATATAGATATATATATATATATATATATATATATATATATATATATATATATATATATATATAGTAAGCAATGAAAATATATGTATGGCAATTAAGTTACACAGAGATTCCCGCGTTATATCCGGCTTTATAAAATGTTATGTGGACACATTAAATAGTAATATATATATATATATATATATATATATATATATATATATATATATATATATATATATATATATATATATATATATATATATATGTGTGTGTGATTTTTTGAAGGCTTACCAAAGCATTCCTTTCAGGACACCAATGATCATAATTAAAGATGTTTATTTACAAATATTATTTATTCAAATTAAATGTGTTTTCTTACACGTGTTTCACTACCAAGCAGGTACTTGGAGAAAGAACAAAGATACAAATAGAAAGGCCTAGAAAATGTCTTAGTAAAGTAGCTCGTGCATTATTTCTGCCAACAAGCAAATAATCGGTCCTAAATGCATTCAAAAAACAAAACAAAAAACGGAACAATGTGCGATAATACACTTTCACGTCGAGCGGCACAATTTTATTCTTTTACCTTTGCTCTTTCTTGTTGTTTAATTTTTATTTTTTGCCTCTTCTCTTCTTAAGTGACCTCAACTATTGCAACGCCACATTGTGTATTGTCGGCAGTTGAACCTCTTATTAATGACATTTAATTTCCCTGATGATCTGCCAAGCAAGTACCTGCTTGGTAGTGAAACACGTGTAGGAAAAAACATTTAATTTGAATAAATAATATTTGTAAGCAAAAATCTTTAATGGTGATTTGGTAAGCCTTCATAAAATCGCATATGAATGCTCTGTACTCTGTAATCGAGTATCATCGAGCTTGTTTTTATTGGCACAATCCCGGTCTTCACTGAATGATCTATTTTATAAGTGAAATATCTACTTACTATTCTGGTACCTAAGGTATTTAAGCTTTATTTTTTTAATTTTTTTTTATTCATTTATTCATTTTTTAATGCAACTTTAATTCCTATATAATTTTATTACTAGCTACCATATTGCAGAATGGTTCTTGGGTGTAGTGTTTAGATAGTATTATTATTATTATTATTATTATTATTATTATTATTATTATTTTTATTATTTTTATTTATTATTATTATTATTATTATTGTTATAATTAATGTTATTTGATATGCAAATTACCATATCATACTCTAGTCTTAAGTGTAATATATTATTATTATTATTATTATTATTATTATTATTATTATTATTATTATTATTATTATTCATTTATTTATTTATTTATTTATTTATTTATTTATTTATTAGTGAAATTTTAAGCTGAATTATTTCGACACTTGATTATTGGGGAAATGCTAGTTTAATCAGTACCATTGGAGAGCCATGCATATTATAACTGTCCTGTTTTTAAATCTCCGAAACAGTTTCATGGTAAACAGCTGATGATCCCCGTGTTAATATTAGACGCTTAAGTAAAGGTCCCCTCTTTTTGTTTCACTGATAGATACTTAACCCACCCCTTTTTTTTAAAATTTTATTTACTTATATTTTATTTAAAATTTTTTTTTTTATTTATGAATTTTCAAACGAATGTTAAGTCTGCAATATTGTGGATTTAGTTAGTTTCTCTGGGAATTTAAACTGCATTTTACTTTCTCTTTTTTTTGTTAAAATGACTTAAAGCTTCTTTAGACTATATATATATATATATATATATATATATATATATATATATATATATATATATATATATATATGTATATATATATATATTATTTTACGTATCCACATGAAATGTTATGAGGAGATATACTTTATTATGTATCAAGTGTCAGTATTTACGTCAACAGTGCTCGATACGTGAGGAGAGCTAGGTAGTGATGAAACGCGGAAGCCTCTGTGTAACTTAATTGCCATGAATATATTTTCATAACTTACTATATTTATAAGTTCTCATCACTTATTAGGAACGGTTTTATTTTTTAATGATTATTCCCGATTGTGTCTTTAACAATAATGTACGGTTGTTTCTCATAAGTTATTCATGATCATTTTTCATCACTTATTAACACGATCAGATTTCTTAACGATCATTCCTGATCGTGTCTTTAAAAATAATGTAAACTTATTTCGTATAACATATTTATGATCATTTATTAGGCACAAGCTTATTTCTTAACGATCATTCCAAATATTACGCTATTATTTCTCATAACAATTTTGTACGATTTTTCTCATTGTGGCAGTGTACGATTCTACATTATACCCAATAATACATACATTAAAAAACAACATATAATTACGCGTGTAGCGATCCAATTTGGTATCGACAAATTTACCCCTGTGTCAAATTATGTTACAATGGCTCTGCCAATTAGAAACTTTGGGTCGGCTATATGAAGTGATTTATACACGCGAACACAGAATATGCATTATAGTAAGAATCGGATTTTAAGCAGCGTAATTAAAACACTATAAGTTGGTTTATATTCATAGCAAATAACACCCTACCTGAGAGTTCCACATTCAAACTCCTCAGCCTAACCTTCACAGGTAACATGAATTGGAACAAATACATTGAAGACATTGCCAAGGCTGCAGCAAATAAAAGTTGACTCCCTTTACCGTGCTAGTAAACTCCTCACACTTTACATTATCCTGTATCTCTACAAAGCCACCATCCGGCCATGCATGGAGTATTTTTGCCACATCTGGGCTGGCGCATCATCCACTAGACTCTCTACCTTTTAGACAAGATACAAAAAAGAGTTGCCAACGTAATAGCTCCCTCACTGTCAACGAAGCTCCAACCCCTGTCCCATCGCCGCAATGTTGCATCATTGTACTTGTTTTACAAGTACTTCAATGGAATGTGCTCCGATGAACTTGCTGCTCTGGTGCACCCTCAACGTAAATACACTATAACAAATCGACAATGAACAAAATCCCATCCATTCACTGTGGAGGCCCCCAGATGCCGGATAGCCTTCTACTTCAATAGCTTCTTTCCTCGTGCAGCCGGCCTCTGGAACTCACTCCTTGCTCTCTGTTTCCACGACTGTAACGACATGCAGAGGTTTTAAACTAATGTAAACAGACATCTCACTACATAGCTCTTAACTTGTTTTGGGGTAAAAGGTAAAGGTCGCATAGCCTGGACGCGCACGAGTGTCGTTGCCGACATCGCACACTGCCCATGGCCGTAGCGGCGGTGATTTGTTAAGAATCACCGTGTTTATGGAAGGCGGAGCCCATCCCTCTCTTTCAGCTGCCTTGAACCTTCCCTGAGTTTTAGTCAGGTACCCATTTACTGCTGGGTGGACAGAGAGAGTTTTCAGACCCGAAAAAATTCGCCGTGAGTGGGATCGAACCGGGTCGTCCAGCCCAAAGACAAGTGCTATAACCACTCGTCCACAGGACCTCCTACTTGTCCACAGGTGTTTTGGGGTGAATTATGTTAAATAATATATATTTTCTAAAAACATTGACAGTAAATAATGTTAGGACTATTAATTTATTCCGAGTTAATTTAGAAAGTTGTGATTCTTAAAAAAATGTTTATTGATAGTTATTTCAAAATAAAATTATTCTAGTTACGAGAGATATCTATAGACTTACACCAATTTATTAGTAGTTGTTGTTTTTTTGTTGTTTGTTCTACCGCCAATACTGGACTTGTAATTCCATTGCAACGCCTCTGAATGTGATCTAAGTGCCTTGAAGTCTCTTTAGCTTAATCAGATTAAAATGACCACAACAACAGCAAACGGCGCCGTGGAAACATAGCAGTGGCCACGGGCGGTCCGACAGCTATGGTCATTATTCCGGTCGTTGAAAAGTCAACAATGGTGGCCGGTAATGAGTGTCCGTAGTGTTAATAATGGGATTAAAAGTACCGGACAATATAGGGGAATACTTGAGGCGCCGCTGGTGGCTTCATTGATCACTAATATCACTTGTCGTTATTTCATTGCGAGGACGGATGGATGTTTGAGAGCTTGTCCTACGAGCGAAAGAAAAGGTGAGGCGGTTCGGACAGTATTTCTTAATGAAGCGGCGGGATCTGTAGAAAGTATAAAAACACAAAAAGAAAGAAAGAATGACAAATAATTTGGAGAAATAAATAATTAAAAGAAAAACATTTTAAAATATAAAAAAGAAGAACCAAATTAAAGAACGATAGAAATAAATCAAGTATCAAGAAAAATGATGTCTGTGTACGAACCTTCAAACGGAAAAGAACTTTAATATAGACACAGGTGAATGTCTATTATTCTGATTATTTTTTTATTATTTAAATGTCATTCTGAAAAAAGTTTCGTCCTATGTAACCTTCTTCAGGTGGGTCGATTCGAGATTATTGTTGAACTTTTTAACAACTTTATATTTTGTAAAGTTTTATTCAATCACAAATAAAAAATAAGACACAAATATATATATATATATATATATATATATATATATATATATATATATATATCAAGAAGAAAATACGCGTATGCATTAGAAAAAAAAATTTTCCGTTCAAAATTCAATACGGATTCTGAGAATAACATAATTATTGTTAGTTTGTTTCTTTTTTTATTTTTTACTTCCTAAGTGATAGAGCATAATGCAGACGATTGCTTTTTTAGTCGCATTTAAATTTATAGGACGAATTTTTCGTTAATATGATATATATATATATATATATAAAGGGTAATATATTATTACTATTATTTTATCATTATTATTATTTATTTATGTATATATTAGTGGTATTTTAAGCTGAATTATTTCGACACTTGGTTATTGGGGAAATGGTCGTATAATCAGTACTATTGGAGAGCCATGAATATTATAACTGTCCTGTTTTTAAATCTCCGAAACAGTTACATGGTAAACAGCTGATGATCCCCGTGTTAATATTA
>OY744555.1:25495765-25503265 GCA_963556195.1 Sepiola atlantica | reverse complement strand
TTTTGTTATTTTGATATTTCCTTGTGCCGTGACGAGTTTTAGAAAGAAATCTAACCCAGTTAGAGAAACACAGGCAACATTCTCAACTTATAATATAGCTGAAATAACATTGTAATATATTTTATGATTCTACATTAAGAGATATGTGATCGATTAACAATTTTTCTTTTAAATTAAAAAGAAATTCAATTATTTTTTGAATGAAATGTGTCTTTGTTAATCTTATGTGGTTGTTTTTTCGTTTTTTTTAGCGCGTGTTATTTGGTTGAATACCTACAAGGATCTTGTAAATGCCCCATTGATTCTATATGGAAACCGGAAACAACAAAATTTACTTTTATGTGGTGTTATTAGAGTTGTCGAATAAATTATAATTTTTTATGTAATGTATCAATTGATGTATACATTTTTTTATATAACGTTAGTTCTGTGTGTGTGGTTATATATTTCTTTACATAGGATTCACTATTAAATTAATGAATCGATCATTTTGTCTGCGGTAAACGAATGAGAGATCTTTCTAGACTTGGGCAATTTTAATTTTTGTCCCAATCCAAAGTACCGCTTTGTAAGGAGCTGGGTGTCCCTATATTAAAACCAGCCTCGTGTCTTACTCTTTTATCAGAGGCAGTAATTAAATAGGTATCCAGATCTACAGCTGGTAAAAACATCCACTTCCAAAATCATGTACGGAGAACGGATGGAAGTTACAAACTTTCATGAGGTGTCAATCGTGTGTAAAAGTTGAGCGAACATCATATGTGTGAGTATACGTTTATGGTAATCTATGTGTGTATGTAGGTTAGGACAGGTTGAATTGTCACTTTTCTTAGAAAATCAATTCTACTGCGGTGGCAAACTCTGGCGTTTGGTTTTATGAGAACTGATACCACTACGATTTTATAAATTCTTTGTTAAACTTTACATTTCTCAATTAGTCAGACACACAACAGTTCATAAATTATGTCCATTGGTATTTTTTAATGATTTAGATTAAATCAAGGCGATCGATAATACAGGCCTGGCAAACATGCGACTGCAGTCCACAACTGGGAGTAGACATCTGAAGACCAACATTACTACTAAATAATTGCTAAGAAAAGTTTTAGTAAGAAATTTCTTAGTAATGTTCAGTAATTAGCAATTATACATGAAACTTTAAAACTTAACTGAGCATTTAGTTTTACAGATCGGGTACAAAAATGGCCAGAACTCCCTAATTTCCGCTTGATTTTGCTGACAAACTGACTTCAGATTTTTACTATTTCACTAATAAATCCAGATCAAATTGATATTTTTTGTTAGATACAATGAATGGAAAATATATTCAAACCAGAATTCAAAGTGTGAATCAGCACTAGTAAAATATACCATTTTTAAAATAAGCGAGAACTGTAAAAATTGTACAAAATTACAAAACAGGCTAAACACTTTTTCTTTAGAAATGTCTACAGCATATTTCCAAAGTAGTCGCTGGTCAACACTTTATCATTCATTACCTCTGCAGTAAGATACAAATTATCCAGAGGACAACTAATACGTGAAATGCTACTTGGGGCAAATCGTGGTAATTAGTTCCACAAAGTTCCCGTAATGGACAATCTCTCCCTCCTTGACAAGGTCCAAAAAAGAGTCGCCATCCTAATAGGTCCCTCACTGTCAACCAAGCTCCAGTCCCTGTACCATCGCCGCAATGTAGCATCCTTGTGCTTGTTTTACAAATACCTCAATGGGTTATGCTCCGATGAACTGGCTACTCTGGTGCCCCCTCGACGTAAATTCACTAGGCAAACTCGACAATCAGCTAAACCTCATCAATTCACTGTGAAGGTCCCAAAATGCCGGAGAGGATTCTAGTCAAATAGCTTCTTTCCATCGTGCTGCTGGCCTATGGAACTCCCTCCCTGCCCCCTGATTCCCCGACGGTATTGACATGCAGAAATTTAAAACTAATGTAAACAGACATCTCGCTGCGCAGCTCCCAATTTAGGTTGACCCCTCAAACCTTCTCTTTTTGTCTCAGTAGCCCCTTATGTTTACAGTGGCGGCCTGCCTTGTTTGGAGTGAACTATGTTAAAAAAAAAGAAAAAAGTAGTTTCCATCAATGAACTTAAAGATAGCTTTAAATGGCAGTTAATTTTGATGAAGTGAACAGCCAAAGGTATGAAACTTTCTTTGGACAAAATAGCCACTTCCGAAATCATGTACGAAGCAAAGATGAAAGCTGGCTGTGATGGCAGGATTACGGAGGGCGAGATCGTTACTGCGTTGAAGCAGGTCGGCTTGAACAAATCTCTTGACTCGATGGTCTGCCGTACGAAATGTATTTGAGGCTGTCGCCCATGTTTGTCCCAATTCTGAAGGATGTGTTTAACCACTGGTTTGTTCAGGAGTCAATCCCTGGACAGGTAACCAAAGAAATGGTCACATTACTGAAGAAGGGGGACCAACCTGGTGTGGGAAATTTAGACGACTACAGGCCCATAACTCTGCTAAACACAGAGTTAAAGATTTTGGCCCACGTTCTTGCGAACCGCCTGCAGGTGGTTATCAGTGATTTGATCAAGCCTGAGCAGAACTTTGCTGTGAAGGGGAGGCCGATTCAGAACAACGAAAGGCGGTAATAATGTGTGAAGAGCGCGCGCATCATTGAAAGTGTGAGTATACGTCTGTGGTAATCTGTGTGCGTATGTACACGTGTCTGGCTCAAGCAATGTGTATATAGAGACAAGAGGTGGCGGTAAGATAATAGATAGGGTTAAGGGTGTTGCCCGTGTCACGATCTCTCCACTAATCATTTCTTTTGTCCGCACAAATCGAATTCTGTCCAGGCTCGAATAAAAAGAGGCGAAAAACTGTTCCAGCCGCTCGCGTGGCTAATTTCAAATCTTGCCGACATTTTTTTTTTTTATGAGGCTCATAAAATTGAATAGCGTTGTAAAAAAGATGACCTCCTAATAAAATTAGCCATATATTCAACACCTTCTCTTTCTCAGTCTTGCGTCAGCCATGTTTTATCACCCTTACCTCTCTTCACTCTTTCTGTGACCGGCCGTCTCAATAACTATCGCAGTATCGCATATGAAATATTCTTCTTCGAATATTGGCATACTCTTCAATCGATTTGAACGAAATATATGACCTGAAATATAGGTATGTATTAATTAACACTTCCTGTATTCTATTTAAATTTTATGATGGTCATCATGTTAATATTCTGATGAAATGTGTACGTTACACGCCTACAGACGCGACGGGAACATACTCACAACACCGAAGACACACACGCACATATATATATATATATATATATATATATATATATATATATATATGTGTGTATATATATATATGTATATATATGTATATATATATATGTGTGTGTGTGTATATATATGTATATATATATATGTGTGTGTGTGTATATATATGTATATATATATATGTGTGTGTGTGTATATATATGTATATATATATATGTGTGTGTGTGTATATATATGTATATATATATATGTGTGTGTGTGTATATATATGTATATATATATATGTGTGTGTGTGTATATATATGTATATATATATATGTGTGTGTGTGTATATATATGTATATATATATATGTGTGTGTGTGTATATATATGTATATATATATATGTGTGTGTGTGTATATATATGTATATATATATGTGTGTGTGTATATATATGTATATATATATATGTGTGTGTGTGTATATATATGTATATATATATATATATATATATATGTGTGTGTATATATATATGTGTATATATATGTATATTTATTTAGATATGTGTATATATATATATTTAGACATGTGTATATATATATTGAGACATATGTATATATATATGTATTTAGATATGTGTATATATATATATATTTAGACATGTGTGTATATATATATATTTAGACATGTGTGTATATATATATATATATATATACATGTCTGAATATATATATATACACATGTCTTAATATATATATATACACATGTCTCTCTCTCTCTCTCTCTATATATATATATATATATATATTAAGACATGGGTATATATATATTTAGACATGTGTGTATATATATATTTATATATATATTTAGACATGTGTGTATATATATATTTATATATATATTTAGACATGTGTATATATATATATATTTAGATATGTGCATATATATATATATATTTAGATATGTGCATATATATATAGATTTATGCATATGTATATATATATATATAGATTTAGACACGTGCATATATATATATAGTTAAAATTCTGATGAAATGTGTACGTTACACGCCTACAGACGCGACGGGAAGATACCCACAACACCGAAGACACACACGCATATATATATATATATATATATATATATATATATATATATGTGTGTGTATATATATACGTATATATATACACAGGGTGACTAAAAAAAACAGGCCCCGTGTACACTTTATGTGATATCTCTTTTATTTATTCACCGATTGCCCTTATTTTACAGGACATGGTAGAATCAACGACCGTGAGTACACCAAGACCTCAGTGGGAGCTGGGACAAATAATACACTGTGTTAAATTTTACTACAAGACAGGCTCGTTTAAGAAAACTCAAGACAGTTTCATGAATCAGTTCGGATGTGAAAAGGCTCCACCCAAAAGCAGAATTCAGAACTGGGTGGACCACTTCGAGAAGTATGGAACCGTGGAGAACTTCAACGCTGCCAGTGAGAACCGTCCAAGCCACTCGGCACGTCCCAAGAAGCGGACAGCCGAGCTGGTCGAAAGTGTGAGAGAGTCACTCCAGGAGAGTCCGAAACTAGTACTGCGGCAGTACTAGTTTTGTCACTCGTCCCGGAACAGGCCGTGGCAGTTCTCATTTAATCACTCGTCATTTTTAAAACATAAATCATATAGTTTGCACTCTTTTAAATTTCTCCCTCGCTGGGTAGAGGGTGCGTAGTCTAGTGGCTGAATTATTTTCCTTCTTTCTGCCGTGAACCACGCCGCTGGAACAAAAAGTCTTGTGGCTGACTCGAAAACAAACACACTTTTAAATTTAATTTCTGTTTTATTTCAATCGTTAGATATCCGTCAGCTGGGAGATATTCACTAACGTCGAGAGAGAGAGAGAGAGAGAGGGAGAGAGAGCAAATTACTGCTTTCATAATTACTTAATGATTTGTGGAGGGGGGGAAGATATATTTCGCCGGTATTTTCTTACGGAATTATCAAATTGCGGACGACATCCCGTCTGATAGGTTCGCCTCCAAATGCCAGACTCGCAAAACTCTTAGCTTCTCACGAAGAAGGAAACATTTCTCTCACTCATGTTCTTTGACCTTTTGACCCGGTGTTCGTCAAGGTTTGCTTTGAGAGCACCTGTGAGCAACGACCGTGAGAAAAGCCCTACTGCACCCGACTGCACAGGTCCACGCCCACTAAATCGCGCAAGCAAAACAAAACGGTTTCTAAGATGCGTCCGTTCTCATAAGGCCATTATCAAGCATCATTAGCCATCATTAGCCATTATCAAGCCATTATCATTATCATACATATATATATAGACATGTATGTATATAGGTATATATATAGGTATATATATATAGACATCTCTCTCTATATATAGGTATATATATATAGGTATATATATACATCTCTCTCTCTATATATAGACATATATATATGTATATATATATATATATATATATGTATATATATATATATATATATAAGTATATATATATATATATACATATATATATACAAGTATATATATATATATATACATATATATATATATATACAAGTATATATATATATATATATATACATATATATATATATATACAAGTATATATATATATATATATATACATATATATATATATATACAAGTATATATATATATATATATATATATATATATATATATAGTGCAAAAAGCTAATTCCCGACGGTTGACGGGCGCGAACTCCGATCACAAATCGCCACGGATTCGTAGTCAAGAGACATACCAGTTGGCACCCAGAAATTAGTTTAGAATTTAGGAGGAATTTTACTATGTAAATACCAAGTCGGCGAGTATTCCCAGCTAGCGGCGCAAAGTGATCAACAACAACATATCGTGTTGGATCTCACTATATATATATATATATATATATATATATATACTGAGAGGATGCTATTATGGTGGGAAAACGAAGGAAGGGATAATTAATGGTAGGATAATATTATGAAGAACAAACACTAAATATGTATTCTTATGACAGAAAATCGGTGCACTACCTCGCTCCCCTTAATCAGAGAGAGAAATAAATCTCAGGAGGATTGTATAGTAAGGAAGAAGCATATACTATACTGCGGCCCCTTGGAGAAATGTATAATTCCAAATGAAAATATACTACATAAACTCCCCTCAAAGGAGAAAGAAAAGCCTGGGAGGATTCACTACTCTTCTAAAAAGGAGGTAGTAATGCCTGGAAAGATAGTACCATGTACTACGTGTGTTTATACATTAGTATGAACACATAGAACACTATCTCGTTAAATAGGAGTTAATTATTTGTATAATGTGATCACGGAAAACTAAACGGATATTACACAACACCTACGAATTTAAGGAGGGCATAACTGTTCGTACCCCTCCATATAAAAGAGAAGTAGAACTGTGAGTATGATTTTATATATTACACTACCTCCACTTACAAAAAAAGAGAAGGTAATCCCTGGGAAGATTGTTTTATTATATCAGAATAGATACTGCACACTCCCCTTTGCTAAATGAGGATGTAATATCCAAAAGAGTTACTCCAATGCCCTTAAAAAGGGGGAAGAACTCCTTTACAGGACAATCTTGTGACAACATAGTTTTACTATGTCATTGGCTATATACTACCGTACGTCGCTACAATTTATGAAGCAAAATACTTAATCCGATTCGGAAATTTTCTAGAAACTCTTATAATTACCTTAAAAGAAAAATTAGCTAAGTAGAAAAACACTTAATCGTTAAGTAAGAGTTATCGTTCTTAATTTTGTTAAATTGTTTTTCGTACTTACGTCTGGTTTGGTTATTATTAAATCCGAATCAAACACAAAAAAAAACGCGTAGTTATGGCCTAGCGGTTAGCGACGTTGGACTGTAGGTTGAAAAAATACTTGTAGTCCAGGGTTTCGAATCGTGTGACCGGTGGTGAATAGTCGTACTTCTATGCTGATGAGTCTTGATTGAAAAGAGACGAAACGTATACGTCCATAGATAAAAATATAAACAATAACAAATATATATATATATATATATATATATATATGTCTTTCGAACATCTCGCGACGCTCTTTCCAACATTTTGCGACGCTCTTTCTAACACTTCAGAAGGTATTAAAATAGCAAATACTTACCGTGGTTTTGGTAGCATATATATATATATATATATATATATATATATATATATATATATATATATATATATATATATATATATATATA
>OY744555.1:25475765-25490765 GCA_963556195.1 Sepiola atlantica | reverse complement strand
CTACCGATATTTGACAGGTGTTGTTCTGTGTTGAAGGGATGTTACAATTTCTTTAATGCAGACGTCTACATTATCGCGGCAAAAAGCCTAAAGTGATATTTAGTTTAAATTATTACTGGTGATGAATAAATTTAATTTTGTGTAGTATTTGACAATGAATTAAAAAAATATAATGGTGATTATTTCTAGTAAAAAACGTATATAGATTTATGACATTAGTATTAATAAATTTTACCGTTATATCTTGATCAATTGATATTTACTTTTAATTATTTTGATGGATAAATAAATGTATTTTAATTATAAGTAATATTTAGTAGTCAATTAATAAAACATAGTGGTAATTGCTTTTATTTTTAGTAAGAGTCATATATGAAATTAATGGCAGTGGAATTGATGAATTTAATTCTAGATAATATTTGATAATGAGTTAATAAAATATAATGGAGATAATTTTTAGTAAGAATCGTATATAAATTTATGAAATTGGTATTAATTAATGTCTTTCCTGCCGTGAACAACGCCGCTGCAACAAAACTCCATGATCGGGTCGGAAGACAAACAATCTCTTTTAAATGTTATTCTTTTCATTACAAGCGTTAATTATCAAATCAGCTGGGAGATATTCACTACGCCGAGAGAGAGAGAGAGAGAAAGCAAATAACTACTTTATCGTAGTTACTTAACAATTATGTCCTTAACCATTCATGGAGGGGGAAAGGAGATCTCTCGCCTGTATTTTCTTAGAGAAATATTTCCATTATCAGTTGTAGTTTATATGGTAACCATCACGTCTCATCGGTTCGCCTCCAAAACCCAGACTGGCTAAAACTCGCTTCTCATTAAGCACGAGGGACGTCACGGATCCCTCTGTTTCCCATCAAAGGCCTTTGACGTCACAGAGCTTTTCTCAGGTGCACACTGACACTTTATCTGGAGTATCGTCACGCGGTGAACTTGTCACGTCTGTGATTTCAGACTGTGAGAACAGGCCCTATTCTGCACTCAACTGCCAACCTATGATTTCCAACAGATACGTCTATTCCTATTGGGCCATTATCCAACAATAGCAGAGCGACAGCCGAGGAGACCTACGTGGTAGTACATTATCCAACGCTGTGGATAAGGGGCTGCACGTAATGAGGTTTTTAATTGGGAGTGGAAGCGGTACATTATTCCGTTTAAAACTTGGTGATAACTAGTAGTTATAGCAAGTATGTTGGATAACTCCTGGAATAGGCAGTAATGGTAATTGTTTCTAGGACACCATAACTCGAAATCAAGCCCTCCATAAGGGCACGAGCTACACAGTGAGTATTGATTTACTCCTCTCCAGGAGTTAGGCACAAGGCCAGTTTTTATCCTACTCCCACAAGTAACATGTGACCCAAGGTCGGGTCGGGAAAGTGGAGTTTGAAAAGCCAGCGCCCGAGAGGTGAGCACTCTGGCCATTTAAAAATTGCCTGGGCAGTCCCGTCGGCATTCCCCGAGAGGAGCGCCTCAGACAGTAAGCAATAAACTTACTCCTCCCCAAAGAGGGGAGGCGAAGCCTGGGAAGGTGGACATCCTAGACCTTCACAAGACAGACCCATAGACCGGCGTAAATCAAGCCCCGAAGGCCAAGACAATACCAGTCTATGGGGTGCAGTATCCATCGGAACAGATACTACACTTTGATCTTAGCCAAAATTATGAATGTTTAGACAGACAGAATAGACGGAAGTGTTTACTTAATTTTACGTAGAGGAATTGTTCGTCTCTGTCGTTTTTTTTACCCGGATTAACGTGATTCTAACAAATAAGTTATTAAATCTCGAAAATAGAATAAATGTGCTATTGCGTTTTTGAAATTCATTTGTGACATTAATCATTTCTACCAAAATGCCGGCTTACCACTTACAACGGAATGTGAAAAGTAAGAAATTATTATCGTTATTGCTTTTGGAATGGCGTTCTCATAAAATTACCCGGCGTTATTGTCTCTCATATTTATACAAACACAACGAGAGAGATTATTAAAAAGCTGCCAATAATATATTAATGCATTTTACTTTATTTTATAGATATGCAAAATTCATTCGCCAATGAAAGTAGTTGAATACCTGCATACATGCTTCGGAACAAAATCTGATTATTTGGATCAAATAATAATTGCACTTATGAATAGTAAAAATTCTCCATATATCATTAGTATTAATAGTAGTATTAGTGTAAACGTAGGAGTGTCACATGTTCGCCGGTCATAATTCAGGAAAGGGGTATTTTGTATTCAGCACTGTCCTCTTCCGGAAGACATGCGCACGGGGTAACTGTCGCGCCTCTACACCGCCTGCTTGCCCAGAGGCGGTCTTTTCGAATCAGTCAACATGGGAGTCGGACGTTTGTTCCGCTTGTGATAGACGTTGGCTCTGGGACAAGTAGCTTGGCAAATATAGAGGTAAGCAACGCATAGTTCTATAAACCTATTTGAATTGTAACTCTTTCATAATTTGCTTTGTTTTGTCTTAGAACATGTTTGTAAGACTTGTTAATTTTCATGTATTTCCAGTTTTACGGTGAAAAGATGTTATGTTACTTGCTGTTACAATTAGTAATTTTAGTTGTTATGGATGCTGATAGAGTAGGAGAGCCAAGAGGAAGTGTTGTTACACTTTTATTGTCATTAAGCACAACAAGGCTATGTATTTTACTGGTAGGAATTTTTCTTCAGCGCACCTCACACACTTCATTTTTTTTCAAATTTTTACACTTTTATTGTCAGTAAGGGTATGACTACATATTAACCACACCATTTCATTATCACATCACTACAGTATAAATCTTTATGCATGAGTGGATGAAATATAGGTGGTCGTGGACTATGCTGGAAATCTCATTTCTTTGATCAATCATAACGTAAAAACCAATGAACCAAATTAGTTAAAACTTTGCACAAAATGTTTATTTGATTGGTTCTATAAGTGTGTAGAATTTCAGCATGATTAATCAAGGCAACCCAGAGATCCAGAAAGGTCAGGAGTGATTTTGTGTTATCCGTGTGTACGTACGTACGTACGTACGTACGTACGTGTGTGCCACCCTGTATCTCATCAACTATTTTATGGATTCAGCTGATTTTTGGCAGAGATAGAGGTTCTAGTGTCTAGTTGATGGCATTTTAATTTCAGTTTACCATATACCTTAGTTTTCTAGAAAATTAAAAAAAACTTAAAAAGTACCATTGTTTTGAGGCATAGCCTTTAAAAAAGTAGTGACATTCCATGAAAAATGCCAGTATACTGAAATCATATGCCCTTAATAGGGTTAAGATGAAAATTCATATACACTAAATGTACAAAAGCAAGGAAATTCCCAAATTTTTGCACTTTTATAGTCATTAAGGGTAATCACTACATATCAACTAAACCATTTCATTATCACATCACTACAGTATAAATCTCTATGCATGAGTGGATGAAGTGTGTGAGGTGTGCTGAAGAAAAATTCGTACCAGTAAAATACATAGCCCTGTTGTGCTCGCATACCCTTAATGACAATAAAAGTGTAAAAATTTAGGAATTTTCTTGCTTTTGTACATTTAGTGTATATGAATTTTCATCTTAACCCTATTTAGGGCATATGATTTCAGTATACTGGCATTTATCATGGAATTAAACATAGACTTCGCAATCTAGTTTTGACAATTGGCAATTTCTAACTTACCGTAGCAATAATGGACGGCTACCAATTCGACAAAACAAACGAACAACAACGAGTAAGAAGCCGCGTGCTCATCCAACAGCGTTATGACGTATTGTCCGCCCTGAAAGAAATAATAGAGAAAGAAAAAAGAAAACACTTATATTATTATAGACGACCCGTGACCCGTTGAAGTCAACGTTGGTACATCGTACATTATTTTGTACATTTATTGCCCTCAACAGATTGTGAAGGTTAATAGATAGTTTAACCCTTAAATGCTTTATTTTTTAAATATTTGTTTGACATCGAATATACTGATTACTTATTTAGCGGGTTTGCTGATGCAACATCATACTAATACCTACTCATTTTTTTTCAATTTTTCTGATGGTCTTTTTTTGTATTACAATAAAAATAAAAATTAATAAATGTTCCATAGGTTTCACAGGTTTCACGAACGTTTTCGATTCTTCGTCGAATCATCCTCAGTAATGCGATTTTGTTCCGTGATGCCATCCAGCGTTGCTGAATTTAAATCGTCAACGACTTCCCGGAACAATGCGAAAAACGTTCCATACGCGTTTCTCCGACATCGAATATAATGATTACCTATTTATCATACTAATACCTACTTATTTTTTTTTCAATTTTTCTTATGGTCTTTTTTTGTATTACAATAAAACAAAATTAATAAATGTTCCATAGGTTTCACAGGTTTCACGAACGTTTTCGATTCTTCGTCGAATCATCCTCAGTAATGCGATTTTGTTCCGTGATGCCATCCAGCGTTGCTGAATTTAAATCGTCAACGACTTCCCGGAACAATGCGAAAAACGTTCCATACGCGTTTCTCCGACATCGAATATAATGATTACCTATTTATCATACTAATACCTACTTATTTTTTTTTCAATT
Organism: Sepiola atlantica; assembly: GCA_963556195.1. Lineage (NCBI taxonomy): Eukaryota > Metazoa > Mollusca > Cephalopoda > Sepiida > Sepiolidae > Sepiola > Sepiola atlantica. The sequence goes on along the minus strand of OY744555.1, from coordinate 25,486,169 downwards.
TTTCTTATGGTCTTTTTTTGTATTACAATAAAACAAAATTAATAAATGTTCCATAGGTTTCACAGGTTTCACGAACGTTTTCGATTCTTCGTCGAATCATCCTCAGTAATGCGATTTTGTTCCGTGATGCCATCCAGCGTTGCTGAATTTAAATCGTCAACGACTTCCTGGAACAATGCGAAAAAAACGTTCATGATGAGTTATTCTATTCTTTACAACTAATTTATCACATGAGCAACGATGTTAGTCTTTCTCTGCTCTATGTTTATTTCACTGTAATGGAAGGTTATGCAACAGTCATGGTTAATGTCTTTAAATTAAATTTAAACAGGATAAAAATAACTCCCCCAAAACAATTCTATCTTATAATATGGTTATCAAAGACAAAATAAATAGACAAGATAATAATAATGATAAAAATGAAATATTTTCTAAATATGAACAAGCATAAATATTTTTAAAAAAACCTCTACATCAGTGCTCTTCAAACTTTTTTTGTCGCGACCCCTTTTTGGAAAAAATTTTTTTTCGTGACCCACCAAAATTTTTTATAAATAAAAAATAAGTTTGAATATTATTTAAAAAATTCCATAGTTATAATTTTGGCGACCCCCTTTCTATGGTTACGCGACTCCCCTGGGGGTCGCGACCCCCACTTTGAAGACCTCTGCTCTACATTAATTAGCAAGAAGATTAGTCAGTCGTGAGACTACACACCTCTGCCTGACAATGTAAGGATGGGCCAAAGTCTTATCTGAACCGTAATTATACATTGCATGAAGTATTCCCACTTAAGTCATATATACGTTGATAACTCAAAACCTGTTTATCTCATTAGAATGAAATCTTGCATGGTGGTTACCATGTAGTTTTTTTTTTTTACCTAGTTTCATATTTGATCAAGATTAATAATTCCCGTTCAATATTCCGGAAACGTAACACCTATACATCCGGTCAATTTTCAACCACTTCTCACTGATCACCCCGCCTCGTGTTCGACTTGCATTTCCCGCGAAAGCAGCGATGTTAGTCTTTCTCTGCTCTATGTTTATGTCACTGTAAGGGAAGGTAGTGAAACAGTTTTGTGTCTTTAACACACCTTGTAGTTTTTTTTTTTTTACCTATTTTCATATTTGATCAAGATTAATAACTTCCGGTTCAATATTCCGGAAACGTAACACCTATCCTTTCCGGCTTGTACATCCGGTCAATTTTCAACTACTTCTCGCTGATCACCCCCGCCTCGTGTTCGACTTGCATTTCCAGCGAAAGCCTGAAGGAGCAAAGGTCTACATTGCTTCCTTGTTACCCACTTATTTAAGCGGATATAACCGCGATCCGTCGTTCAAATACGATTATCTCAACGTCAAGTTTTTCGCGCTGGGACGTGCCAGTTAAGTGTGAGTTGGAGAGAATTTAGATCAGCTTCCATTCGATTGTTGCTGAGAAGATCGCTTGGAACAGGAGATCTTCGAAAATGTTAGGTTGCAAAGGTTAATATATAAGATTAAAGACGATACTTACTGGATATGAAGGCTTTTGCACACACCCACACACACACGCATACAGATACAGGGCAGCTTCGAATAAACAATTAGAAGCCGTTGACAATGAGGAAATGAATAATAAAAAATATGAATAAAAACAAAAAATAAATACTGGCAGGCCGGCACTCAGGATAAAAAGGGCCCATCAACCCGTTCATACACCAGGCGGGAAGATGTAAGCAATGGTGTAAACCTTCCTGCCTCTGGAAATGGTGCTCTAGTCAATACAGAGGCCAACCAGGGTCAGCCACCAGGCCTTGAAACAAAAGGTCCTGGCCCCCTATCTCCATCACCAGGATAAAAAGGGCCAATCAACCCGTTCAGACACCAGGCGAGAATATGTAAGCAATGGTGTAAACCTTCCTGCCTCTGGAAATGGTGCTCTAGTCAATACAGAGGCCAACCAGGGTCAGCCATCAGGCCTTGAGACAAAAGTTCCTGGCCCCCTATCTCCATCAAATGCAGCAACAAAAAAAAAGAAACATAAGAGGCTTAAAAGCCCAACCATGGACTGTTGCACAAAAGAAGGTGCTATTGTTTTGCTACCACTACTCAAAGTTTGAAAAGTGGAGCAAAACATCCAATGAGATTCTTGCTGAAAAGATCCAAGAATCTACCCTCCCCGAAGAAAATATTTCTACAGGGGAGTGTGAATTACCTACTAGACACCATCCTTAAGTGTCTTCGATCTCTGTACAAGGGTTTGTCAGGACGACCTGCCATGAGGATACTTATTGCTACAAGTTAACCCTGACCAAATAGTCAAAATAACATAGTATTCGAAGCCCAAATGAAATCCCCTTGGCATTAGCTCATACGAGGAATAGGGAACCTTCTCTAAGTAATGTTACGGCAAGTCACAACACTTAGCTGGATACTCCACCAGACCAGATGAATTCTGGTCCTGGAATCCGGTAAGACCAAAAGACCAAAAGAAAAATATGCTATAACATAACCAACTGGTCAATTGGGGAGAGGAAAATTAAAATTAATGTTCTTAACTTCTTTATTAACTCAACGTTTGAGAGATAAAAGAGAAATTTAATAGAATATTCGAATATCTATATATCTCATGTAGGGATCAAGTGTTAGCCCCAGGTAGAGGTCCCTTGATTTCTGAGAACTTCAACTGAAGTAAAATGAAACAAAGATAATACACACACATATGCAGATACACACATATATGTATAGATACGGAGAGTTTCAGTAAAATCCGACCCTTAACCAAACGAAAACGACATATGATAGGGCACTGAGGAGGTTCTGAAGCACAGAATGAACGAGATATCCACCTAACATCCTTGTGAGTTCAATCACACAAGGCTAAGACGATCCAGACGTGGCTGCTAAACAATGTTCTTCGTCACTGATCGTCGGTCTTATGACTGCCCTCTCACCCGACTACAACACCCTTGGCTAATTCTTCTAGTATTGATCAAGGCCAAGACTAAAAAGCGCGACCAAAATAAGGTCGACTCTCTAAAAGCTTCTATCGTTGAACTGTTCGCCGCTATAGAAATAGCATGATCGCCAACTCGTGTTGTTAAATAATGATGGTTATGATGATCGTGGTGATGATGATGTTAGCAGGAGCAACGGAAGTCTCGATTGTCACTTCCGTTGTGACGATATTCGCTCTCTTGTTTTCCAGAATTTGGTGCGTGTAGACGCATGTTAGCGACGCCAGTAGGGGGCGTTAGGTATGAATTAAAGAAGAAGTTAATGTACGTATTACGGTGATTCTCTCTCCCTCCCCCCTCCGTGCCAGCCAACTCAAGACTTGTGTTGTGTTAAATAAATATTTGGAAACTCAAAAAAAATGGCCTTGTGTTGTGCTTTAAGATGACTGCAGCGTGCGATCATTACGATGTACGGCGTGCGGCCAGCCAGGACGAAGCTGATACACCAGGTAAGCGAGAACTGCTACGACCCATGACGGGACGGCTATGCAACATATTGAGCATAAATCATTTCACTATAGGTTCAATTCTCTTAAAGTATTCTTTTAGTCTCATATTTTATATATCTATCTATATATATATATGACATATATATAATTTTATATATATATATATATATATATATATATATATATATATATATATATATATATATATAATTGTATATATATAATTATATCTCTGTATGAATAATTATTATTTATATGTTTATATATATCAATTTATATATATATATATATATATATATGTTTATATATATATCAATTTATATATATATATATATATATGTTTATATATATCAATTTATATATATATATATATATGTTTAGAGATAGAAGAAAAAAGAGTGATAAATATGCGACGATTGTCCAAATTTATTTCAAATTTCAATTGTTCAATGCAAGGTTGTCAGTAATAAACTAGTGTTTATTTTTCTTTCCTTAAGCCAAGGCTTTTCAAAGATCGAAATCTTATCATCAGAGGAGAAATACAGATGGATAAGTTGGCTTTCGAAAAAACCATTGCTCTATCTCGTATATTGAGCTAATCCTTTTCACAATATGTTCCATCTTCTATAAGTTTTCACTTTGGTTTATTTTGATCCTACTATATATATGTTTATATATATCAATTTATATATATATATATATATATATATATTTATGTTTATATATATCAATTTATATATATATATATATATATATATATATATATATATATGTATATATATATCAATACATGTATATAATTATTTATGAACAAATATTATTTCAAAATAAACCCACATATACGGGTGTTTTATGACACACGTGCAATCGTCAGTATCGGAGGAGACCATCCCTCCCGGTTTACACAGATAGAACCCCGATACGAAAGTCATGTTTGCACTCAGGAACCGGAAGAAAAAATGGCCGAAAACATCAGGTCAGTTTAATCTTATTCGAATTGGCCTTAGCGGCGCTTGCATTTAACCAGAAAGTTATGGTTTGCACAACTCCTATCAGCTCATAAGAACCCTTAGTGCGACCTGCCGCGACCCATGACGGGACGGCTATGCAACAGCGTGACTAATTGCGCGGCCGCCTTGAGAAGGGTCGTCTTCGCCGGCGGCGGTGGTTTTATTTACTCTTCCCCAGGAGTTAGGCACAAGGCCAGTTTTATCTTACTCCCAAAGGGGGGAGGCAAAGCCTGGGAGAGTGGACCTCATAGAACTGCACAGGACAGGCGTGCAGTATCCATCGGAACAGATACTACACTTTGATCTTAGCCAAAAGGCCAGAGTCGGCGGTGGTTTATTTACTCCTCCCCAGGAGTTAGGCACAAGGCCAGTTTTATCTTACTCCCACATGTAAGATGTGACCCAAGATCGGGTCGGGAAAGTGGGGTTTGAAAAGCCAGCGCTCGAGAGGTGAGCACTCTGGCCATTTAAAAATTGCCTGGGCAGCCCCGTCGGCATTCCCAGGTAGGGGCGCCTCAGACAGTAAGCAATAAACTTACTCCTCCCCAAAGAGGGGAGGCAAAGCCTGGGAGGGTGGACCTCCTAGAACTGCACAGGACAGGCGTGCAGTATCCATCGTTAATCGTGTACCATTTAGTGTTATTCCCTGAATTATATATATTATGATGAAGCATTTCGCATCAGCTTGATTGTAATATTTTCTGTGTTTATTTGAGATTAAAACAAACATTTTTTTAGAGAACTCTGTAGTACCTCACATCTGAGTCTCCTTATAACTAACATATGCTGCCGAATAAAGCCGAACACAGATAAACTTTGCTAACATCTTCGAATGATGAGTGTTGATGCGGACAAGCGAAGTGATGGATCACGAGCTCTTCACCATATTTCATTTTAATGTTATTGTGTCAGTGTGAGACTCATTAAGAACTGACAGAAAACGATTAATTCCGAGAGGGAATCAAAAGGAAACTTGTTAGAAATGTCGCGACGAATCTCACTTAACGAGAAAGAATAATAATGTGAAGACAGGGTCGCACGTATCGAAAGAGACATTCACTACATACAGTCATCGATCAAGGATACTCACTTGCTTAAAAGTAAATAACTAAGGTAGAAATGATAGGTAAATAATCGAAATTTTGTCATTAGTTTTACTGACAAAAAACGCAATTCTGTTAATTCCCTTCATGACGTCAATCAACGGACAATGATGGGCAGTGTTCGTTCATTATCGTTTAATGAACAAATAGTATATATAGTAGATCGTATAGTTTATAAGGAATTAATAAATAGTAGATCGTATATAAGGAAATGGACGAACACAATATTATTAGGTACATTATGAACGCAATTATATTAATAATTGTTATGGCGTCAGTCAACGGACAATGCAAGCAGTTTTCGTTCATTAGCGTTTAATGAACAAATAGTATATATAGTAGATCGTATAGTTTATAAGAGAATTGGTAAATAGTTTATAAGGAATTAATAAATAGTAGATCGTATATAAGGAAATGGACGAACACAATATTATTAGGTACATTATGAACGCAATTATATTAATAATTGTAATGGCGTCACTCAACGGACAATGACCAGGCAGTTTTCGTTTATTAGCGTTTAATGAACAACTGGTGTATGTAGTAGATCGTATAGTTTATAAGGAATTAGTAAATAGTTTATAAGGAATTAATAAATAGTAGATCGTATATAAGGAAATGGACGTACACAATATTATTAGGTACATTATGAACGCAATTATATTAATAATCGTTATGGCGTCAGTCAACGGACAATGACCAGGCAGTTTTCGTTTATTTGCGTTTAATGAACAAATGGTGTATGTAGTAGATCGTATAGTTTATAAAGTATTAGTAAATAGTTTACAAATAATTAATAAATAGTAGATCGTATATAAGGAAATGGACGAACACAATATTATTAGGTACATTATGAACGCAATTATATTAATAATTGTTATGGCGTCAGTCAACGGACAATGCTGGCAGTTTTCGTTTATTAGCGTTAAATGAACAAATAGTATATATAGTAGATCGTATAGTTTATAAGGAATTAGTAAATAGTTCATAAGTAATTAATAAATAGTAGATCGTATATAAGGAAATGGACGAACACAATATTATTAGGTACATTATGAACGCAATTATATTAATAATTGTTATGGCGTCAGTCAACGGACAATGTCCAGGCAGTTTTCGTTTATTAGCGTTTAATGAACAATTGGTGTATGTAGTAGATCGTATAGTTTATAAGGAATTAGTAAATAGTTTATAAATAATTAATAAATAGTAGATCGTATATAAGGAAATGGACGAACACAATATTATTAGGTACATTATGAACGCAATTATATTAATAATTGTTATGGCGTCAGTCAACGGACAATGACCAGGCAGTTTTTGTGTATTAGTATCTCATAGTAGATCGAATAGTTTATAAGTAATTGGTAAAGAAATGAAGAGTTTGAATGCAAAATGCGATAAACGTCATTTAAAATATTACGAAGCTATCACTATAAACAGTGTTACCTTTCAACACTCGACAACACACTCGAATTATGTGTTACATAATATGATACCGGAATAATTGATGTTTGCTTTCAATTAAAATAAGCTAATATTCAAAGTCTATATTTAATATATTCGTTTTTTTTTTATTGATTACCGTCTCAATTACAACAAAATGAATTTATCACGTTTGCATTCGAATTCTTCAAATATACTTCCAGAGCAGATCGATTCAGAAAGATCGGGCAAGCATTATTGTTCGGGTTAGGAACAAAGACGTATACGCCGGCTGTGGGTGACATGAGCTATATATATATATATATATATATATAATGAAGAAGAATGGAAAAGAAATTAGAGAAGCAAAAGTCAAATCATAATTCAATTCAATTGCTCAGAGCAAGGTATATTCCGCAAAAAAAGCAATTTATTCAAGTTAAATTTTCCTTAAGCCAGGCTTTTCAAAGATCAAAATCTTATCATCAGAGGAAGTCGCTGGGATAGATAAGTTGGCAAAGGCCAAGATTTTAAATTTGAAAAAATAAAATAAAAGTTGTAGGGGAAAGAAACACAGGGCAAAATTCTGCCCGAATGCAAGCAAATGTCCGATTGCTAAAAAGTCCGGTGTCGAAAAGTCCAGCGGAGAGAATGAGATGTAGATAGGTAGGTCGTTAAATTCTACCTGCTCTATCCTGGATATTGAGCTATATACTCTTCACAATAGGTTTCACTTTTCCTAAAAGTTCGCTTTTAGTACACCACTTTATATATATATATATATATATATATATATATATATATATATATATATATATATGTATGTATATATATATATATATGTATGTATATATATTATTAATAATTAGAAATAAATATTAATTATTTATTACCTACAGACATGGATGTTTCATGCTAACACAATCTTCAGGAAGTTTATTCTCGACGGTCAGCGGGCTCGAACTCCGATCCCAAATCGCAAATGATTCGTAGTCTTCTTCTTCTTCTTCTTTTTCTTCTTCTTAAACAGACGTTCTAAAGACACTGGTTGATTGGTCTCTCTTTCTTCTTCTTCCTCTTCTTCATCTTCTTTTTCTTTCTCGCGTCCCTACTCCCCTTTTTGTTGTTCTCTGCACGTGACATTTTCTTCCAATCGCATTCTTTGTACAAATTTGAAAACTTTTCCGTTTTGAAATAAAGTTTACCAACCGAACGAAAATGGTCGTATCTTGACGGCCGAAATATCTCGGTAGAATTTTACAACATGAGTTTTTGAGTTTATTTTTGTTAGTTGTTGAATTGCTTATTCTTTATTCCATTTTTGTTATTACATATATATATATATAATTATATATATGTATATATATATATATGTATATATATATATATATGTATATATATATGTATATATATATGTGTATATATATATGTATATATATATATATGTATGTATATATATGTATATATATATGTATATGTATATATATATGTATATATATATATATATGTATGTATATATATATATATGTATATATATATATATATATATATAATTATATATATGTATATATATATACATTTTAAGGGGTAAAAACTAGACACACATTCGGGTTGTACACATTATAACTTATTTCAACCTAGATCCGGCTCATCAGGTGTATAACAAACCGCATTTAGAACATGAAATGCGGTTGGTTATACATCTGATGAGACCGATCTAGGTCGAAATAAGTTATTATGTGTACAACCCAAGTGTGTGTCTGTTTTTTTTTTTACCCTTTAAAATGTATGTATGCCCTGTTTAAATGTACATTGAGCTCTCATACTCGGATTCCAATCTAAATCATTCGAACCTACACACTATTAAACGATAATGTAAAATATTACGTATATATATATATATATATATATATATACATACGAAATATTTTACATCATTGTTTAATGTAATAATATATGTGTATACATTAAATAGCGCAGAGTGATCAACAACAACAAATCGTGTTGGATCTCGCAATGAAGCTAGTAGTACTTTTTTTTATTAAATTTCACTCAGAGTGCCCAGCCTTAGTAAAGGGGGCTATTTATATATATATATATATATATATATATATATATATATATATATATATATATATATATATATTACAGAAGATAAAGTAACACAAATAGGATACTGTTGGATCTAATTGTTCACGAACTGTTTTCGTCCTATCTTCTTCTTCTTATTATTATTATTCTTCTTCTTCTTCTTCTTGCTGCTGCTGCCGCTGCTGTTGTTGTTGTAGTAGTAGTAGTAGTAGTAGTAGTAGTAGACTCTTTTATTATTATTATAATGATGATTAGTTTTTTTTAATTACAAATTTTCATTGCTCTCAATGTCACTTGATGTAGGGGTCCGGATAACATTTCGGGAAGTATTCCCTTCTTCAGATGCGAATGTCAACTCTGTTTTTAACACGTTAAAAAAATAGCTGTTGGTGTCAATTTCAAATATCACATATCATCACGTATTTGGTGAATTGTCAAAACCAAACAACACTTTATATATGAATAATGTTTTGATTAGTGTTGTAGACCCGTGCTAGGGGTCACAAAGATAACAACCACAAATTGTGACAGGTTAAAATATACAATGTATTTATATCATAGCAATACAGTAACGCCACTAAATGTGGTAGGAGATGACCGGATTCCTACCATGCGGCAAAACATGATAGGAATGTCCTTTATTTAACACCTACCCACTATAGGAGTATGTGACACAAGGTCGGAAAATGGGATTTGAAAAGCCAGCGCCCGAGAAGGTGAACGCTTTAGCCATTAAAAATTGCCTGGACAGCCACGTCGGCATTCCCCGGTAGGGACGCCTCAGGCAGTAAGCAATTAACTTACTCCTCCCCAAAGAGGAGAGGCAAAGCCTGGGAGGGTGGACCTCCTAGAACTGCACAGGACAGACCCATAGAGCGGCGGAATCATGCCCCGAAGGCCAAGACAACACCGGTCCATAGAGTGTAGTATCCATCGGAACAGATACTACACGTGGTACGAGGACTCTCACAGAATAGGGATGTCTTCTGTTGAGTCTTTGCAACCATGGTATTTATTAATTATTTTAATTACTCACTAGAAGTCCCCACGCAGATCATCCTCAGTGATTGTTCACTGATAATACCTAGTGGTGTTCTTTTGAGTCTAAGTGACAACAAGTCTCCCCAGATTTCCAGCACTCTCCACCTTTTGCGCTAAAAATTGCAAATGGCTTTGCGTTATCACAGAATACGCTTACCACCGATTTCTCGCTGGCAACGATCATTGGGATTTGGGTGGCAATAAACCTTCCCCAGGTCTCAGCACTCTCTGCACTCCTTTAGTGGAGGTCAGTTAAGTGCTCTCCTACCTCAGTCCCT
>OY744555.1:25410765-25470765 GCA_963556195.1 Sepiola atlantica | reverse complement strand
GCATGTCCGTCCGTCCGTCCGTCCAGATTTTTCTCCGCAACCATCCATTAAATTTCTTTGAAATTTTGCATGAAGTTGTAACTTAGGTCAGGTTAGAAAGTGACATTCTCCAATTTTTGAAAAAATATCTGGTTAGACCCCCAGAGGGTCAAAAGGCCTCGAAATGGCAAAAAATAACATATTTTGCCGCATAACTTTTCATCCATCCATTCAATTTTTCTGAAACTTGGCCAAAATGTGGAGGCAATTGTTCCTAATAGAAAATAAGTATCGCTGACCTTGGAAAAAATCTGGTTAGCGCCCCAAGGGGGTAAAAAGCCCCCAAAATGAAAAAAATGACCCTTTTCTCCCCTAACGTTTGATCCATCCATTCAATTTTTCTGAAACTTGGCCAAAATTTAGAGGCAATTGTTCTGGATATAAAATAAGCATCATTGACCTCAGAAAAAATCTGGTTCGCGCCCTCAGGGGGTCAAAGGGGGGGGGGGTAAAAATAGGCCCCAAATTGCCCAAATTTATTGCATTTTACACTCGCTGCGTCGAGCCACATACAAAGGGGGACCACGCACGCGCGGCTTGTTATAATATTGCTTTTTTTAAGATTTAAAGAATTGCTTTTCGCTGTTGTCAAGCAAGAAAACGGTGGACAAGCTGAGTCAAGTTTGAAAAGAAGCCAATGTTTGACGAGGCAAACACTTAAGCGAGTGTTGAGTACCTAAAACAGCTTCGTTTGAAGATTGAACGCGTGTGTGGCGACAGACGGGGCACTAATGGACCCCAGCGTGAAAACGTATAAATGTCGGACGACATTGATGCTTTCCTTCCTTCGCATATGGTATCTGTCAAGTTGGCGAGAGTTTCTCTGGACGATAAACGACGGGCATCCAAAACGCTTGCGATACGGCGTCGATGGTGGGCGAAGTTATTGGTTAGAGGGATGGAGAAAGGGAATCGGAGAGAAACCCGAGAAAAGGATAGTCCCGTGGTTGACCGGAAACCGAGAGAGAAATGATGGATGGACACAACTGAATGGTAAATGGCCACACAAATCTGAGACTCAGAAATCGATATCGAAGAGTTAAGAGTGAGATTTAGAAAACGAATGGAGCACATTGTCTTAGAACAGAGAACACAACAGAAATCCTTACTTCCAATTTTATCAGTGAGGAAAAATGTGGTCGCCGAAGAGATTTATCTTCTTCCCACAGAGGTAATATATGACACAAGGTCAGAAAAGTTGGATTTGAAAATCCAGCGACCTAGAAAATGAAGAGTACTCTGGCCGACAAAAATTGGCTGGGCAGCCCCGTCGGCATTTCTCGGTAGGGGGCGCCTCAGGCTGTTAGCAATAAACTAACCATTTCTCAAAGGGTCAGAAGGCAAAGTTTTGGAGGGTTGACCTCCTAGAACTGCACAGGACAAAGTATCCACCGGAACAGATACTACAATTTGATCTCGGCCAAAAGGGCTAACCATGTAGATCTGTATTATCTCTGTACACATGGACTACGTCAAAATAGGATGACGTCATTAATCGATAGATTAATCCGTTTTAAGAGGTGTGAGGCACGGGGAAGATCGTTTTAAACGTCACAATGTGATGACGTCACAATGTCCAACAAAAGGATGCTACTTATCTTCATCGGACAGCGGTAAGATGTGACACAAGGTCGGCATACACGTGCGTGTTTTTGTATACCTAAAGTGATCGGAACATTGACGGTGGCTTTTATTATGATTTCAGCTTCATTGAAAATGTTATCCAGACGATAGGCATTTTTTTTCTATATCTTTTAAGTAGATTAATATGTTTTACGTAAGTTTATATTCCCTGGAATAATATTATGATCGCACTGATGACCTTTAAGTTGTCAACATCAAAAAGATGATTATAAATTAAATCCTCAATCCTCTATATAGCGACAAGTGGTCCTATAAATTGCAATCCCATATATATATATATATATATATATATATATATATATATATTTGAAAATTTCTTTGAGAAACCAGTAAACAGACGCGTGAATTCATATCAATAAATGAAAATTTATTTAATCATTTTTTTTTTCCTTTTCTTATAATCCCAAATTTTCGGTTTTATCAAACCATAATCATGGTAAACAGACATTGTATTTCTTCTTTTTTTTTCCTGGTAAAAATCTGACGGCGTGGCCGAAGATTTACGATCTCCTCCGATCTTTTTGGGGAGTTTTTTTTTTTTATATGTCCGATATTGTAGTGAAGGCCCTGGTTTGCCGAGGTGAATAATATAAGTGTTACTACAGTTTTAGAAGCGTCGTTAGTAGATATATTTGAAAATTTCTTTGAGAAACCAGTAAACAGACGCGTGAATTCATATCAATAAATGAAAATTTATTTAATCATTTTTTTTTCTTTTCTTATAATCCCAAATTTTCGGTTTTATCAAACCATAATCATGGTAAACAGACATTGTATTTCTTCTTTTTTTTTTCCTGGTAAAAATCTGACGGCGTGGCCGAAGATTTACGATATATATATATATATATATATATATATATATATATATATATATATATATACTTTATACCGATCACGTGGGCATTCACGATCTCATATTTGAAAGTAGGGAAACAACAACAAACCCCTTTGGCCCGGCTGCAACGACAGAAGCCGGGAAGGAAAAAAAAATACAAATCCGATGACATCAGGATATATGACACACTGAAAAGGCCAAGTTATTGGCGAAATATCTGTATCACTTTAAACTAAAAAAAAATGGAAGTTTATAAAAATAAGAAAAAAAAATCGGTTTCGATTTATTTTTCTTTTAAAATTGATATCGCATCTTTAATGCTTCAAAAGGTATTTATTTTACCTATTCCTTATTATATATATATATATATATATATATATATATATATATATATATATATATATATATATATATGTAGGAGAGAGAGAAAGATAAATATATCAAAAGGTCACATCCCTTCGTTCAGTCTAGAAAGACTATGAACACCTCTGTAAGGGGGTTGCTGCGTGTGTAATTGGGAAGCAAGGGTTGCGCATTGCTTGATTCCAATGGCAATCACGTCAAACGAAAGTAAACAAGGCCGAGATAAACAAAGAGTACATACGGCACCAAATTATCAACTAGGCTGGACGTCGCTTAATATATATATATATATATATATATATATATATATCAGAACAAGGGGTAAGGTAAAATAAAATACCTTTTAAAGCAAGTTTAAAGATGCGATATTTAAAAAAAAAAAGATACCGATTTTTCTTTCCTTTTTTTTCTATTATAAACTTTCATTTTTAGTTTATAGTACAGATTAATTTCGCCAAGATAGAATTGGCCTCTTCAGTGTAGCTGTAGATCCGATCTTATTGGACAGCCGGTTTAGTTGTTGCAACCGGTTAATGAGGTGTTTTTTTTTCTCACTTTCGGTACGAGATTACGCTTGCACGTGGTATATGTATATATTTGAAAAGTTCGTACCTTCTTTAAAGCATCCAAATTGAATTTCAGAACAAGGGGTAAGGTAAAATATAATACCTTTTTAAGCAAGTTTAAAGATGCGATATTTAATATATATATATGTATATATATATATATATATATATGATGGGAAAATGAAAAAGGAAAACCAAAAAATGGATGTTTTTTATGTGTACATCAACGTTTCGTCTTTATTTATAAGACTTCATCAGGATGATAAAATAGAGAAAAAATGTCATGCAAGCACAGATACATGTAGGGTAGACATATTGGGAAAAATAGAATGAAATAGTGGCCAACTACTGGGTGGACGTCCGTATTTGTTGGAGAAATAGAAATGAATGTAGAAAAGAATGAGTGGGGAAAAAATGGAAGGATGGGGTGAGCCAGGACTACTGTAGCTGGTGGTAAGAGAAAGAGGTGGGGGATGAGCAAGGGTAAAGTGGATGGCAGAGAGGGAGGTGAGGAAGAGGGGGGGGGGGGTGTTTGACCAGATGGCTGCGGTTCAAGATTGAAGGGGAAAAAGTAGGTTGGAATGTTTGTGTATGGGGGGTGTATGCAGGGAAAGGAGGATGGGTAGATATATATATATATATATATATATATATATATATATAGTAAGCAATGAAAATATATATGGCAATCAAGCTACTAAATACATTTAGCCTGACGATTCCCCCCGGGGATGAAACACGGGAGCCTCTGTGTAGCTTGATTGCTATATATATTTTCATAACTTACTACCTAGCTCTACTTACGTATCGAGCACTGTTGAAGTAAATACTGAAAACTGACACATAAAAATTATATCTCCTTATAATATTTTATGTGGATACATGAAGTACTAATATATATATATATATATATATATAAAAACATAAAAATATAAATAGCTGTAAATTAAACTTTTCTAACAGCAATTGTATCTTTCTTCCTTTCCCTTCTCTTCTCTTTTTCTTTTCCTCAGCCCCCCCCCCTTTCTACCCCAGCTCAGCGTTGGATATATAAAATATATAAAAGATAAAAATAAAAAAATGAAAATAGTAATTTCTAACGGCAATCATATTTTAAAATCGGTCACATGACTTTTATTTCTTTCTCCTCTTCTTTTTTGCTTGACTTCATTCTCCCTGGAATTCAGCCACCAGGTTGGATCAAAAAATAATTTTCTGCCTGATGAGACCTCAGCTCTTGAGAGCTGTAGATCGATAACATCGACATGCTAGTGTAGCAGACCTTGTACATGTTTGAATAAAAGCATTCACAATACAGTTCTATATTTTTTATTGAGCACTCTTTTATAAACCCGATTTGATTCCCTTTGGATTTCTACCCTGTGGATATTTACCCTACCTGGATTACTATATATATATATATATATATATATATATATATATATATATATATATATATATATATATATATAATACGATGCAGCGTGTGGTGTTTGATGCACTAGTTAAAATCACGAGTTCTGTGCAATAAAGCACTTGCAAGAATATATGGCAGCTGAACATTAAATGATCGGAGACCGCAGACATAAATATCATCGAACATATGTCAGCACAACTAAAGGGAATAGTTCATTAAGAGAATCCACGTAATGTCAAAGAGTTATGGAAGGACGACCAGAGAAACGGATTCTCATAAAACGAAGGTAGCATATGTACGCATATACATCACTCAGCAGATTACATTTGATTGTCCAAAGCAAAAGAATTCTGAAGAATACGAAATACGAAAAAACTGGATTGTCGATTCCGGAATAACGGAATCGACAATCCAGTTTTATTTTCTGACAGCTTAATAGCGTTTTTTTTAAAATTTATTGATTTTTATATTAATTTTTAAAATTATTTTTTGTAAAATATAAATTTTTTTTAAAATTAATAACATTTTTTTAAAATCAATATAAAAATCAATAAATCTTAAAATAATTTTAAAATAAATTTAAATAAATTTAAAATAATTTTAAAATAAATGTATAAATAAATTTAAAATTTCAATTTAAATTGAAATGAAATTTAAATAAAATTTAAATTAAATTATTACATTTAATTTTATTTAATTTAATTTAATTTAATGTAATTTATTTTAATTTAATTTAAATTTAATTTAATTAAATTAAAATTTAAATGTAATTTAAATGTAATTTAAATTTTAATTTAATTTAATTTAATTTAATTTAATTTAATTTAATTAATTAATTAATTAATTGTATTAAATATAATTAAATGTAATAAATTTAATTTTAATTTAATTTAAATTTTATTTCAATTTAAATTTAAATTTTTAATTTATATATTAATATATTTATTTAAAAATTATTTTAAATTCATTTAAATTAATTTTAAAATTATTTTAAAATTTATTGATTTTTATATTGATTTTAAAATTTTTTTTATTAATTTAAAAAAAAAATTATATTTTATAAAAAAATGTTTTTATTATTGTAAAAAAATGTTTATCTTAAAAAACATTTAACAATGTTTAGTATCTCTTTACTTACTTTTGTTATATTAAAGTAAAGCCATATCCTAATTTTGTCAGCTCTTTGTTTAGTACTAATTATATATGTTCACATTTTATTATAGTATCTTATTTAGTAATACATACGTTAGTATAATCGAACCTAAAAATTATATAATTGTTAAGAACAAGGAGTAAGGTAAAATAAAATACCTTTTAAAGCAAGTTAAAGATGCGATATTTTTTTTTTATTTAAAAAAAAAAGAAAAACCGATACCGATTTTTTAAATTTTTTTTTCTATAAACTTTCATTTTAAGTTAATAGTACAGATAAATTTCGCCAAAATAGAATTGGCCTCTTCAGTGTATATACATATAAATATATTTATATATATAAATATATATATATAATACATGTATATATACATATATATATATATACATATATATACATATATATATATTTTTATATACACTAATATATACATATATATACATATATATGCATATATATACATATATATGCATATATATACATATATATATATATATATATATATATATGTATGCATATGTATACATATATATGCATATATATATACACATATATATATATAAGAACAAGGAGTAAGGTAAAATAAAATACCTTTTAAAGCAAGTTAAAGATGCGATTTTTTTTTTATTTAAAAAAAAAGAAAAATCGATTCCGATTTTTTTTCTTTTTTTTTCTGTAAACTTTCATTTTAAGTTTATAGTACAGATAAATTTCGCCAAAATAGAATTGGCCTCTTCAGTGTATATACATATAAATATATTTATATATATAAATATATATATATAATATATGTATATATACATATATATATATATATATACATATATATACATATATATATATATTTTTATATACACTAATATATACATATATATGCATATATATACATATATATGCATATATATACATATATATATATATGTATGCATATGTATACATATATATGCATATATATACACATATATATTTATATATATATATATATATATATGTATATAAGAACAAGGAGTAAGGTAAAATAAAATACCTTTTAAAGCAAGATAAAGATGCGATTTTTTATTTATTTAAAAAAAAAAGAAGAAAAATCGATTCCGATTTTTTTTCTTTTTTTTTCTGTAAACTTTCATTTAAAGTTAATAGTACAGATAAATTTCGCCAAAATAGAATTGGCCTCTTCAGTGTATATACATATAAATATATTTATATATATAAATATATATATATAATATATGTATATATATACATATATATATATACATATATATATACATATATATATTTTTTTATATACACTAATATATACATATATATGCATATATATACATATATATGCATATATATACATATATATATATATATATATATATATATATATATGCATATGTATACATATATATGCATATATATACACATATATATTTATATATATATATATATAAGAACAAGGAGTAAGGTAAAATAAAATACCTTTTAAAGCAAGTTAAAGATGCGATATTTTTTTTATTTAAAAAAAAAAGAAAAATCGATTCCGATTTAAAAAAAATTTTTTTTCTATAAACTTTTATTTTAAGTTAATAGTACAGATAAATTTCGCCAAAATAGAATTGGCCTCTTCAGTGTAGTTTGCAGATCCGGTTTAATTGTTGCGATTTATGAGGTGTTTTTTCCCCTCGCTTTCGGTACAAGATTACGCTTGCACGTGGTATATGTATATATTTGAAAAGTTCATACCTTTTTTAAAACATCCAAATTAAATTTAAGAACAAGGAGTAAGGTAAAATAAAATACCTTTTAAAGCAAGTTTAAAGATGCGATATTAAAAAAAATCGCATCTTTAACATGCCTAACTCCTGGAGAATAGTAAATCAATACTTTCTTGCCACTGTTCTGATTCGAACTCTGATTGCGCTTTTCCGTTGAAGAATTATAAGAAGATTGTTTTGATAGATATTATTTTTTAGATAACCTCAAAGTTAAAAGTATGGGGAAAAGGTCAAGTGAGAATGAAAGCAAGTTAACGATAACATTTTCTACTGATGAGACGATCATTAAAGTGCCCTACCCCCAGACGTTTTATGTAGGATTAACAGTAGTTCCAACAGGTTTTTGACAATTTTGCGACTTGTTTTTTATTAGACGACGATAAAAGAAAGTCTTCAATTTGGTTGAAATTTCAAGAAAAAACTGTACTTTATTTGTGCAAAATCTTATGAATTAACGATTCTATGGTTAAAATTACATATCACCATGGCCGTCACTCGAATCGAGTATGCGGTTTTCCACGGCTTCAATTGTGGGTTCTCATGTGAGAAAAAAGTCCAATGCGCGATCCACATATTCTGTCACATTTCGGGCATGCGTTATTGTTTGGTAATTGTGCACGTGGTTGGTTTTCGCGGCGTACTATTCTTGCTGTTCTCAGGTCTTTGTCATGACGACGCCGTTCACCCTCAAACCTATCCACACCACCTCCCACTTCATTCCTCCACTCTGTTCTTTCGAGTGCTCTCGCTTCCCATGTTGTGGGATCAATCCCGCATCTCCCCATGTCCTCCTTCAAACAGTCCCTGTACCGTTTCTTCGGTCCTTCAACCCTCTTAGCTCCCACATTTAGCTCAGAGTAGAATATTTTCTTTGGATAGGACTGGTCGCTCATCCTTACAACGTGACCAGCCCATCTCAAACGACCCCTAACAATCAAAGCCTCTACACTAGAGCAACCAGACTCTTTCAGGGCACTGGTGTTGGTCCGACGATCTTGCCAGGTGATTCTTAAAATGTTTCGTAAGAGTCTTTGATGCAGTTTTTCGAGTGCTTTGATATGTCGATGGTATATCGACCAGGTCTCCGATGCATATAAGAGAGTGGGTAGGACAATACATATAGTATACTGCTATAAGCACTCGACCACATGCATGCGCGTGTTCATATGCACATAAGTATTCATGCGAATGCACAACCCTGCATATGTGCATTGACCCATACACATATATACATTGCTCTTTCTGCTTCTCGTAATGTCGGTTCTCTCTATCGCTCCAAACATTTTCTCACACTTCAGGCTATTCTTTATCTCTACAAATCCACAATCAGACCATGTATGGAGTACTGTTGTCATATTTGGGCTGGTGAATCTCTGTCCCAATTGAGGGTTGTTGATAAGGTGCAGAAACGTATCTGTGATTTGATTGGCACTATTCTGTCTTTTTTTCTACCCCCTCTCTCTCTCACAAGCGTGATGTTGCTAGTCTCAGTCTTTTAAAAAAATAATATTAAAACATGTGTTCTTCAGAATTATGTGATCAATTCCCCGCTTTTTTGTCCCAGCTCGTTTGAATCGTCGGTTTAGTGTTCTCCATCAATTCGCCGTTTTGATACCTCATTCTAATACATCTTCCTATTCCAGTAGCTTCTTTCCAAGAACCGCATGCTTTTGGAACTCTCTTACTGCTGACTGTTTTCCTCCTCCCTATGATGTTGGTATTTTCAAGACTACGGTCAATAGACATCTTCTGTCTTTGCGATAATCATATTTGCTCTTTTAAGTTCCTTACATCAAGTGATTCATGCCTTGTCTGGAGCGATTTCCATAAAAAAGGTATACCTTGTGATATTTCACACGTAATTCTCCCTTATATAGCCAATACTAGCAGGTGTTCGGCTCCCAGAATAAGTCTTTCTGATTAGTGGAAGTCCAAGATTGAATATTTTGATAGAATTGACCAATCAGTAATCTAACCAATAAACATAGAATATTCTAGTATATTAAATAGTTTTTAACACCAATACGTAGTTAAAGCATGAATTACGGTTTACGAACATGATTCGTTCTGAACAACTATTCTAAAACCGAATTGTTTGAAAACCGAATCATATTTTCCCGTCAGTAAAAATGTAAAAGAAATCAATTAGTTCCCAAGAACAAGAGTTTTTTTTTTTAATTTTAATAAAAAAAAAACCCAGGAAATCAGTTCTCTGCATCTCATTACAGACCAATCAGTCTTCTGTGCGTCATGAGTAAGTTTCTTAAATCTGTTATAAATCAGAAAGTTGTCAATCACCTCAGCAGAAACAGCCTACTTAGTGACAAACAATATAGATTTTGTCCTGCAAGATCAACAGCTGACGTGCTAACTGTAATATAACACAGGATCACTGAATCTATAGACGGAAGCTTCCTTTCTAGGGCAATAACTCTTGGCATATCAGAAGCCTTTTATAGGGTTTGGTATAAAAAAGCTACTTCACAAGTTTGATATCTCAGAAATATCTGGAAATGTCTTCTCAACCATCAGATACATTCTCTCTGATAGGTTTATAAAAATAGTCGTTGATGGACAGAAGTTTGAGGCACGCAGTATCAATGCCTATATGCCTTAGAGATACATTCTAGGCGGAATACTCTTTCTTATCTTAATCAATCATCTCCCTAAACACATTCTAAGATTATTCATCGAATCATATTTTCCCATTAGTAAAAAATTTAAAAGAAATCCATTAGTACCCATGTATCAGAGTTATAATTTTAAAAATATTATTGGCAGTACTAGAAATCGGTTATTTTCATCTAAGTACAAACCAATCGATCTCCTGTGCGTCAAGTTTCTTGAATCTGTGATTAATCAAAAATGTTGTCAATAACTTCAGCAAAAAGAAGCTACTTAGTGACAAGCAATATAGAGTTTGCCCTGCAAGATCAACAGCTGATGTGCTGACTGTAATATCACACCTGATCAGTGAATCTATAGACGGAAGCTTCGCTTCTACACTAATAGCTATTGGCATATCAAAGGCCTTTTTATAGGGTTTGGCATAAAGGTTTACTCCACAAGCTTGATATAGCTTGCCCCTTCGATACCAGAGTGTAGGAGAAAGAACACGGAAAAATAAATAAGTATCAAGATCTAAAATGGGAATTAGTTGAACTATGGAAATGTAAAGAAGTAAAGGTGATTCCCGTTGTAATTGGAACGCTTGGAACCATAACGAAAAGCCACCATAAATTTCTTGAACAGATCGACGAGACAATTTCTTTTCCAATTCTGCAAAAAGTTTGCCTGTTAGGAACAGCGAAAGTGTCAAAGTACAGCTTGAATGTCTAAGGTCAAGGGAATTGACTTAATGTGCAATAAAAAGAAAAAAAAGAAGAAATCTCCAACTAAAAACATCCAAAAGTTGAAACTACTATGAAATACTACTACTACTACTACTACTACTACTAATAATAATAATAAGAAGAAGAAGAAGAATATTAAATGACATTAGTAACTTTATCATCTTCAATATGACTATTTTCCTATATAATTTAGTCAGTACATTTTCTGTTATAACCATAAAAAATACTACTACTACTACTAATAATACTAATAATAATACTACTAATACTAATACTACTACTAATAATACTACTAATACTAATACTACTACTACTACTACTAATACTACTACTAATACTACTACTACTAATAATAATACTAATACTACTACTACTAATAATACTAATACTAATGATAGTAATAATAATAATAATACTAATAATAGTAATAATAATAATAGTAATAATAATAATAATTAATAATGATAATAATAATAATAATAATAATAATAGTAATAATAATAATAATAATAATAATAATAAGAAGAAGAAGAAGAAGAAGAAGAAGAAGGGAAATATTAAATATTATTGCTAGCTATGGAATATCTGGAAATGTCGTCTGAACCATCGAATCCTCTCTATCTGATAGGTTTGTAAAAATAGTCGTTGATGGGCAATAGTCTGAAGGGCATAGTATCAATGCCTACGTGCCTCTGCGGTACATTCTACGCCGAACACTCTTCAAGATCTTCATCAACCATCTTCCAAAACACATTCTAAGATCAGTTTTCACCATTTATGCAAATGACGCAATCATCTCCAGCAACATTCAGCATTTTAGCAAGTACAGGGTGGGCAAAAATAAGGGTCCTATTTTTAAAAATTCATAACTTTTTTATTTATTGATTTTTTGTTTTGTTTTTAGAATAAGTAAAGGACCCCTTCCGAAGCAAGCATGAGCCGTATTAGCCCTAAGGAACGTACCCTCATTTAGAAAACATTATTTTTGCTTAAAAAACTCAAAACAGTGTAAAAAACAATACTTTAGTTTTTGTAAGTTTTAAGAAGTGTTTTTCGGCTAATATTTGTTTTGTTTATTTCAAAAAATCTCGGAAGGGTCAGTCTACACACACATAAAGTTTGGTGAGTTTAACTTTTATTTTGTGGAAGTTATTCAAATTCAAGTTATTCAAATTTAAAGATAGGACCCTTATTTTGGCCCACCCTGTATTTAAAAATATAGTTCCTAAAAAAACAGGCAGATTAACAAAATATGAAAAACAAGATTGATTAAAAAAAACAAAAACGCAGGAGTTTAAACCCTGCACAGAACTATAAACGTGTCATCGGTCGGTATGCTTCGCTTGCTGTCGACGTTTTTCGATAATCAAAATTTTGTCAGAAAACCGAGGTATTTCAGGCTTGCATTTTTTGTTAGTTATCAGAATAGTTCCAATGGTTAGACGTACATGAACCGATGTTTGACTGTATTTTAAAACTGACGTTACGGTCACAAATTCATGGCGAATATACAGAATTCGAAGATTGTTACTAATAAAAGTGCCAGTACTTATATCGAATATGGACCAGTGTTCCGGCCAATATATTGTTGCATAGACGTCCCGGAATGGGCCGTGGCAGTTCTCGCTTTAACAACTGGTCATTTTTAACATCAAAAATGTATATGTTGCATACCTTTTAATTTCTAGTACCTTCTCTCTTTCCTCGTCGTGTGGAGGGGTGTCTTCTCGATGTCGTCTAGTTTCTCCTATCTTTTTTCCTTCTTCGCGTGGAGGGGTGTCGTCTAGTGGTTGGATTCTTTCTTCTCTTCTGCACTGCCGTGAACATCGCCGCTACAACAAAAAGCGTCATACAATGATTCACGAGACAAACAATATTTTACACTTTGATTGGTTTATTTCAGGACTCAGTCTACCGTGTCGATCTTGGAGATGTTTCACCAACGCTAAGGGAGAGACAAAATTACTACTCTATCGTAGTTAATTTCTAGTTTAAGTCCTTAGCCATTCGAGGAGGGGGGGGGAAGAAGGAATCTCATGCCTGTATTCTCTTAGGGAATTTAATTCCCCTAATCATTTGATGACTACATAGAGCAATCGTCTGTTCGGCTCGCTTCCAAAAACCAGACTGACAAAACTCCGTTTCCCTACACAAAAGCCACTGACGTCACAGAGCCCCCATGCACAGGCGCACCTTGACCCTTGATCTGAGGTCTCGTCAACGTGGTGGCCCTATCAACGCCTTTGAGCTCTGACTGTGAGAACCAGTTTATTTTGCACTCGACTTTACGGGTCCACCCGCACTAAATCGCGCAAGCCAAACCCAACGATCTCCCACACATACGTCCACTTCAACATGCGTCCGGCCTCACAGGGTCATTATCCAACAAGATGACGAGCGATTAGCCAATCAAATGTCAGCTACCAGACTACAATTTTCTAACCAGTATTGGAATTGATTAAAACCGGAAACAATTGACCAAAGCCAGTTCATGTTTAACACTTGTTAAACCTTCCCTCCCTGCAAAATAATGAATTACTAAGAGTTGGGTTGTAGTGTCGTATCTCCCGAAGGAGTTATTTTTTTCTACCAGGAAATAAAGCTGTTGATAAAAAGAAAAAAGAACACGTCAGAAATGTTATTACATGTGCCGGTTGATAGAAAGTAAAGGAATAACGGGCAAGTATTCATGGCATCCTCCAACATCAATTCCAAAGCACTTTAACTCCTCCTTGAGACAATCTGTGAATCGCTTACGAGGTTTATACTGTGGGCGAGTATTCCCAGTTAGTTCCCCATAAATCACATGCTTTGGCAGTCTGTCATCAGTAAGACGAATAAGATGACCAGTCCAACGAAGTCTGCGTTTACTTAGACGAGACTCGATGCTTGGAACAGCAGCTCGTTCCAACACTTCTGGGTCAAGGGTAAAACTATCCGAACGGATGTTAAGCCAGTGCCTTAGGAAATTCTCCTGGAAACGCTCTAGCAGGCGAATATGAGCTCTGTAAGTGGTCTATGTCCTATATATAGAGAAAGAGCTTGGAATTCTGTAATAACAGACTGATGTTTTTGTTATTTGCTATCTTTCTTTAAAATAAAACTATAAAAAAAAACGACGCAGTAACTTATCGAAGTTATCGTTTACCACCATTCGCCTCGTCATCTCTCGGGTGTTTACGTTAAACGCTGAACGGTGGTGATGTGAAATAAGCTAGTACCCCTTCCTGAGGTTGGAGAATGCGATGCTCCAAGGGAATACGAGAGAGGCAACTCTCGTCACGAAAGAGTGAGATGTTATCAAAGTCACCGTTTGAACTGTGTACGACTCTCGATATATTCTATTATGTTACCCGACCTTTTCCCTAAAGAGGTCTAGTCAACATCATAAAAGGTGGCGACGCGAAGTTCACGAAACCGGGTTCATATTCGATATAAGTACCCAACCGTCTACACGCTAAACGGTGGCGACGCGAAAACTGGTCCATATTCGATATAAGTACCCAGGTGTCTACAGGCTAAACGGTGGCGAAGCACAAACTGGTCCATATTCGCTATATATATACCCAGGCGTCTACACGCTAAACGGTGGCGACGCGCAAACTGGTCCATATTCGATATAAGTACCCAGGTGCCTACAGGCTAAACGGTGGCGAGCACAAACTGGTCCATATTCGCTATATATATACCCAGGCGTCTACACGCTAAACCATGGCGACGCTAAAATTGGTCCATATTCGATATATATACCCAGGCGTCTACACGCTAAACGGTGGCGACGCGCAAACTGGTCCATATTCGATATAAGTACCCAGCTGTTGACACGCTAAACGGTGGATGACGCGAAAATTGGTCCATATTCGATATAAGTACCCAGGTAATACACGCTAAACGATTGTGATGCGAAAACTAATCCATATTCGATTTAAGTACCCCGGTGATACACGGTAAACGATGGCGACGCGAAAATGGTCCATGTTCGATATAAGTACCCAAGTGAGACACGCTAAACGATTGCGATTCGAAAACTGGTCCATATTCGATTTAAGTACTCCGGTGATACACGCTAAACGATTGCGATGCGAAAACTGGTCCATATTCGATAAAAAGTACCCAGGTGTCTACACGCTAAACGGTGGCGACGCGAAAACTGGTCCATATTCGATATAAGTAACCAGGTGATACACGCTAAACGATTGCGATGCGAAAACTGGTCCATATTCGATAAAAGTACCCAGGCGTCTACACGCTAAACGATTGCGACGCGAAAACTGGTCCATATTCGATAAAAGTACCCAGGTGTCTACACGCTAAACGGTGGCGACGCGAAAACTGGTCCATATTCGATATAAGTACCCAGGTGTCTACACGCTAAACGGTGGCGACGCGAAAACTGGTCCATATTCGATAAAAGTACCCAGGTGTCTACACGCTAAACGGTGGCGACGCGAAAATTGGTCCATATTCGATATAAGTACCCAGGTGTCTACACGCTAAACGGTGGCGACGCGCAAACTGGCCCATATTCGATATAAGTACCCAGGTGTTGACACGCTAAACGGTAGCGACGCGCAAACTGGTCAATATTCGATATAAGTACCCAGGTGTCTACACGCTAAACCATGGCGACGCTAAAATTGGTCCATATTCGATATAAGTACCCAGGCGTCTACACGCTAAACGGTGGCGACGCGAAAACTGGTCCATATTCGATATAAGTACCCCGTTGATACACGCTAAACGATTGTGATGCGAAAACTGGTCCATATTCGATATAAGTACCCAGGTGTCTACACGCTAAACCGTGGCGACGCGCAAACTGGTCCATATTCGATATAAGTACCCAGGTGTCTACACGCTAAACGGTGGCGACGCGAAAACTGGTCCATATTCGATATAAGTACCCAGCCGTCTACACGCTAAACGATGGCGACGCAAAAACTGGTCCATATTCGATATAAGTACCCAGGTGTCTACACGGCTCTCCTTTTCTTTCTTCCGATGACCTGGAAAGAATGTGTTTTAGAACTAGAGGTAAAGTCGAAGTAAACTTGTGTTATCAGTCGTAAAAGATCTGCGTATTAGCATATTTATTGCAATCTTCGCTATTTTTATGTGAAGTGTATTGAATAATGATTTTTCAAATGGCAAAAATAAATATTAATTTCCGACAAACAGCAATAAAATCTGAAAGACAATAATCTTCCATTTGCAAATCTCAGGAGAAACGTCCGTTCGGGAAAATGGAATATAAAATTGAATTAAAAGTTATATTCTACTTAGTTCATAGACATTAAAGAAACACAGTCCATCATTAATGTGATTAACTCGTCCTCTTTACCCCCTCTCTCACTCTTTGTCTCTCTCTTTCTCTTTACCCCCTCTCTCACTCTTTGTCTCTCTCTTTCTCTTTACCCCCTCTTTCATTCTTTGTCTCTCCCTTTCTCTTTACCCCCTCTTTCATTCTTTGTCTCTCCCTTTCTCTTTACCCCCTCTTTCATCCTTGTCTCTCCCTTTCTCTTTACCCCCTCTTTCATCCTTGTCTCTCCCTTTCTCTTTACCCCCTCTTTCATTCTTTGTCTCTCTTTCTCTTTTACACCCTCCCTCATTCTTTGTCTCTCTCTTTCTCTTTAACACCTCCCCCACTCTCCGTCTCTCTCTTTGTCTTTACCCCCTCCCCCATTCCCCGTCTCTCTCTTTCGCTTAAACCCCGTTGCTCATTCTCCGTCTCTCTCTTTCTCTTTACCCCTCCACCACTCTCCGTCTCTCTCTTTGTCTTTACCCCCTCCCCCCACTCTCCGTCTCTCTCTTTGTCTTTACCCCCTCCCCCATTAATCGTCTCTTTCTTTCTTTTTACCCCCTCCCCTGTTCTTCGTCTCTCTCTTTCTCTTTAACCCCCTCCCCTATTCTCCGTCTCTCTCTTTATCTTTTACCCTCCCCCATTCCCCGTCTCTCTCTTTCGCTTAAATCGCCTTGCTCATTCTCCGTCTCTCTTTTTCTCTTTACCTCCTCCACCACTCTCCGTCTCTCTCTTTACCCCCTCCCCCACACCGTCTCTCTCTCTTTCTCTTTAACCCCTTCCGCCATTAACCGTCGCTCTCTTTCTCTTTAACCCCTCCACCATTAACTGTCCCTCTCTTTCTCTTTACCCCCTCCTCTACTCCCCGTCTCTCTTTCTCTTTACCCCTCCCCCATTAACCGTCTCTCTCTTTCTCTTTCTCTTTACCCTCTCCCCTATTAACCGATCTTTCTTTCTCTTTACCCCCTCCACTATTCTCCGTCTCTCTTTTTCTCTTTACCCCCTCCCCATTCCCCTCTTTCTCTTTCTCTTGCCCCCCTCTCCCCTTTTATCTTCCCCTCTATCTTTCTCTTTCGCTCTGTGTCTTACTCTTGGTATTTTCTCACACTTGTAATCTATAAACCTTTCTCATTTCTTCTTCGAAAATAATAAATGTTCCATATATTACACAACGATTAGGACCGACGGAGATCGGGTACCTTAGTGTCGCGCTAGTATGCGTCTTGGTGATGGTGCTGGACCCTACGGTGAAACAAGTAGAGATATAAGGCTAGTGCGTATACTCAACACGGTTTGGCCACCTAGGTAGGGAGAGAAAATGGCGACACGATGTCTAGGTTTTCTAAGAAGAGTCATGTAAAACTGTCAACTCTAATTATCGCTGCACAATGAGCCGCGTTTACCATATGGGAGATTTGAATGTTGCTAGGGTCTTAATAACCAATGGACTGATAGGGGTGTCGACATCAACAAGCGAAGAAAGCGAATAAGTGTTTTGTGATAACAATAATATCTAAAAGAAAGGAATTTCAATTGCCGTATCGCGCGTACAACCCAACACCACCCAACTCTGGGAGAGGAAGAAGGACACAGAAGAAGTGGTGGGCGAGAGAAAGAGAGTAAGTCCGTAGTGCGCACACCACCTCCTTCCGGGAAAGGAAGAAATATATTTGAGAAGAAAAGGGTATGAAATGCACCCTTTCGGTAAGAGAAAGCACCTTTTGGGTTAGAACAAGAAAACAGGACAGAGACAGTCTTAAGCGGCCACCAAGAGAGGATGGTCGCGCGTTCAACCTCTCGTTTGGATGGCGCGTTGGCTATAGTATTCCCCCATCGTTTTAAGTAGACACGTTAGTTCCACTTATGACTTAATTAAGAACTTGCGATCGTAAATGGGTTCACAGAAACAGAGAGAGAGAGAGAAAGAGAGAGAGACGACGAAATAGTTTAACACAGAGGACATTTAATCAACAGATATATTTTCAATTCAAGTGTGAAATTAATTCTTTCTTTTAATCGTTTAATAATTATTTATTACCAAAAAGATATCGCCGAGTTGTCGCTTTGTTCTGCTTGTATAACCTTGCCTTCACAGAAACGAGAATCAACAAGCCAGCATCATCATCTACATCATAACTCGACCTAGAGGAGATTCGACCGACATCTTTTTTTATTGCCACTACGACGATCATCGGCCAAAAGAGTGTTCACGGTCTGGCAAGATCTCCGTGTAGAGAACCAGAGGCGTGAGCACAGATAGAGACACGAGTAGAGACTATGTTTATAAGTGGCTCTACGAGTCAGAGAGGCGTGTGGGGTACCTGTTACACATAGGTTTGACATGTTTCACGAACGTTTCCGATTCTTTGTCGAATAATCGTGAGGTGACAAAAGCAAATGAACAAACAAGCTGGAGAAACAAGAGAATTTTTAAAAAGGCGGGCATAGAAAGTTTCCGCAATGTTCCTAGGAGTCGTGTGACGATTTTAAATTCAGCATCCCAGAACGAATCGCATTACGTTAACCATAATGTATACTTATCTATATATCCATCTATCTATCTATCTATCTATCTATATATATATATATATATATATATATATATATATATATATATATATATGTAATTTTATGAAGGCTTACCAAAGCATTCCTTTCAAGACACCAATGATCACCATTAAAGATATTTTTTCTTACAAATACTATTTATTCAAATTAAATTTATTCAAATTAAATTTAATTTGAATAAATAGTATTTGTAAGAAAAAATATCTTTAATGGTGATCATTGGTGTCTTGAAAGGAATGCTTTGGTAAGCCTTCATAAAATCACATATAAATGCTCTGTACTCTGTAATCGAGTATCATCGAGCTTGTTTTTATTGGAACAACCCCGGTCTTCACTGAATGATCTATTTTATAAGTGAGAAATCTAAATCTATATATATATATATATATATATATATATATATATATATATATATATATATATAAATATATATATATGAATATATATACATATATGAATATATATATATGTATATATAAACACACATATATATATATATATAGATATATAAACATACACACATATATATATATACATACATATATATATATATATCTATATATATGTCTATATACATATATATATCTATATATAAATTTCATATTCAGGATCACAGAACGAAATCGCATTACGTTAACCATGTTAAAATGTATACTTATCTATCTCTCTCTATATATATCTATATATATATATATATATATATATATATATATATATATCTATATATCTAAATATTTCTATACATATATATATATATCTATATATATATATCTATATATATATATGTCTATATACATATATATATATATATATCTATATATATATATATATCTATTTACATATCTATATATATATCTATCTATATATCTATATCCATATCTATATAATTATATATATATATATCAACATAATATTATATATATATATATATATATATATATATATATACAGAGATATATAGATAAAATGCAAATATATACAATTTACTGATGCTAAGAGGTAATAAAAACCTAATAAACAAATCAAATTATCTGTATTCTGCATTTAATGTTGCATTATGCAAATTAATTTTTACGTACGACTAAATATCTCTTGATATGATAGATTTGCTGACAACCGCATCCCAGTAGACATGTAAATTATGTGTACACACTCTTAATATATATATGCGTAATATATATATGTATATATGTGTATAATTATATATATATGTATATGTGTATATATGTGTGTATATATATGTATATACATATATATGTGTGTATATATGTGTATATATATGTGTATATATATACATATATGTGTATGTATATGTATATATATATGTGTATATATATGTATACGTATATATATGTATATATATACGTATATATATGTATATGTATGTATGTATATATATATATGTATATATATGGATGTGTATATATTTGTGTATGTGTATATGTATATATATGTGTATATATGTGTATATATATATGTATACGTATACGTATATATATGTATATATACGTATTTATATAAATATGTATGTATACATATGTATATATATAGATGTGTATATATTTGTGTATGTGTACATGTATATATATATATATATATGTATATATATGTATATGTATATATATGTGTATATATATGTACACATATACATGTATATTTATATATATATGTGTGTATATATATATGTATATATATATGTGCATATATATGTATATGTATATATATATATGTGTATATTTGTGTGTATATATATGTATATATATATATGTATGTATATATGTGTGTATATATATGTGTGTGTATATATATGTGTGTATATATATGTATGTATATATATACTTGGCTATAGTTTCCATATTTCTATTCATGCAGATAAACATATATAAAGACCTACACGAACTTGTATCCTTCCCCTGTACAAGGGTATACCTCTACTTAACTTCATCACGTACGCATGCTGTTCTTACGAAATGCAGGACTACTTCTACCGATATTTATATGCACGCTCATACATGTCATTCTCCTTTTTTATTTTTATTTTCATTCATTTGCTGGGGACGGGGCATTCTTCCAAATGTCATACGATCACCCGCTATTTACAGACTCCAACCGAGAGCTCTTTTCAGGATTCTGGCAGTTGTTTGGATTTCTCTAGCACTTGGTTCACCAGGTATACTTGCTAAATACTTTTTCAAGTTTTTCTTCATGAGTCCAGTGGCTCCTATGATAACTGGAATGATAGAGATCTCTTTGAGGTTCCAGTTTCTTTTCGTATCATACATTAGACCTTGATATTTTGTTATTTTCTCCCGTTCAGCTCTGTTTAGGCCCCCATCATTAGGGACACTTACCTCAACCAAAGTTGCCACTCTCTCTCTCTCTCTTGTTCCATATGACAATGTCAGGTTTGACAGCTGCGTTTTCCAGATAGGTAGCTGTGGGGATCTCATGGTCATAATGAATGGTGTATGTCTCATTCCCCACAGTTCTCTCAGGTAGATGTTCCCAGTGCCTGCTGCTACATCTGATATTCAGTTCCTTACAGATGGTCCAGTGGAGGTATCTGCACACTCCATTATGTCGTGCTGTATAGGAGCCATCTGCCAACATGATTTTGCAACTCGATATCAGGTGGCTCACACTCTCCACTTCAGTGTGGCAAAACCTGCACTTGTTGTCCTGACTGAGACCAGCCATCTTTTTAAACGCATTTGCCATCAGGCCCTGGTCTTGTGCGGCCATTATAAGCCTCTCCTGGTCGTAGTGGAGGGCTCCCCTTCTTAGCCAGTCCAAGGACCGTTCCTTATCAATATAGTCATTGGATAGTTCATCGAGGTAGTATGTGGCACGTTTCTGTCCTGACCACTCATCATTCTATATTTATATTCACGCTCATACATATATATATATACTAGGCTATATCTACACATTTCTAACGAAAAATGCTTAGTTTTCATATTCCTATTCATGCATATACACATATATACACCAACACCAACTTGTATTCTTCCCCTGTACAAGGGTATACATCTACTTAACTTCCTCACGTACGCATGCCGTTCTTACGAAATGCAGGTGCTATTAAGGACTACATCTACCGATATTCATCCTGTAAATATATTTATATGCCCGCTCATACATGCCATTCTACGTGGGCTGTGACTCAATAATCTTATGGACATTTCAGTCACAACATTATAACATCCCTTGGGTCAGTATCCCACATCACCCATCTTATCTGATGATCTTAATTCAATGTGTTTACATTTGGATTGGCGCTAGCATTAATTCAAGGAGTATACACAAAGCGAATATTACTAAGAAAAACGAACAATATAAACCAAAACCCAACATATGAGCATACTATATAATGGCAATGCCTAGGGTAAGTAAACACAACCTTACATTAAATAAACAAAAATAAAGGTCCAATATAAACATAAAGGTTAAGTATAACTTATGAAAAAAAGAAGAAAAAAAGAAATGAATAGAAAAGAAAAAATAAGTAGAATCAAAACTTAAGTAAGATTTATTAACATAGAATAACATGAACTATTAAAAGTTAAGTTAATATAACTATGTAAAATAATGATGCAGACATGTTTAGTAATAACGCATAAGAAGTCACGTGGAGGCTAAGGTCATGACCCCGAAATAATCAAAGAAAGCCTAAGACTAGACAGGTTGCCAATTAGGTTAAAAGAAGAACGGAAATTAATCGGTGACCTTTGAATGAGCCAAGGTGTGTGAAGTCGACACGTTCATTTCGGAGTATGACGTCGTAAAACGAAACGAAGCAGTAACCTTTAAAAAGAGTCAGGTGCACGAGGCCAGAAAAAAAGAAGGCACTCTGAATTCAAAGTCAGAAATTAAAACGGCGGTTTTAAACGCAGGAAGAATGAACGCTTACGTAGCAGATATCTAGTTGGGAGGAAAGAGAGAAAAACTTGTCGTGGGTCAGCTCCAAATAGAGGTACCCCCACCACGGCGGAACTGCCGTAAACAACTGGCGTGGGAGTCACAAGCCTTCTCTGGATTCCAAAAGCGGTCTGTTACAGAACGTATTGTCGTGTTTCCCTCTAAGTTGCAAGGTTTCGTAAAAAAAACCTACGTTGAGTGGAGTCGACATTCCAACGCCGTCAAGGTAAAGAAAGAGGTTTATTCGTAAGACAAGGGAAAGAACAATAATGTCGAAAAACTTTCGCTAACAAAGAAATATTTAATTATATATGTGTGTATACCCAACTTACACCTGGGCTGGGAATAAAAAAGGTATACCACAAAGTAAAAACAAAAAATGATACTCGTACATGATTCAAACTACTTCTAAAGTCAGCTGAAATTGTACAAATAACTTCTCTCCAAACTTTGCGGTAAATCTTTGTTTACGTTTTTACTAGCAACGTGACCATATCTCCTTGCTGTATCAAGCTGGTAGAATACAAGTATACTATATGTATATATATATGTATGTATATATATATATATGTATATATATATATATGTATATATATATATATATATATATTACTAGAAAAAAATGAGACCTATTGGACTCGAGTTAGATTGTTTGAATTAGGAAAAAAAGAGTTTGTAAAGCCAGTTAAATATTTGGTGGTGAAGAATAAAGAAACATAGTTTCTGGAGCACGTCGTTGTATTTGATTGATGCTACCGGGCCTCCCGAAAAGGATGGGTGTTGCAACACATATAAAAAGAACATGTTAAATAAAAAATAAATAAATAAATAAAAAGAATAAATAAATAAATAAATAAATAAAAATAAAATTATAAAATGCAAATACCTATAAAGTAAAACCACAAGTAATATAATAGTAGGGCTGAGAGCAGCGCCATTTCAGCTTTGGTATATACGTATATTCTACGCCTGCACTATTATTGTCACTGCTTATTAAGCATTCAAAGACTGCTGAAGTTCAGAAATAAATGTTAGAAACATAAAATACGTTGTTAGACCATAAGGTCATATTTCGTAAGATGCTTACTGGATAAATGTATTTATATGTATATATTTTGTTTCTGTAAAAAACTAATATCCGCTGGATTCTCTCGAATGGACACCATCAACAAGAACGTGTATTTATTCTGTACATCTTTTTTTATCTAGATTTTGTTCTTTCTTTTTTCGTAGACATTATTGGTACACATTTCAGTTGAAGATCCACATAATAATCCCTGCAGGGATATATCGTCAATGTGCAACGAATATTCACACACAGATATACAAAAAATAATATTTTCTTGTTCTTATATCGCTTTTAGCTGCGAGTTATCACGCGGATTGCACCATCGACATCTTGATTTATCAAAACTTACTTCCTCGCCGATGCGTACTGGCTGCCGACAATCGCATCTCTTTACTAATAACGCCATTTTAATATTTAACGGTTTTTGCGCAGTATACAAAACAACGATTCTCTTCTTTTTTATCTGCTCCTTGTCCAAAACCTGTTCCGCTTGTGCCCCACTAATCGATTACTTGCAAGAATTCGTATCGGAATTTCTAGGATGCTGAGATTTGACCATCTACCGAGTTCTTCCAGATATTTCGCTAATAAGTAATTCCTTCTTGCATGATAGTAAATGTGAGTGTGTACAAAACCAGATTGGTCAGAATGTCGCATTCATATATATATATATATATATATATATATATATATATATATATATATATATATATATATATATATATACATATGGGCAAATGAAAAAGGAAAACCAAAAAAATGGATGTTTTTTATGTGTACATCAACGTTTCGTCTTTATTTATAAGACTTCATCAGGATGATAATATAGAGAAAAAATGTCATGCAAGTACAAATACATGTAGGGTAGACATATTGGGAGGAAAAATAAAATAAAATAATGGCCACTATTTTTCCTCCCAATATGTCTACCCTACATGTATCTGTACTTGCATGACATTTTTTCTCTATATTATCATCCTGATGAAGTCTTATAAATAAAGACGAAACGTTGATGTACACATAAAAAACATCCATTTTTTGGGGTTTTCCTTTTTCATTTTCCCATCACGTCGGATTACCTTCATCCTTCTCTTCCCATATATATATATATATATATATATATATATATATATATATAGAGAGAGAGAGAGAGAGAGAGAATATATATATAATTTATTTAGATACTGTATATTACATATTTCAGCAATGTACCGTGGTTTCATCCAAAAGGACAGATTTAGACATCTTTAGTAATTCTACGTGCCCAGTGGAATTATCGGCAAGCTTAAATGATTGTAGACACGCATTGTTGACGCCATTCCTTGTCGGGCGTGTCTACAATCATTTCAGCTTGCCCATGATTCCACTGGGCACGTAGAATTACTATCTATCTATCTATCTATCTATCTATCTATCT
The DNA here is from genome assembly GCA_963556195.1 of Sepiola atlantica. Taxonomy (NCBI): domain Eukaryota; kingdom Metazoa; phylum Mollusca; class Cephalopoda; order Sepiida; family Sepiolidae; genus Sepiola; species Sepiola atlantica. Next base: position 25,445,361 of record OY744555.1, on the reverse strand, counting down.
ATCTATCTATCTATCTATCTATATATATATATATATATATATATATATATATATATACACACACATATATATATATATATATTTATATATATATATATATATATATATATATATATATATATATATATATATTAATATAATTTATTTAGATACGGTATATTGCATATTTCAGCAATGTACCGCGGTTTCATCCAAAAGGGCAGATTTAGACATCTTTAGTAAATCTTCGTGCCCGGTGGAATCATCGGCAAGCTGAAAGGATTGTAGGCACGCCTGACAGAGAATGGTGTCAACAATGACAGAAAAAAGGTGCATCTCTGAGGGCGTGCCCGAAAAAAATCCGGTGTGGGAAGCGATTAACTAGGGCTCAAGGGGGGCCTTCATTTTTTAGGAGGTTTTATTTATTATTTATTTATTTGTTAGCAAGTTTTATTTATTTATTTATTAACTATCTGTTCTTTTGTAATGTTATTATTATACCTAAAAAATACAAAAAGGTGGCTGCATAGTTTACCGTTTTGGCCTGTGAAACTAGTGTGCTTTTTTGTTGTCGTTTTTGGGAATAAAGTTATGTATCGGATTAATTGTTCGATATGGAGCTGAAAGAGGGGAGTCAAATATGTTTTTATCGACTTAACATGTTTGTTTATTTTTTTATTAATTTATTTTATTATTTTTATTTATTGAATCGGTGTTTCGTATTTTCTGTTCTTTTTGTAATATATATATATATATATATATATATATATATATATATATATATATATATATATATATATATATATATATATATATTGGAATTTTAAGTGAGTTTATTAAACTTTCTATATTATTTGATTTGATTTATTTATCATTGTAATAATGATCATAAACATTGGTTGCTTTTCACTTCATCGATTGCCGACGCATCTCGCGACTGGATAACTTTGTCAGTTATTTCAATTTCTCATATCTGAACTGGTACTCATCACATGGATTAATCTTCAGTCAACCCACTGGATGTCTTTCCTGATTATGTTTTTCAACTCGTATGACCTGGAAGGATTGTATAGATTTAACAAAAAAGTATGTTTTTGGGTTGATATATTTGATGTTATATATTTTTATATATTTTCAAAGTTTAATTTTATTACCTGTAGTGGTATAATGGTCCTCTGAGGAGAAGAATTATCTTTGAAAACTCATGAGCTAAGAACTTTAAGATACTTTGCTTGAACCTTGAATTCTAGTAACATTTGATTGACACCTTATTTTATTACTCCATTCTATATTATAATATTATAATATATATATATATATATATATATATATATGTATGTAATCATGTTTGACTAAATACACACACACAAATATATATATATATATATATATATATATATATAGATATAGAATAAAATATGAAACTAAAAGTAAACTTTTAGTAGATGTTAGTAGATAGAACCTATAGTGAAATGGTTTAAGCTCAATATACGAGATAGAGCAATTATAAAGATAGATGAAAGAAGAGTGATAAACATGTACGAATGTCCAGATTTATTTTAACTTCAATTGTTCAATGCAAGGTATACTCAGTAATAAAATTATGTTTATTATTCTTTCCTTAAGCCAAGGTTTTTCAAAGATCAAAATCTTATCATCAGAGGAATTACATAGATAGATAAGTTGGCAGTGGAAAAGTCACAATTCAAATAATTGAAAAAATATTAAGATATATATATTTCAAAAGCTATGCGGCGAGTATACCCGGTGAACCGAGTGCAAGAGAAATATAAACAATTGTACTTAAAGGGACGGTTAGAATTTTTAAAATATATCAAGGCTGGAGTGTCTGAAGTAGCCGGTGAATGTCTGGCATCCGGTAGGATGCCCCATCTCCAACAGAAACGGAAAGATAAGAAATATATATATATATATATTTTAAAACTTTAGAAAAACAAATCTAGAGGCAAAACTAAATCAAATATTTGTAAACTTTAAAATTAAAAAATAATTATTAAATAGGGAGGTGGTGTCTGATCAACACTGCTGGGATGCCATGATAAAGAAATACTGTTTTGTTTTTAAAATCCCGAAACAGTTTTCATGGTAAACAACTGACGATCCCTTATGTAAAAAACATATATAAAAATATATTTATATTAGAGTAAATTCTTGGAAGTTAACTTAAATAGTGATTGCAGTAGATTGATTGACTTACTAGACAAAAATCTTTCAACAAAATTTTTTTTTTCAGTTTTGAAGGTTAAAAGAACTTCCGAGACTATATATATATATATATATATATATATATATATATATATATATATATATATATATCAACAGTTAGTTAATTCCCAGGCATTTCCTGACAATATTTCAAACCGCACTCGTTGTTCTATGTACCCCTAGGTGGCCCGCAATAGCCCACAAGACGCTCTCATGATTCAGTTATAATCTTTTCTCTGACGTCTTTAAGCGCAAGTAGTATTTCTTTTTCAGTTCATACGCATTCATCTCCAAACAACAGATGCCAATAGTTTTTTATATCTAAAATTCAATTCAAACTTGGTATCTTTCAAAAAAACACTTGTATTCACAAAGCGCATTTAGAATGACATTCCTAACTTAACCTATATTTTATTAAGTTACTTGCCTAACGAAAGTTTCCCCTCTCATGTATTCAGGGACTACTACTCGTTATCCCACAAGCACTATTATTGCCTGGAAACAAAGAGAATTATGCTGGTACTACTTATAAGTAGTACCAGCATAACTCTCTTTGTTTCCACACGAGTAATCTTACGAATCAGAATTGTTGCTATATCCCACTTGATAGATCGTATATTTTGATAATTGATTAAATATCTGTGATTGCTTCGAACCCCGTCCAACCGCCATTTCTTCGTTATTATAAAGTGAGTGAACGGTCAATTCAATGCCGGTATCAATTAACGCGCAAATCGATACGTTCGATATGTGAACGACCGAAGAAGATTAAAAAAAAAATAAAATCGAACTCTGTCCACCTTCGTGATAATATTTATCTACCGTATAGACCACGATTTCGCTGCTGCCGATTCCTTAAGTAAACAAAAGTCTGAGAGATGACCACTCGGATGGTCCGGATACCGCTAAGAATCAACAATGGCTAATTCGCCTCGCTGACTTTAAGAATCAAATTAAAAATCCTTGGCGACATTGTTGTTATTTACACAGATATCGTTATTTACAGAATCCAGATTGTCATCCTGAATCTGACATAGTTTGAGTAGGTTTTTGTATCAGTTGAAGACACGTCTTTGCCAATCAGTCCGTGAGTAGTTTTGGTGATGTTAGGCTGGCGTAAGTTTCCGTTCAATCCTTGGAGGTCCACCCTCTTGCGGTTTTCCATTCTCTCTGAGAAGGCGTTACTTTATTACAAATCGCCTGAGGCGCCTATACCGGGAAATGTTAAACGGACTAAACTGCCATCCTTTGTAAGCCAGGTTGCGCTTTTCCTAATGTGTTGGCCTGTGAAAATCACACCTGACGTTGTGTTTAAACCCCCGAAGAGAAGGTAAATATATAATGTACCTCAATATAATCGCCATGTTGATTATAACACGCGCTTTGGCAAGACAATTGCATTGAACAACATTATTTGCAAGCGTCAGAATGAGGGTGAACTGAACTTTTTTAACGACGCTGTTACAAAACATATATATATATATATATATATATATATATATATATATATATATATATATATATTTCTAATTAAACAACGAACTTTGATTTGACTTGGGTTGCACATGTCGGGATTTTAGATCTTTGATTGGACTTTCTGTATTATTTGATTTATCATTAACATTTAATATTGACACATTTCGCGACTGGACAATTTTGCCGGCCCCTTCAATTTCACGTATATGGACTGCTGTTTGTAACTTGGAGTAATGTCTTTCCCGATTATGCTTCTCAATTTGTATGACCTGGATGGACTGTATGGATTCAACAAAAAATATGTTTTTGGGTTGATATGTTTGATGTTATGTATTTTTATGTATTTGTGTATATAATTTTATATATTTTATAAGCGTAATTTTATTACCTGTAGTAGTATAACTGCAGTAATGGTCCTCTGAAAAGAAGAATTATCTTTGAAAACTCATGAGCTAAGGACTTATTGATGCTTTGCATGAACTTTGAATTCTAATAAAATTTGATTGACACCTTATTTTATTACTTCATTTTATACTATAATATTAATGCTCTATCCAGTATATTGAGCTTCAGTGTTTATCCGGATGTTTCACTAATTATAAGATATTAGTTGACGCTTATATCCTTTGTTGGATTGCTTCATATATATATATATATATATATATATATATATATATATATATATATATATATATATATATATATATTTGGTTAAACAGGAGCGCCAGCTTCTGTTTATTTATTTTTTGATTCATCGCACGACCGATTTGGTATTGTCGTCTATGTTGTATAAATAATCGCCATATTTTCGCAAACGTTTTCGACCGACGTCGGTCATCTTCGGGCGGATGTATGAGTATGCAAAATAGAAAATTGGTGAATTTATCAAGAAGACGCTTTTAAAAAACATGTCAATACCATAATGTAAGCGGTATTTATTCAAGTAAATAAACCTAGTATCAACCATCCTCGTTATGAGGGGGGGACGAAGGTATGTTGAAGTGTTATTGAAGTGGTATCGAAATGTTTTTTTTATAAATACTTTGCCTCTATCACGTTCATGTATTGCCTTTTCTGTTTATAATGGCGATATTCAATCTCTCTGTTTTCTTCCTCTCCACGTTACTCTTTTCCGCGTTTGTAAGCGATATTCGCCGATATTTCCCTTGAAAATGTGTCGGCTGAAAGGTACCTTTGGATTTAGTTTGTTAATTTTAGTCGAACTTTTTTGATTCTTTTTAAAAAAGTTTTTAATCGAATGTCTTCCGACGATTAAATATAGTACTATAATTTTCCTCTCTTTTTTTTTCTTCATGTGATATGCCCTCTACTCACTTCATTCTATTTAAAAGCTCGATATATATATATATATATATATATATATATACATATATATATATATATATATAGGGTAAGCTACGCGATAGTTCATGAAAAATGAAGTGTCGTGATGGACAAAATGTGTGAAAAGATGACTAACGGAAAACAAGTCAAAATGCAGGAGAAAAACAAAAACAAGAGATGTTTTGACCGGTTTCGTTCGTGGGGAACGTCTTCATTTTCTCAAAACGTTCCCCACGAACGAAACCGGTCCAGAAATCTCTTGTTTTTTTTTTCTCCTGCATTTTGACTTGTTTTCCGTCTGTCATCTTTTCACACAGACACAGACACACACACACACACACACACATATATATATATATATATATATATATATATATATATATATATATATATATATATATATATATACATATAGATTTAGATTTTTCACTTATAAAATAGATCATTCAGTGAAGACCGGGGTTGTTCCAATAAAAACACGCTCGATGATACTCGATTACAGAGTACAGAGCATTTATATTTTGATTATTTGCTTGTTGGCTTGGTGGAAGAAATAATGAACGAGCTACTTTTCTAAGACTTTTCTAGGACTTTCTTTTTTTTATCGTTGTTCTTCCTTGTTTTTTAATTTTAACTTTTATTTTTATTTTTTTCCTCATCTCTTCTTAAGTGACCTCAACTATTGCAACGCCACATAATGTATTGTCGGCAGTTGAAACCAGTATTCCAGCATTTAATTTCCCTGATGATCTGCCAAGCAAGTAACTGCTTGGTAGTGAAACACGTGTAGGAAAAAAAACATTTAATTTGAATAAATAATATTTGTAAAAAAAAATATCTTTAATGGTGATCATTGGTGTCCTGAAAGGAATGCTTTGGTAAGCCTTCATAAAATCACATATATATATATATATTCCCGAAACAGTGTTTCATGGTAAACAACTGATGATCCCTTAAAATAGTGTTAGAAGCAAACTAATATAATAACTGTAAAAAATAAATTGACTTAAATGAGTGATTTTCCACTTAAAGACTTGGGACTATAAGTTTTTTTTTTATTTTTTTTATTTTTTAAATATAGTTTTAATGGTTGAGAAACTTCCGAGACTATATATATATATATATATATATATATATATATATATATATATATATATATATATATATATATATGTGATTTTATGAATGCTTACCAAAGCATTCCTTTTAGGACACCCATGATCACCATTCGGCAGTTGAAACCAGTATTCCAGACATTTAATTTCCCTGATGATCTGCCAAGCAAGTAACTGCTTGGTAGTGAAACACGTGTAGGAAAAAAAACATTTAATTTGAATAAATAATATTTGTAAAAAAAAATATCTTTAATGGTGATCATTGGTGTCCTGAAAGGAATGCTTTGGTAAGCCTTCATAAAATCACATATATATATATATATTCCCGAAACAGTGTTTCATGGTAAACAACTGATGATCCCTTAAAATAGTGTTAGAAGCAAACTAATATAATAACTGTAAAAAATAAATTGACTTAAATGAGTGATTTTCCACTTAAAGACTTGGGACTATAAGTTTTTTTTTTATTTTTTTTATTTTTTAAATATAGTTTTAATGGTTGAGAAACTACCGAGACTATATATATATATATATATATATATATATATATATATATATATATATATATATATGTGATTTTATGAATGCTTACCAAAGCATTCCTTTTAGGACACCCATGATCACCATTCGGCAGTTGAAACCAGTATTCCAGACATTTAATTTCCCTGATGATCTGCCAAGCAAGTAACTGCTTGGTAGTGAAACACGTGTAGGAAAAAAAACATTTAATTTGAATAAATAATATTTGTAAGAAAAAATATCTTTATTGGTGATCATTGGTGTCCTGAAAGGAATGCTTTGGTAAACCTTCATAAAATCATATACATATATATATATATATATATATATATATATATATATATATATATATATATATATATATATATATATGTGTGTGTGTGTGCAAGAACAAGTTCTAAATATAGGGTAAATCAGTTTACTACCATTATGTATTCCCTTATAAACACTAAAGTCATGATATACATAGACTGAACGTTATGTTTAGAATCCTTATTCCAATTTTAATCAAACTCTATTATATTTTGACTCAAGAAAATGTCTCACGGTAAAAGGTTTAGCTTAAAAAGTCTTAAAATAAATTTAATTTGAGATAATTTTGTTTCCATAGTGTCTAACTTCAATAAATAATTAATCTCTTTCTTTCTCTGTCTTTCTTTCTTGTGCCAGCTCCCTCAAAGCTGCAGCTCGGTCTTGGCAAGCCAGATTCTCGTCTCGTCATCAAGGTCCGCTATGCCATGCTCGCCATTGGGTTGTTTGTACATTGGGCATTCCTCTATGACGTGCGTAACTGTCTGTTCTGGGTGGCCACATTCACAGGCAGCACCCTCTCTCAGACCCCAGTCTCTCATTGTGGCAGAAAAACGGCCCACACCAGTTCTGAAGCGGCTCAAATTAGTCCATTGCCTTCGTGGCAGCTCAGCCCCTGGTATGTCGTCTGGGTCGGTGATGAACCTGTGCAGTCGGTGTTGGTCAGCCTGCTGCCAATCTTCCTTCCAGCGGTTCTTGGTCCACATCTGCTTCGTCTGGGACGGTTTCCAGAAGCGCGTGCTGGGAGAGTGCGTTGCGTGATTTGAGGTATACTGGTGGAGGGGGGTTGCTCGTGATGTCATGGTGCAGATGTCTCTTGTCGATCTTGGCCTTGCGTCGGATAGCGGGTGGGGCAATACCGGAGAGGATCGGTAGTTGGTTGACCGGCGTGGCGCGGAGTGTCCCAGAGACTGTGCGCATGGCGGTGTTTTGAGCTGTGTCCACTTTCTTGGTGTGGGTACTTCGGCACCAAACCGGGGCGCAGTACTCGGCCGCTGAGAAAACCAGTAATAAATACTCTGATATATTGACATCTTTAAATGCGCGCTTGTGCCCATATTATGGCTCGTATAACATTTGGATATTCTGCAGAGAAACTGAAATTTAAATATTAATTAATAGATGTATACTACATATGACATGTGCATTTTCACAAAGAGATGCAACGCGACTTAAAAAACAATATTTAAAAGGACCTGACATTTTGGAGAATATTTATGGTCAACATTTCATCAAAAAATCCGAAGTATCTGAATTTTCACAAATGGCATTTACCATTTTTCTTAAATTTAAATAAAACTAAATATAACCAACATGTTTTCTCCTTATGCATCGCAGCTGTGTTCCAAAAGTTATAAAGATCGATTTACACACATGAACACACTGCATTTGATTGATATAGGGGGCCAGGACCTTTTGTCTAAAGGCCTGATGGCTGACCATGGTTGGCCTCTGTCATGGCTGGAGCACCATTTCAAGAGGCAGGAAGGTTCACACCGTTGCTGACATCTTCCCGTCTGGTGTACGAACGGGTTGATGGGCTCTAGTTTTCCTGGGTGCCTGCCTGCCAGTATTTATTTTTGTTTTCATTCATATTTTTTATTATTCATTTCCTCATTGGCAACGGCTTCTAATACATTATTCAAAGCTGCCCTCTATTAATAGAGGGGGGTGCCCCCGTCTGCAATTCGGGAGACGTGCTGAATGGTTGAAGAGACAGCACACACTTTTTCCGAATATTTGGTCAGGGTTTACTTCAAGTAAAAAATATCCTCATTTCAGAGTCTCTGACAACCCCCTGTACAGAGAGACCGAAGACACGCGAGGGTGGTGTCTAGTAGGCATTCAAGTCCTCCCCCGTAAGCATTCAAGTCTTCCTCAACATACACAGCCAAGATAAGCCCAAGTAATATACCAATGACTGTAGCGTCAATGAAGTTAAGCACAGTATGATAAATGGTGGGGTATGATAATGGATTGGGAAATGTCTACATTTTTATTGGCCAGTATGTTATAGTATTTATATGTAATTACATATATTCCCCTGATGTCTATGTCTAATTTTTGTGTACCGTAACCCAATATGGCGAATATTCACTAGCTTTATTGCAATCATCGTGCGGGTCTACGGAAAGAAAGAGTGAGGGTCGCGCCGTGTGTCGTCGCTCGTTAATTAAACCACGTTGTGTATTCATTTTTTAAAACTTTGTGTTATGATGGACTGTGGCAAGTGCCGTACACAAAAACAAGGCCATCTTATGATTAAATAAGTATTTATTTAATAACATAATACCACAGATTTCCTTTGAAATATGTTCTTTTTATTCATCAGTTGTTAATCGTCTTGCTTCCCTGCAATAAAGGCGTGGGGGAGAATATCATAGCGAACGAGAGAGACAATCGGTTAAGCGCATAGATTAATTATTTTAACGATTCGTCAGACAATTTTAAACCACGTCTTGTCGTTTGGAAACATTAATTTAGACTCTGTCGATTGCAGAACCACTCGCTGAAGCATTTCTCTGACGTCACTATCGCCTAAATTCTATCGTAACTATCATCACGAAAACAATGACCATTTCCCCGAAACGTAACCCTATAACTTATTCGTGACAAACTTTCTAGTTTACATACTGTTTACAACTGCATGCTAATCTACCTGCACAAAACTACTTTAATTAGCTTTTGTGATAGCAAACCTTCCCAGAAATATTTTACACGATATGCTCTCTCTATTTTATTTGGTAAAATATTTCAAATACGTGACGGGATTGGGACCCGCATCCCCTTCAAATTAGTCCCCTTGTGGTTGCACACATTTAGCCCACCGATCCATCCACTGCCGGAAACACTTCTGAAAGTCTTCTTTTGGAATGTTGTTCATCTCAGCTGTCGCGCTAGTTTCAGCAGGTGTTTGGAAAATGTGCGATGTGTGTAACACAAATTAATGAGGGGTTCAGTCGATTCAAAAAGTGCCGCGAAGAGTTACCAGGGTTCTTACAGGCCAAACACTGCTCCAAGTGCAGCTGTTGTTGACTATTGATTTACTCCTCTCCAGGAGTTAGGCACAAGGCCAGTTTTTATCTTACTCCCATAAGTAAGATGTGACCCAAGGTCGGGTCGGGAAAGTGCGGTTTAAAAATTGCCTGGGCAGCCCCGTCGGCATTCCCCGGTAGAGGCACCTAAGGCAGTAAGAAATAAACTTACTCCTCCCAAAAGAGGGGAGGCGAAGCCTGGGAAGGTGAACCTCCCAGAACTGCACAGGACAGATACAGTGAACGGCGTAAATCAAGACCTGAAGGACAAGACAACACCAGTATGGGGTGCAGTATCCATCGGAACAGATACTACACTTTGATCTTAGCCAAAAGGCCAGGAATATGAGTCTGAGTAAGCCAGCTGTTGTTGAGTAGGTGCGAAAAAAGAAACACTACTGATGCATCCATTTGTGTAAAATCTCTACATTTCGGTGAATTTTCTATGGTGTTTACGAATTTTGACAAAGGGGAGATTTCCACGAAATATTAATAAATGATTTTAAATCATCATCCGGACGACACACAAACAGCCGACGTTTTATGTAAGATTTTAAAGAAAAATAAATAGTAAGTCGATTCATTATTTTTGTTCATACCAGCTTATAACCTATCCGGCACTCTGCCTTGCCTTCAGCTTTCTTAACATATCACTATTATTCCATTGTCTATTATGTATATATATATATATATATATATATATATATATATATATATATATATATATATATATGGATAGAGAACAAGTGCGAGGCAATGCGTGTATTTTAAGCAGACACAAAAAGCCAAGGTGGTCTCCATTTGTCCGAATAATGCCTTAATGGAAGACGCCCTCCAGCTGTTTTCGGATAATTCTTTCTTTCACAGTGTGAAAACCTATTTCACTTCCCGAGTGAAACTATTCAAATGATATATCAAATTATTTCTTTAACCCACTCATCCATTTTCGCTTTGTTTATCATATGTTTACTTATTTTCTGGTATATAAGCCGGTCGACTATCTATTGTTTAATTCGGTACCTCCTCCCGCCTTTTATACAGATAGTAACACATATTTGTTTTTCGCCGTAGTCACTTTCCAAAGTAAGTTCTGTTGTGTGTGATTTTTTGGTTTTAAAACAGACACGGAGGAAGAGATTTTTCCGTTTTTTCTGCGTCGACGTATATCTAATTGAGGCTATGTCCGGTCGTGATTCCTTTGTTTGTGTTACACCGGTCGTTATTACACAGGAGTAACTACACCGGTTGTCACTATAAATAGTGCTAGTCACCAGAGACACAGGAAGACAAAGCACAGTCTTGTAACTGTCTAGCCAAGTGCTAGTCACTTTCTTACTTTGTTAATACACTTGTTAAACCAACCCTCGACTTGACTTCCTTTATTTATTATTTACTGTTGGACAACTTCACAAGAGTTTGTTTGTTTTTTTTAATTAGCATTTCCATCGAAAAATACGATTGAACGGGTCTATTTTATTTTGAAAGCGGCAAAGCATCTACAGCAGGGGCGGGCAACCCCCGGCCCGCGGACCACATCCGGCCCGCGAAGGCTTAGCGCCCGGCCCGCCACCCTGCCATGCTGTATTATTGCAATCCGGTACGTGGACCTCCCAGTAAAACTTATATAATTTTGTGATATAGACGTAAAAGCAGGTTTCAATTAAGATTTACAGTGGGATGAAAATGTATAAATATCAGCGAGCGATGATGCATATATATTTCATTTTTCTTTAAATATTAATTTTAAAACTTTTGGCCTGAGATTAAAAATAGAAAAAGAGAAAGTGAGATGCAAAGAGGAAACGTGAGACGAGGAAAGAGCATGAAACATAGAACCTATGTGAGGTGTGTCAAAACGAATGCTGGATCAACTTGCTACTTCCCCTGTCATTATTTTTTTATGATTCACAAGTGGCTCTTCGTCGGCGCCTTTTATAACATCACATACAGAAGTTTCTTGAGAAAAACTATAAGATTTGTCGAGTGTTCAATGCAATTTTTGTACAATTTATTCATGTAAACAAAGTATAGTAATTTTGAGATTTCGTTTTTCACTCCGGCCCGCGACTTTCTTCCAAAAGTTTAATCTGGCCCTCACTCTGAAAAGGTTGCCCGTCCCTTGTCTAAATGATCGTTATAGACGTGTGGATTAATTCGGCACACGAACTTAAGACAAACGGCCACACATCGGTGAGAATTAGAACGCCTACTAGACATTATCCTCGAGTGTCTTGGTTCTCTATGTACAGAGGTATGTCAGGACAACCTGGCATTAAGAAAATTTCCCCTACAAATATTTAAACTAAAAGTCAACTTGTTTTACAACTAAAGGAGTAAAAAGTAAATTTTCGGTTTCTTTTCGGCAACCTTGTAACTCTCGCTTCCCTTATTTTGTCCTTTAGTCCTCACATTCCGTGAACGATGTTTCTGACAAAGGGGAAATAATTGCTGTAAGTGCGTAGACATCTTATAGATATATTAATCGGTCTACCAAGCTTAAATTTGAAATTTCCTCCGACTGTCAGCTTTAAATATGAAATGTTAATTAGACGGTTACGCTTCCGTTTGGAATGTTCGTCTGTCTGTCGAGTTTAAATATAGAATTTTGATCCGTCTGTCACGACAGAATTTGCAATGTTCGTCTGTCTGTCGAGTTTAAATATAGAATTTTGATCCGTCTGTCACGACAGAATTTGCAATGTTCGTCTGTCTGTCGAGTTTTAATATAGAATTTTGATCCGTCTGTCACAACAGAATTTGCAATGTTCGTCTGTCTGTCGCGTTAAAATATAGAATTTTGATCCGTCTGTCACAACAGAATTTGGAATGTTCGTCTGTCTGTCGAGTTTAAATATAGAATTTTGATCCGTCTGTCACGACAGAATTTGCAATGTTCGTCTGTCTGTCGAGTTTAAATATAGAATTTTGATATGTCTGTCACGACAGAATTTGAAATGTTCGTCTGTCTGTCGAGTTTAAATATAGAATTTTGATCCGTCTGTCACGACAGAATTTGAAATGTTCGTCTGTCTGTCGAGTTTAAATATAGAATTTTGATCCGTCTGTCACGACAGAATTTGAAATGTTCGTCTGTCTGTCGAGTTTAAATATAGAATTTTGATCTGTCTGTCACGACAGAATTTGCAATGTTCGTCTGTCTGTCGAGTTTATATATAGAATTTTGATCCGTCTGTCACGACAGAATTTGCAATGTTCGTCTGTCTGTCGAGTTTAAATATAGAATTTTGATCCGTCTGTCACGACAGAATTTGCAATGTTCGTCTGTCTGTCGAGTTTAAATATAGAATTTTGATCCGTCTGTCACGACAGAATTTGCAATGTTCGTCTGTCTGTCGAGTTTAAATATAGAATTTTGATCCGTCTGTCACGACAGAATTTGCAATGTTCGTCTGTCTGTCGAGTTTAAATATAGAATTTTGATCTATCTGTCACGACAGAATTTGCAATGTTCGTCTGTCTGTCGAGTTTAAATATAGAATTTTGATCTATCTGTCACGACAGAATTTGCAATGTTCGTCTGTCTGTCGAGTTTAAATATAGAATTTTGATCTATCTGTCACGACAGAATTTGCAATGTTCGTCTGTCTGTCGAGTTTAAATATAGAATTTTGATCCGTCTGTCACAACAGAATTTGCAATGTTCGTCTGTCTGTCGAGTTTAAATATAGAATTTTGATCTATCTGTCACGACAGAATTTGCAATGTTCGTCTGTCTGTCGAGTTTATATATAGAATTTTGATCCGTCTGTCACGACAGAATTTGCAATGTTCGTCTGTCTGTCGAGTTTAAATATAGAATTTTGATCCGTCTGTCACGACATAATTTGCAATGTTCGTCTGTCTGTCGAGTTTAAATATAGAATTTTGATCCGTCTGTCACGACAGAATTTGCAATGTTCGTCTGTCTGTCGAGTTTAAATATAGAATTTTGATCCGTCTGTCACGACAGAATTTGCAATGTTCGTCTGTCTGTCGAGTTTAAATATAGAATTTTGATCCGTCTGTCACGACATAATTTGCAATGTTCGTCTGTCTGTCGAGTTTAAATATAGAATTTTGATCCGTCTGTCACGACAGAATTTGCAATGTTCGTCTGTCTGTCGAGTTTAAATATAGAATTTTGATCCGTCTGTCACGACAGAATTTGCAATGTTCGTCTGTCTGTCGAGTTTAAATATAGAATTTTGATCCGTCTGTCACGACAGAATTTGCAATGTTCGTTTTTCTGTCGAGTTTAAATATAGAATTTTGATCCGTCTGTCACGACATAATTTGCAATGTTCGTCTGTCTGTCGAGTTTAAATATAGAATTTTGATCCGTCTGTCACGACAGAATTTGCAATGTTCGTCTGTCTGTCGAGTTTAAATATAGAATTTTGATCCGTCTGTCACGACAGAATTTGCAATGTTCGTCTGTCTGTCGAGTTTAAATATAGAATTTTGATCCGTCTGTCACGACAGAATTTGCAATGCTCGTCTGTCTGTCGAGTTTAAATATAGAATTTTGATCCGTCTGTCACGACAGAATTTGAAATGTTCGTCTGTCTGTCGAGTTTAAATATAGAATTTTGATCCGTCTGTCACGACATAATTTGCAATGTTCGTCTGTCTGTCGAGTTTAAATATAGAATTTTGATCCGTCTGTCACGACAGAATTTGCAATGTTCGTCTGTCTGTCGAGTTTAAATATAGAATTTTGATCCGTCTGTCACGACAGAATTTGCAATGTTCGTCTGTCTGTCGAGTTTAAATATAGAATTTTGATCCGTCTGTCACGACAGAATTTGCAATGTTCGTCTGTCTGTCGAGTTTAAATATAGAATGTTGATCTGTCTGTCACGACAGAATTTGCAATGACTGTCTGTCTGTCGAGTTTAAATATAGAATTTTGATCCGTCTGTCACGACAGAATTTGCAATGTTCGTCTGTCTGTCGAGTTTAAATATAGAATTTTGATCCGTCTGTCACGACAGAATTTGCAATGTTCGTCTGTCTGTCGAGTTTAAATATAGAATTTTGATCCGTCTGTCACGACAGAATTTGCAATGTTCGTCTGTCTGTCGAGTTTAAATATAGAATTTTGATCCGTCTGTCACGACAGAATTTGCAATGTTCGTCTGTCTGTCGAGTTTAAATATAGAATTTTGATCCGTCTGTCACGACAGAATTTGCAATGTTCGTCTGTCTGTCGAGTTTAAATATAGAATTTTGATCCGTTTGTCACGACAGAATTTGCAATGTTCGTCTGTCTGTCGAGTTTAAATATAGAATTTTGATCTGTGTCACGACAGAATTTGCAATGTTCGTCTGTCTGTCGAGCTTAATTTTGAAATTTTTATTCTTCCTCTGCCACATTTGAAATTTTTATCAAGATATTATGATTAAGTTTTTTTAATTGGCGACGTTTAAAAAATGAAATTTTAATTAGTGTGTCACACCCACAATTGCATATTTTTCTAAATACTTTAGAATTTTTTAACCCTCTATCGAGGCGAGAAGGCGCCTGTGATGAAACCAGATTAATTGTATTCTTTTTCTGAAAGTGTGTTTCAGTGTTTCCAGTTAGATATTAACGGCTAACCCTTGGTAATTTATGTAGGTTAAGTTACCCTTGGTAATTTATGTAGGTTAAGTTACCCTTGGTAATTTATGTAGGTTAAGTTACCCTTGGTAATTTATGTAGGTCAAGTTACCCTTGGTAATTTATGTAGGTCAAGTTACCCTTGGTAATTTATGTAGGTCAAGTTACCCTTGGTAATTTATGTAGGTCAAGTTACCCTTGGTAATTTATGTAGGTCAAGTTACCCTTGGTAATTTATGTAGGTCAAGTTACCCTTGGTAATTTATGTAGGTCAAGTTACCCTTGGTAATTTATGTAGGTCAAGTTACCCTTGGTAATTTATGTAGGTCAAGTTACCTTTGGTAATTTATGTAGGTCAAGTTACCTTTGGTAATTTATGTAGGTTAAGTTACCCTTGGTAATTTATGTAGGTTAAGTTACCCTTGGTAATTTATGTAGTTTAAGTTACCCTTGGTAATTTATGTAGGTCAAGTTACCCTGGGTAATTTATGTAGGTCAAGTTACCCTTGGTAATTTATGTAGGTTAAGTTACCCTTGGTAATTTATGTAGGTTAAGTTACCCTTGGTAATTTATCTAGGTTAAGTTACCCTTGGTAATTTATGTAGGTCAAGTTACCCTTGGTAATTTATGTAGGTCAAGTTACCCTTGGTAATTTATGTAGGTCAAGTTACCCTTGGTAATTTATGTAGGTCAAGTTACCCTTGGTAATTTATGTAGGTCAAGTTACCCTTGGTAATTTATGTAGGTCAAGTTACCCTTGGTAATTTATGTAGGTCAAGTTACCTTTGGTAATTTATGTAGGTCAAGTTACCTTTTGTAATTTATGTAGGTTAAGTTACCCTTGGTAATTTATGTAGGTTAAGTTACCCTTGGTAATGTATGTAGGTCAAGTTACCCTGGGTAATTTATGTAGGTCAAGTTACCCTTGGTAATTTATGTAGGTTAAGTTACCCTTGGTAATTTATGTAGGTCAAGTTACCCTTGGTAATTTATGTAGGTCAAGTTACCCTTGGTAATTTATGTAGTTTAAGTTACCCTTGGTAATTTATGTAGGTCAAGTTACCCTGGGTAATTTATGTAGGTCAAGTTACCCTTGGTAATTTATGTAGGTTAAGTTACCCTTGGTAATTTATGTAGGTTAAGTTACCCTTGGTAATTTATGTAGGTTAAGTTACCCTTGGTAATTTATGTAGGTCAAGTTACCCTTGGTAATTTATGTAGGTCAAGTTACCCTTGGTAATTTATGTAGGTCAAGTTACCCTTGGTAATTTATGTAGGTCAAGTTACCCTTGGTAATTTATGTAGGTCAAGTTACCCTTGGTAATTTATGTAGGTCAAGTTACCTTTGGTAATTTATGTAGGTCAAGTTACCTTTTGTAATTTATGTAGGTTAAGTTACCCTTGGTAATTTATGTAGGTCAAGTTACCCTGGGTAATTTATGTAGGTAGGTTAAGTTAAGCACAGGCGACTTGCATACACCTGCAGTATTTTCTATTGGCTTATATCGATATATTTTCCATTGGCTTATATATAATGTATGTAGGTAGCTTATGTTAAGCACATGCGACTTGCGTACACCTGCAGTATTTTATCTTGAAATAAAAAAGTCTATGTTCTTCTATTGGCTTTTATAGATTACTCAAGAATAATTGTTAGTCTGTCATGATTTAATTTAAAAGTTCAGTCTGTCTCGCTTAATTTTGAATTTTTTTTCCTCTTTCACATTTGAAATTTGTATCAGGATGTTATGTTTAAGTTCTAAATTTTCGACATTCGTTGTGTTTAAAAATGAAATTTCAATCTGTGTGTCACACCGGATTTTGCAATTTCCGTCCGTCTGTCATTCTTTAATCTAAAATTTAAGTTTGTCTGTCACGTTTAATTTCGAAAGTACCTTTAGTTTGTAACGTTTTAATAAAACCTATCTCGATCGTTCTGTCACGTTTAAGTTCGATTTTTCATGGCCAATCAGGCTTACATTAAACATGTCACGTTTATTTTTAACAAATAGTAACGATTTTACATACTTTATTACGAAATTGTCATTGGTCTGTCACTGTGACTTTAAAAATTATCGGTCTGTCATGCATAACTTGAATTGATCGTCCGTCTGCTACTTTTAAAATTTTTGATCGATCTGTCATGTCTAAATTTGATTTTTATTATTTGTCTGTCACGCTTACATTTAAATTTGTAATCTATCTTCACGCCTGAGTTTTTGTTAACTAACTGTGCCAGAAAAAAAAGAAATAAAAATTTTTCTTTTAAGTTTTGACTGTGATTAAATTTCCAACCGAATTTCGTGCAACCCACTTTCTCTCTTCCTTTCTCTCAAAAAGTTTTCACTGTAATTCAATTTCCAACCGAATTTCGTGAAACCCACTTTCTCTCTGCCATTCTCTCCAAAAGTTTTGACTAATTCAATTTCCTACCGAATTTCGTGCAACCCACTTTCTCTCTGCCTTTCTTTCAAAAAGTTTTGACTGTGATTCAATTTCCAACCGAACTTCGTGCAACCCAATTTCTCTCTGCCTTTCTCTCAAAAGGCTTTGACTGTGATTCAATTTCCAACCGAACTTCGTGCAACCCACTTTCTCTCTGCCTTTCTCTCCAAAAGTGTTGACTGTGATTCAATTTCCAACCGAATTTCGTGCAACCCACTTTCTCTGCCTTTCTCTCAAAAAGTTTTGACTAATTCAATTTCCAACTGAATTTCGTGCTACCCACATTCTCTCTGCCTTTCTCTCCAAAAGTTTTTACTGTGATTCAATTTCCAACCGAATTTCGTGCAACCCACTTTCTCTCAGCCTTTTTCTCCAAAGGTTTTGACTGATTCAATTTCCAACTGCATTTCATGAAACCCACTTTCTCTCTGCCTTTTTCTCAAAAGGTTTTGACTGATTCAATTTCCAACTGAATTTCGTGCAACCCACTATCTCTCTGCCTTTTTCTCAAAAAGTGTTGACTGTGATACAATTTCTAACTGAATTTCGTGCAACCCACTTTCTCTCTGCCTTTCTCTACAAAAGGTTTTTACTGTGATTCAATTTCCAACCGAATTTCGTGCAACCCACTTTCTCTCAAAAAGTTTTGACTGTAATTCAATTCCCAACTGAATTTCGTGCAACCCACTTTCTTTCTGCTTTTCTCTCAAAATGTTTTGACTGATTCAATTTCCAACTGAATTTCGTGCAACCCACTTTCTCTCTGCCTTTCTCTCAAAAGGTTTTGACTGTAATTCAATTTCCAACCGAATTTGGTGCAATCTACTTTCTCTCTGCCTTTCTCTCAAAAGGTTTTGACTGTAATTTAATTTCCAACCGAATTTCGTGCAACCCACTTTCTCTCTGCCTTTCTCTCAAAAAGTGTTGACTGTAATTCAATTTCCAACCGAATTTCATGCAACCCACTTTCTCTCAAAAAGTTTTGACTTATTCAATTTCCTACCGAATTTCGTGCAACCCACTTTCTCTCTGCCTTTCTCTCAAAAGGTTTTGACTAATTCAATTTCCAACCGAATTTCGTGCAACCCACTTTCACTCTGCCTTTCTCTCAAAAAGTTTTGACTGTAATTCAATTTCCAACCCAATTCCGTGCAACCCACTTTCTCTCTGCCTTTCTCTCAAAAAGTTTTGAATGTAATTACATTTCCGACTGAATTTCGTGCAACCCACTTTCTTTCTGCCTTTCTCTCAAAAGGTTTTGACTGTAATTCAATTTCTAACCGTATTTCGTGCAACACCCTTTCTCTCCAAAAGTTTTGACTGTGATTCAATTTTCAACCGAATTTCATGCAACCCACTTTCTCTCAAAAAGTTTTGACTAATTCAATTTTCTACCGAATTTTGTGCAACCCACTTTCTCTCTGCCTTTCTCTCAAAAAGTGTTGACTAATTAAATTTCCAAGTGAATTTCGTGCAACCCACTTTCTCTCTGCCTTTCTCTCAAAAAGTGTTGACTGTAATTCAATTTCCAACTGAACTTCGTGCAACCCACTTTCTCTGTCTTTCCTTCAAAAGGTTTTGACTGTAATTCAATTTCCAACCGAATTCCGTGCAACCCACTTTCTCTCTGCCTTTCTCTCAAAATGTTTTGACTGTAATTCAATTTCCAACTGAACTTCGTTCAACCCACTTTCTCTCTGCATTTCTCTCCAAAAGGTTTTGACTGTAATTCAATTTCCAACTGAATTTCGTGCAACCCACTTTCTCTCTGCCTTTCTCTCAAAAAGTTTTCACTGTGATTCAATTTCCAACTGAATTTCGTGCAACCCACTTTCTCTCTGCATTTCTCTCAAAAAGTTTTAACTGTGATTCAATTTCCAACTGAATTTCGTGCAATCCACTTTCTCTCTGCCTTTCTCTCAAAAGGTTTTGACTGTAATTAAATTTCAAACTGAACTTCGTGCAACCCACTTTGTCTCCAAAAGTTTTGACTGTGATTCAATTTCCAGCCGAATTTCGTGCAACCCACTTTCTTTCTGCCTTTCTCTCAAAAGGTTTTGACTGTAATTCAATTTCCAACCGAATTTCGTGCAACCCCCTTTCTCTCCAAAAGTTTTGACTGTGATTCAATTTTCAACCGAATTTCATGCAACCCACTTTCTCTCAAAAAGTTTTGACTAATTCAATTTCCTACCGAATTTCGTGCGACCCACTTTCTCTCTGCCTTTCTCTCAAAAAGTGTTGACTAATTAAATTTCCAAGTGAATTTCGTGCAACCCACATTCTCTCTGCCTTTCTCTAAAAAAGTGTTGACTGTAATTCAATTTCTAACTGAACTTCGTGCAACCCACTTTCTCTGTCTTTCTTTCAAAAGGTTTTGACTAATTCAATTTCCAACCCAATTCCGTGAAACCCACTTTCTCTCTGCCTTTCTCTCCAAAAGGTTTTGACTGTAATTCAATTTCCAACTGAATTTCGTGCAACCCACTTTCTCTCCGCCTTTCTCTCAAAAAGTTTTGACTGTGATTCAATTTCCAACTGAATTTCGTGCAACCCACTTTCTCTCTGCCTTTCTCTCCAAAAGTTTTGACTGTGATTCAATTTCCAACTGAATTTTGTGCAACCCACTTTCTCTCTGCCTTTCTCTCCAAAAGGTTTGACTGTGATTCAATTTCCAACTGAGTTTCGTGAAACCCACTTTCTCTCTGCCTTTCTCTCTAAAAGGTTTTGACTGTAATTCAATTTCCAACTGAATTTCGTGCAACCCACTTTCTCTCTGCCTTTCTCTCAAAAAGTTTTCACTGTGATTCAATTTCCAACTGAATTTCGTGCAACCCACTTTCTCTCTGCCTTTCTCTCAAAAGGTTTTGACTGTAA
This sequence comes from Sepiola atlantica, assembly GCA_963556195.1. Lineage (NCBI taxonomy): Eukaryota > Metazoa > Mollusca > Cephalopoda > Sepiida > Sepiolidae > Sepiola > Sepiola atlantica. The sequence continues at coordinate 25,424,433 of OY744555.1, read as the reverse complement.
TTCAATTTCCAACTGAATTTCGTGCAACCCACTTCTCTCTGCCTTTCTCTCAAAAGGTTTTGACTGTGATTCAATTTCCAACTGAATTTCGTGCAACCCACTTTTTCTCTGCCTTTCTCTTAAAAAGTTTTGACTGTAATTCAATTTCCAACTGAATTTCGTGCAACCCACTTTCTCTCCAAAAGTGTTGACTGTGATTCAATTCCCAACCGAATTTCGTGCAACCCATTTTCTCTCTGCATTTCTCTCAAAAGGTTTTGACTGTGATTCAATTTCCAACTGAATTTCGTGCAACCCACTTTTTCTCTGCCTTTCTCTCCAAAAGGTTTGACTGTAATTCAATTTACAACCGAATTTCGTGCAACCCACTTTCTCTCTGCCTTTCTCTCAAAAAGTGTTCACTGTAATTCACTTCCCAACCGAATTTCGTGCAACCCACTTTCTCTCTGCCTTTCTCTCCAAAAGTTTTGACTGTGATTCAATTTCCAACTGAATTTCGTTCAACCCACTTTCTCTCTGCCTTTCTCTCAAAAAGTTTTGACTGTAATTCAATTTCCAACCGAATTTCGTGCAATCCACTTTCTCTCTCCCTTTCTCTCAAAAGGTTTTGACTGTAATTCAATTTCCAACCGAATTTCGTGCAACCCACTTTCTCTCTGCCTTTCTCTCCAAAAGTTTTGACTGTAATTCAATTTCCAACCGAATTTCGTGCAACCCACTTTCTCTCTGCCTTTCTCTCAAAAGGTTTTGACTGTAATTAAATTTCTAACTTAACTTCGTGCAACCCACTTTCTCTCTGCCTTTCTCTCAAAAAAGGTTAGACTGTAATTCAATTTCCAACCGAATTTCGTGCAACACACTTTCTCTCTGCCTTTCTCTCAAAAGGTTTTGACTGTAATTCAATTTCCAACTGAATTTCGTGCAACCCACCTTTTCTCTGCCTTTCTCTCAAAAGGTTTTGACTGTAATTAAATTTCAAACTGAACTTCGTGCAACCCACTTTGTCTCCAAAAGTTTTGACTGTGATTCAATTTCCAGCCGAATTTCGTGCAACCCACTTTCTTTCTGCCTTTCTCTCAAAAGGTTTTGACTGTAATTCAATTTCCAACCGAATTTCGTGCAACCCCCTTTCTCTCCAAAAGTTTTGACTGTGATTCAATTTTCAACCGAATTTCATGCAACCCACTTTCTCTCAAAAAGTTTTGACTAATTCAATTTCCTACCGAATTTCGTGCGACCCACTTTCTCTCTGCCTTTCTCTCAAAAAGTGTTGACTAATTAAATTTCCAAGTGAATTTCGTGCAACCCACATTCTCTCTGCCTTTCTCTAAAAAAGTGTTGACTGTAATTCAATTTCTAACTGAACTTCGTGCAACCCACTTTCTCTGTCTTTCTTTCAAAAGGTTTTGACTAATTCAATTTCCAACCCAATTCCGTGCAACCCACTTTCTCTCTGCCTTTCTCTCCAAAAGGTTTTGACTGTAATTCAATTTCCAACTGAATTTCGTGCAACCCACTTTCTCTCCGCCTTTCTCTCAAAAAGTTTTGACTGTGATTCAATTTCCAACTGAATTTCGTGCAACCCACTTTCTCTCTGCCTTTCTCTCCAAAAGTTTTGACTGTGATTCAATTTCCAACTGAATTTTGTGCAACCCACTTTCTCTCTGCCTTTCTCTCCAAAAGGTTTGACTGTGATTCAATTTCCAACTGAGTTTCGTGCAACCCACTTTCTCTCTGCCTTTCTCTCTAAAAGGTTTTGACTGTAATTCAATTTCCAACTGAATTTCGTGCAACCCACTTTCTCTCTGCCTTTCTCTCAAAAAGTTTTCACTGTGATTCAATTTCCAACTGAATTTCGTGCAACCCACTTTCTCTCTGCCTTTCTCTCAAAAGGTTTTGACTGTAATTCAATTTCCAACTGAATTTCGTGCAACCCACTTCTCTCTGCCTTTCTCTCAAAAGGTTTTGACTGTGATTCAATTTCCAACTGAATTTCGTGCAACCCACTTTTTCTCTGCCTTTCTCTTAAAAAGTTTTGACTGTAATTCAATTTCCAACTGAATTTCGTGCAACCCACTTTCTCTCCAAAAGTGTTGACTGTGATTCAATTCCCAACCGAATTTCGTGCAACCCATTTTCTCTCTGCCTTTCTCTCAAAAGGTTTTGACTGTGATTCAATTTCCAACTGAATTTCGTGCAACCCACTTTTTCTCTGCCTTTCTCTCCAAAAGGTTTGACTGTAATTCTATTTACAACCGAATTTCGTGCAACCCACTTTCTCTCTGCCTTTCTCTCAAAAAGTGTTCACTGTAATATACTTCCCAACCGAATTTCGTGCAACCCACTTTCTCTCTGCCTTTCTCTCAAAAGGTTTTGACTGTAATTCAATTTCCAACTGAACTTCGTGCAACCCACTTTCTCTCTGCCTTTCTCTCCAAAAGTTTTGACTGTAATTCAATTTCCAACCGAATTTCGTGCAACCCACTTTCTCTCTGCCTTTCTCTCAAAAGGTTTTGACTGTAATTCAATTTCCAACCGAATTTCGTGCAACCCACTTTCTCTCTGCCTTTCTCTCAAAAGGTTGTGACTGTAATTCAATTTCCAACCGAATTTCGTGCAACCCACTTTCTCTCTGCCTTTCTCTCAAAAGGTTTTGACTGTAATTCAATTTCCAACCGAATTTCGTGCAACCCACTTTCTCTCTGCCTTTCTCTCAAAAGGTTTTGACTGTAATTCAATTTCTTACTGAATTTCATGCAACCCACCTTTTCTCTGCACTTATATCTCCAATCCAAATCCCTACCCCCTTCACATCTGACCTCCTCATTTATATCAGCTGATATCCACATATGCAAATAAGAGACCACGACAAAAACCTGCACCTATGAAGAGAAGCTTTTCTTTAATCTGCAGAGACGACATGCGAAGCACCTCATTCTTTTTCCTGACGGTTAGTGTTCCTCTTTATTGTCACAGTTTTAGATATATTTTTCTCGTTAAAAACCATATTGAATTGTCGCATGCAAAATTAAATAAAACTATCCCCATAGCCGTGTTGGTTCGTTGAAGGCTATGTCATACTTAAGTTTGAAATTGGAATATCTGTGCATCAACCAGGCTTCATTCTTTATTTTTTTAAAAATAGTTCACCTCAAACAACGCAGACGTAAGGGACTACTGAGAAAAAAGGGAGAAGGTTTTGGGGTCAACCTAAATTGGGAGCTGCGCAGCGAGATGTCTGTTTATATTAGTTTTAAAGTTCTTCATGTGAGTACCGTCGGGGAAACAAGGGGCAGGGAGGGAGTTCCAGAGACCAGCTGCACGAGGAAAGAAGCTATTTGAGTAGAAAGCTCCCCGACATCTGGGGACCTTCACAGTGAATTGATGGGATTTAGCTGATTGTCGAGTTGGTCTAGTGAATTTACGTCGAGAGGTACAAGAGTATTGATTTACCCCTCTCCAGGAGTTAGGCACAAGGCCAGTTGTTATCTTACTCCCACAAGTAAGATGTCGGGTCGGGAAAGTGGGGTTTAAAAATTGCCTGGGCAGCCCCGTCAGCATTCCCTGGTAGGGGCGCCTCAGGCAGTAAGCAATAAACTTACTCCTCCCCAAAGAGGGGAGGCGAAGCCTGGGAGGGTGGACCTCCTAGAACTGCACAGGACAGACCCATAGACCGGCGAAAATCAAGCCCCGGAGCGAAGGCCAAGACAATACCAGTCTATGGGGTGCAGTATCCATCGGAACAGATACTACACTTTGATCTTAGCCAAGAGTAGCTAGTTCATCGAAGCATAATACATTGAAGTATTTGTAAAACAAGCACAAGGATGCTACATTGCGGCGATGGGGCAGGGACTGGAGCTTGGTTTACAGTGAGGGACCTATTAGGTTGGCGACTCTTATTTGGACCTTGCCAAGGAGGGAGAAACTAGTAGATGATGCACCAGCCTAGATGTGAGAGCAATACTCCATGACGCTTTCACTACTAGACGTGTTTACTAGTTGGTCGTCTTTTTCACTTTTTTTCTTCTTTTTTTTTTGCTTTGTTGGTTTAAAGAATTATTTTCTTCTTTACTTGAGATGGTAAACAATGCATTCTCTGGCAAGCATTTGTACTTTCACGGGAAACTTCGCTGTGAACGTTCGGTGCGTAGATATATATAAAAAAAAACGAATTCCCTAGGGCTGTCCGTGCGTGCGGTTGGGTGGGTGTAAGATTAGATCTGTCTTTTTAGATAATCTATCTTCCTCACCGGCTAATGAAACATTGCTTCGGTGCATTAAGAAAATCGCGGTAAACGTGGCGCGTACATGAACAAAACGTTTAATGCATTGTGTACACCGTCATTTGAATGTGTATAATGTATTTACTATTGTGTTCTACGTAATGTATATGGTTGAGTTATTTGACGCGGCTGTGTTAAAAACTGAAGTGTCTGTATCAATCAAGGGAGGCGCGAGAGCGCTCTATCCTTTAATATACTAAAAAATGGCCTATGCTGGAAATCTCATTTTTTTTATCAATCATAACTCAAAAACCAATAAACCAAATCAGTTAAAACTTTGCACAACATTTTTATTTGATAGGTTCTATAAGTGTATAGAATTTGAGCATCATTAGTCAAGGCAACTTAGAGATCCAGAAAGTTCAATCATGAAATCATGTTATCTGTGTGTACGTACGTACGTATGTGCCACCCTCAACTATTTGATGGATTCAGCTGATTTTTGGCAGAGATAGAGGGTCTAGGGTATAGTTGATGGCATTTTAATTTCAGTTTACCATATACCTTAGTTTTCCAGAAAATTCCAAAAAACCTTATGAGAAGGCATTGTATTGAGGCATAGCCTTTACAAAAGTAGTGACATTCCATGATAAATGCCAGTATACTGAAATCATATGCCCTTAATAGGGTTAAGATGAAAATTCATATACACTAAATGTACAAAAGAAAGGAAATTCCCAAATTTTTACACTTTTATTGTCATTAAGGGTATGACTACGTATCAACCAAACCATTTCATTATCACATCATTACAGTATAAATCTCAATCCATGGGTGGATTAAGTGTGTAAGGTGAGCTGAAGAAAAATTTCTACTTGTAAAATACATATCCCTGTTGTGCTCGCATACCCTTAATGACAATAAAAGTGTAAACATTTGAAAAAAATTTTGTTTTTGTATATTTAGTGTATATGAATTTTCATCTTACCCCTATTAAGAGCACATGATTTCAGTACACTGGCATTTATCATGGAATGTCACTACTTTTGTAAAGGCTATGCCTCAATACAATGGTTATTTTAAAGTTTTTTTCGAATTTTCTGGAAAGCTAAGGTATATGGTAAACTGAAATTAAAATGCCATCAACTAGGCCCTAGAACCTCTATCTCTGCCAAAAATCAGCTGAATCCATCAAATAGTTGATGAGATACAGGGTGGCACACACGTACACACGGATAACACAAAATCACTCCTGACCTTTCTGGATCTCTGGGTTGCCTTGACTAATGATGCTGAAATTCTACACACTTATAGAACCTATCAAATAACCATTTCATTATCACATCACTACAGTATAAATCTCTATCCATGAGTGGATGAAGTGCGTGAGATGCGCTGAAGAAAAATTATTACCAGTAAAATACATAGCCCTGTTGTGCTCGCATACCCTTAATGACAATAAAAGTGTAAACATTTGAAAAAATTTTTTTTTGTATATTTAGTGTATATGAATTTTCATCTTACCCCTATTAAGGGCATATGATTTCAGTATATTGGCATTTTTCATGGAATTCAATTAGACTTTAATTAAACCTTAGGTTGACGCTCACCGGAAGTTGCCTCACTGTAGAGAAGCGAGATTGGTACTGAATCTCGGGAGCAGTTAAACGCGTTGCGTACAACGTCATTGAAATGTGTGTTGCGAATTAAATATTGCGTTCTACGTACTTCATATAGCAGCGATATTAGACGCTGCTGTTTTAAAATAGTGTTAAAACGGAAGTTTCTCTATGAAGTTGAGATAAGACAGAAGAAGTACGTTTTAATTAAATTTAAATGAAAACTTAGGTTGGCGCTTAGCTGAAGTTGCCTCATGTGAGAAAAATCATCAATAAAAAGTGATACTGCTCCCTCAGTGTTCGGAGTCAAGATGTATAGACATACGTCTCTAGGGCTGCTCTATACCAACACGGGCTTTTAATGCTGTGCATTAAAACAGTTTGTAGGGACGCGGACCTTCGCTTTGTAAGATAATATGTCTTAGAGAATAAACTAAGATTCACGCTGACATTTAAGTTGTGTAAAGAGATGTTCAAAAGAGTAAAAACAGATAAGACATGGAAAAAATGTATGAAAGATAAGGCATGTATAAGTTGAAAAAATAATAACACGTAGTTCAAAAGTAACACAATAGATTTATATATTTACAAATGACAGATCATTAAATGTTCATTTCAAGAATCCAGTTAGAGAAACGATAAATGTTCATTGCTTGTGATTTATGAATCTGTATGTATGTGGGTAGTGTAGCCATGTGTCGAAGTGTGTGAATGTGTCGTTGTTGTATGAATGTGTGTGCGGGCATGTGAGTTGATAAATTGTTTATGGATTCGTATGTGTGTGTGTCTTTGTCAGCAGTGTGTGGTTGCATGCGTTGAAGAATGATAGGAGTATAAGCCTTTGGATATATATGTGTGGGGGGTGTTTAGTAGTCAGCCTACGCGCTGGTAGCCAAAAGAGTATTCTCTGATAAAAGGAGAGAGAAATAGGGAAAGGGAGAAAAGAACAAAAGAGGCAGATTTTGTTGCGCAGGCTTCTTTTATATCGTTTGATCAGTGGTTTAACGGACGTAGTTCAAAGCACACCACGGGATCAACATTTTTTGCTTTTTTGCACTTTTTTGTTAGACTGTCTCTGGGAGCTGATTTTTATGGCCCCAGTTTTAGCTTTTGTTGTTAAAGTGAATTCGGGTTGGGGTCTGTTTTATTGTGCTTACGCCGTTTGTTGATCATTTCAACACTCGACGACACCCCAAAACTATGTGTTATATAATATGATACCGAAATAATTTCTTTTTCATTTCAATTAAAATCTGCTTTTATTCGAAGTCTAAATTTAATATAGTCGTGTTTTTATTGTTTACGGTCTCAATTTAAACGAATTGGATTCATGGCTTTTTGCGTTCGAACTCTTCATATATAGATATAGATAGATATATAAAGAGATAGAAATATATATAGATAGATAGATTAATAGAAATATATATATATATATATATATATATATATATATTTAGATAGATAGATAGATAGATACATCGATATACAGATAGATATATCGATATATAGATCGATATAGATATACAGATCGATATAGATATATAGATATATATAGATATATAGATCAATATAGATATACAGATCTATATAGATATATAGATAGATATAGATATACAGATCGATATAGATATATAGATAGATATAGATATATAGATCGATATAGATATACAGATCGATATAGATATATAGATAGATATAGATATATAGATAGATAGATATAGATATATACATATATATATAGTGTGTGTATTTAGGCAGCATATTTTCATTTAGGCAAACATTATTAAACAACACGGAGTGGTTTTGTTTGATGTGACTTTTTTTTTTTTTTCAATTTTCCGAATTGTCCATCTAATGTTTCGGTCAAATTGATGTAAATATGATCCATGGGTTTCTTGTTCCATTTTGTTCCATTCTTTTTTCTTTTTTGCAAGTACTTTCGATTTGAATCGTCAAATCATCTTCAGGCGGTATTAGTTTTAGTGTCTTTACAAAGTATGACTTTACTGTTGTGCTCATTTTTGAATTATAACGGCGAGTAGTTTATAACTTGAAAAAGCGTCGTAAAGTTGAAATGTAAATGAGAGCGTGATGGCGTTCTACACATATGAGAGATTTAAAGGTTTGACGTTTAAACCGTTAAGAAATTGATGACGTTAAAGAAAGTTAAAGTGACGTTTATATATATATATATATATATATATATATATATATATATAGATATATAGATATATAGATATAGATAGATATAGAGATAGCGAGAGAGAGAGAAATAAAACAAAAGGTGATCTAATGTATCATACATGTTCAGTTACTTCATATTATAAACTAAATCTATTTCAATTTAAAAAAAAAGCGTATAGTAAATAATTCGTCCACTTTTAAAGATTAATAATTGATTTAGACATACACCATTTTGCTATAAGCGGGAATAACTTGAGGTTTATCGGGAACTGTGATATCTGAGATATGACGAAGCAGAAATTGAAGGGTTACTTTATGACTGGTCCGACGTCGGTATGATTTGCATGACAAGGAGGTCAGGGAACGATACGAAATTGGATATTTTGTCTAAAGTTTTGAAACAGTCTAGGAAAAGTGACGAGAAAGATGATCGGACACCACTATATATATATATATATATATATGATAATTTTATTTACACAGACATGTACAAAATCTGCGACACTGGCATGTCGATATTATCGATCAACAGTTACTATAAACTGAGATCTCATCAGGCATAATTAGAATCCGATCTTAACCTCAGATCATATTTGGTTCTCTCCAAATATGATCTGAGGTTAAGATCGGATTCTAACTCTGCCTGATGAGATCTCAGTTTATAGTAACTATTAGTCAATAACATCGACATGCCAGTGTCGCAGATTTTGTACATGTCTGTGTAAATAAAATTATCATATATAAAGCTCTATTCTGATATTGAGCACTTTTTATAAACCCGGTTAAAATTCTCTGGATTACCACCCTGTGGATATTTTTCACCTGGATTATTACCATTATTATATATATATATATATATATATATATATTAGAGAATGGTAGTTTGCTTGAAGCATTGCTGGGTATAGTAGTAGTAAGTTTTTGAAAGGCTGTGGGCAATGCAATTCCGGGTAAGATGCAAGTTGAAAGGAAAGGAACAAAAACAATAAAAATAAATCGAATACGATATAAGACTTACTATTTATTTTTCCTTTTTTTTCCTTTTTTTTTTTTTTTTTTCTTACATAACAGCAAGAGTGTTTTAGCTGTCCGGGTGATTAAAAATCACTATTTGATATTTCGGGAAAAGACATCCCTTTTTCAAAAATAATTAGACCAGAAGAAGAATAATATTTTATTCTTCTCCGACTGTGTAGAGAATAATACAAAACAAAATGGCTGCCAGATATAGACCGCAGCAAAAAACAGTTTCACAGGGAATATAAATTAAGTTAAGTTTTATTTTAATATTATGTTAAATATATGATTGGTGTTTAGAATATTAGTGTAATGTTGGTTAGGTGTATGGTGTTCGATAAACTGTTATTTTTGATAATATATATTGTATCATTTTTTTTATTTTTTTTTTTTTTTTTATATTTGAATACTTACTTTGTTTTATCTTCGTATTTTTATTTTGTTTATCTTTCTATCGTAATTTAAGAATTTTAATATAAATTAAAGTAATTAGTCTCATATTTTAAATATTCTAGATCTATCTACTTATCGATTTCGATTATCATCTATTAAAGAAGTGTTATTAATTACTAATTGTGAGTTTCGTCAAATTAGATTAACGAATTAACTTATTAACTTGAGATATTTATTATAAGATAAAGGGGAGTAACTCTGGATTTTTTAAAATATTTTTTTTATAATTAATTTTTTAATTTTTTTTTTTTAATTTTTTAATTTTAAAAAATTTTTTTTTTTTTTTTGGTGGAGATCTGTATAACAATATTAGTATATATATACAACATATATACACAAATGCATATATACATATATATATACATATCTATGTATTATTGTTTGTTTAATTGTTTATCTATATATATTCATCAATTTCTTTACATATTTGTTTGTTTGTTTTTTTTTTTTTTTTTTTTTTTTTATTTATTTATTTATTTTTTTTTTTTATTATTATTATTTACTTGTTTAATTTATTTTATGAATTATTTATTTAATATTTGCATGTTATTTGTATACATTCTATATGTGTTTGGATTTATTAATTAATAATGCTAGGTTATGGAGTGACTTATTTTGGTGGGTTAGACGAGTATGCTGAATATGGTTTTTGGTTGAAAGTGTGTAAGGATGGAAGTTCATATGGGGAGGGGCCTGTTTGATTGTTTGGGTGTATGGTGAGTTTATTATGGGAGGTGAGTAATGATTGAAGTGGTGGAAACGGACTCTGTTAAGTGTTAGATATGGGGGTTGGTTGGTGGATGGGGGGTAGATATTATAGAATGAAAGGTGAGTAGAGCTCGTGACGTTGATTGAGTGAGGGGTTTAATCTGGAGATGAGGATTGATTCTGTGATTCTAAGGTCACCGATGTTTCTGACAGACGCTAAGATGGAGACGTGAATATCGCGCTGAGTGTTTGAGCAAATCTCTATGTGTTTGTGGAAAGAGGATATACGGGTATTCAAGTGCTCCTTTATGCGCAAGTGTAGCAGTCTTGTAGTGTTGCCGATGTAAAATTTTTTGCATTTATTACACTGTAGTTTGTAAACACAGTTAGTGCGAAGGCACAGACCTGTGTTGGAGATAGGGCAATTGGCCAGGGAGCAGGGTTCGGGTGTGTGGTTAGTGTGTTTATTAGATAGATGTTGGCGTAAGGAGGTGCCAGTATGTGTTAGTTGTATGTTAAGGTTTTCCTTATGTATTGCCTTGCGGATGGAGGTGGTGATCTTATCGCTGAAGAAAGGGAGTTTTAAGAAGCATGTGTTAGCGAGGGTGCGGTGTCTACGTGTTTTGGGCTTATTTAGGTGGGCTATGGTGGGGGCGGGGTAGCCATTATTTTGGAGGGTTTGGTGGAAGTTTTTAGTGTGTGATATTTTGTCAGCAGCAGAAGAGCATTTATTTTGTATTCGGGTAATTTCATTATGGGCATAACTTAATTTGGCTTTTGTGGGCAGGGCAGACTTATAGTGTATGAAAAGGTTTTTGCAGGCAGGTTTCCTATAGAAGTTAGTGTGTATAGAGCCATCTTCGGTGATGTTAAGGTTGAAATCAAGGAGAGAGAGTGAGCCGGACTCGTTTGGGTGTTCTATGGTGAATTGTATGTGGGGGTCGGTGTTGTTGAATGTGTTGAATATTTGTGTGGCTTCGTCTTGAGAGGATGTAAGGATTAGAATGTCATCTATATATCTGGAGAAGAATATATAGGAGAGGCAGGAGTTAAGTGCTCGTTGTTCTAACCGGTTCATGTAGGTGATGGCTAAGAGACCGTATATATGTTGTATATATATACTAATATTGTTATACAGATCTCCACCAAAAAAAAAAAATAAAATTTTTTAAAATTAAAAAATTAAAAAAAAAAATTAAAAAATTAATTATAAAAAAAATATTTTAAAAAATCCAGAGTTACTCCCCTTTATCTTATAATAAATATCTCAAGTTAATAAGTTAATTCGTTAATCTAATTTGACGAAACTCACAATTAGTAATTAATAACACTTCTTTAATAGATGATAATCGAAATCGATAAGTAGATAGATCTAGAATATTTAAAATATGAGACTAATTACTTTAATTTATATTAAAATTCTTAAATTACGATAGAAAGATAAACAAAATAAAAATACGAAGATAAAACAAAGTAAGTATTCAAATATAAAAAAAATAAAAAAATAAAAAAAATGATACAATATATATTATCAAAAATAACAGTTTATCGAACACCATACACCTAACCAACATTACACTAATATTCTAAACACCAATCATATATTTAACATAATATTAAAATAAAACTTAACTTAATTTATATTCCCTGTGAAACTGTTTTTTGCTGCGGTCTATATCTGGCAGCCATTTTGTTTTGTATTATTCTCTACACAGTCGGAGAAGAATAAAATATTATTCTTCTTCTGGTCTAATTATTTTTGAAAAAGGGATGTCTTTTCCCGAAATATCAAATAGTGATTTTTAATCACCCGGACAGCTAAAACACTCTTGCTGTTATGTAAGGAAAAAAAAAAAAAAAAAAGGAAAAAAAAGGAAAAATAAATAGTAAGTCTTATATCGTATTCGATTTATTTTTATTGTTTTTGTTCCTTTCCTTTCAACTTGCATCTTACCCGGAATTGCATTGCCCACAGCCTTTCAAAAACTTACTACTAATATATATATATATATATATGGGTGTGTATGTGTGTGTGTGTGTGGTAGCAAACATTGTTTAAAATAACAGTGTTAAGAATAACACACACACACACACATATATATATATATATATATATATATATATATATATATATATATATATATATATGTATGTGTGTGTGTGTGTGTGTGTGTGAAAAAGACAAACGGAAAACAGGTTAAAATGCAGGAGAAAAACAAAAACAAGAGATTTGACCGGTTTCGCTCGTATTAACGAACGTCTTCAGAAAAAGTGAAGATTTAAAAACAATTTTATTTTGAAGGCACACACATGGGAGAAGGAAAATATGACCCGATTGGACCATTTTCTTTTTTCAACACATGTTGTCTACCACGGTATTTCATGTTCATGATTTATCGTGTACCTTACCCTAGTGAATAATCATATCTCTATGCTGATGAGTCTAGATTGAAAAGGGACGAAACGTACACGTACATAGATAATAAACAATAACAAATATTTATATTTGTCGCTCCTCGTAAAATAAGTAGAGCACTCTAAATGGTAGTACAAACACAGCATGACGTCACTTGCTTTATATGCATCATTCCTTCTTTAATAGAAGTAGAATGCCTGGATATCAAGCCGCTTTTAAATGGGTTAAAATTATCATTGTTTATCAGCTATTCAAATATTGGCCGCGCGGTTAACAGCGTTGGATTTGAGTTGTAAAATACTTGTAATCCAGGGTTTCGAATCGTACGACCGGTAGTGAATAGTCATATCTTTATGCTGATGAGTCTTGATTGAAAAGGGACGAAACGTATACGTACATAGATAATAAACAATAACAAATATTATATATATATATATATATTATATATATATACATATATATATGTATATATATATATATTCTTGAACAATGAAACCTATTTGCTGAGCCAGAGTTAGGATGTTTGATTTTAGAAATGTGAGTATATAAAGCAAGTTGATTTCTAAAATAATGTTGTGTAAAACATAGGCAGTCATATATACTCTATTTAATAAGATCGGGTTAGGGTTAGGGTTAGGTCAAACAACATCAAAGGAAATGATGTAAAAGTAACGGAAAAATATATATTCAGTAAATTGTTTAATTGGTTTTTAAATTAATGCAAATTACCACTATTTAAAGTTGTATATTTTTTCAAGTATAATCCAATTTAAAAAAAATGGAGGAATATTTTAATATGTATTTTGGTGATTTAGATTTATAGGTAAAATAGAAGGCCTTTTGGCCAAGGTCAAAGTGTAGTATCTGTTCCGATGGGTACAGCACGAGACTGGTCCTGTGCAGTTCTAGGAGGTCCACCCTCCCAGACTTTGCCTCCCCTCTTTGAGGAGGAGTAAGTTTATTGATTACTGCCTGCGGCGCCCCTACCGCGGAATGCCGACGGGGCTGGCCAGGCAATCTTTAAATGGACAGTGCTCACCTCTCA
>OY744555.1:25380765-25403265 GCA_963556195.1 Sepiola atlantica | reverse complement strand
AGAGTCAGATACTGTTTTATTTTGAAAATGTATGCGTGTGTATGTGTGGGTGTGTTAACCAAACACAATATGAACTTGCCAAGATCGGGCAGTAGATAACGTATCACGACCGAAGTCACGTGATGCATTTGTTAATTATTGCTATTTGATGTTTCTTAAGATTTGAGAATTATATTACTAATAGTTTAGAGAGTTTGTTTTTCAGTATGATTTTTATGTTCTTCTTAAAACTTTTATTATAATTATGAATTCACTTTGTTATATTCTTTTTTACTTCCTGACTGAGCCATAGTTATCGCAGTCAAGTTGAAGTTCGTCTTGATGTTACTGACGAAAATGTTGATATGGCGTGTGTACCACGAGGTTGCGTGGAAAGGGTAATTTGAAAAGTCACACATCAGAAGCGTCGCTGGAATGGCAATAATATAGTTAAGATAGTACTATCTGTCAAGTAAAACAGAAAAAAAAAATTGTTATATTTTTGAATGTGTATAATCTTTTTTAAAAATGAAATTCAATCATTCTGGAGAGCATATAGAAATAAATAGTGGGATAGTTAGATTATAGATGTGGGTGGACTAATAATATTGATATATGTTAATAGAAATACAATTCCACAATGAAAAGAGTCAATAATGGAACCTGAAGAAATAAAATATGTATAATAGCATAGAGAAAAAACATTTTTGCCAAGATCTTTGTAAAACACAAAACAATGAAGACATAGACACAACATGAAACTAAAAGTGGTTAAAAAAAAAGGGAAAAAATAAAAAATATAAAAAATATTTTTAGAGTTTTCGTAGTATTAATTAGTTAGAGTGGTGAGGGCTCGTCAGTTGACTACCAGAGCGAGTGTTTCGGAGGTTTGAGGACAATACATTCAAAATGCTCTGTATCACAGCTCTTCAGAGCGGCTAGACCCGTTAGTGTCTCAATCCGGGATTGAAACTACACGGTCGAGCCGACAGTCGGCGCCTCTACCCCTGCGCTATCATATGACACTGACTGAATGTAAGTGATATCTCAATGTAAATATTGTCAAGTGCCGGGAGCCCGAATTTGTTTTACTCAATGAGCTATATATATATATATATATATATATATATATATATATATATATATATATATATATATATATATAGTCTCGGAAGTTTCTCAACCATTATAACTATATGGAAAAAAAATTTTTTAAAACTAAAAAAAAACTTATAGTCTCAAGTCTTCCAGTGGAAAATCACTCATGTAAGTCAATTTATTTTTTACAGTTATTATATTAGTTAGTTTCTAACACTATTTTAAGGGATCATCAGTTGTTTACCATGAAAAACTGTTTCGGGAATTTAAATATATATATATATATATATATATATATATATATATATATATATATATATATAGTGTGTGTAGATTTCAATTTTGTGTTGAGAATCTGAATAACAGAGCTCAATGTAATTTAAACAGAGCAAAACAGAATTATAAAAAGGAAAAAAACTATACACACATAAAGGTGGTATACATTATAAATTATTTCGACCCCTTAATTAGGTCTCCTCAGACGTATAAACAACCACGTCAAAAAAAAACAAATAATGAGAGAAATTGATCAACGTCTTAAAAAGATAAATTCACTTTTTTGATTGGTCGATGTAAAAAGGGGGTAAACGTTAAAATAATCAAGGAGGGGTGACAGAAGTAAAAGATTAATTTGACTCTTCTATTTCTTTACATATGCAGAAATATAAAAATAAGAGAATTCGTTTTTGCTATTGAAATAAATAAATTATCTCGGTTAAAATTTCGAATGTGAGCTTTATAGGTAAAAATATATGATGAACGATTCGAACGTTCACGATTAAAAACTACGTTTAATTATTTACGATTAAAAATTAAAAGACGAAAATGCATAATAATTATATATATATATATATATATATATATATATTGAATTATGAATATTTAGCTGATATCATTAAAAGTATCTTCTCAAAAGGGTTGACCCAGACTGAATGTAAGTGATATCTCAATGTAAATACTGTAAAGTGCCGCGAGCCCGAATTAGTTTTACCCAATGAGCTATATATATATATATATATATATATATATATATATATATATATATATATATATATATATATATATATATATAATATATAAAGTAGAGATGTTTCTCTCCCCGTAACTTATCGGAGTATAGGAAAATAACCACATGCATCACAGGCTACTAAACTCACCACTATACTACACTTATTCACTCGAGTGTGTTTTAGTAAATTTGTTATTATTTTTTCTACCTAACACTAAATATTACATTTGGCCCACCATCAACGTCTCTCCGAAAAACCAACTCCATATAGGTGGTAGCAAAAACTTTTCCCCCTAACAATTGTGTACTGCGACTACACTCATCGACACCGGGAAGTAATAAACACAGTTTAATTTTCACAAAACACGGGTTGTCATTCATTATTTGCCTGGTATTAATTTAACACGCATGCCAATAATGAAAGTTAGGTTAATTGGCCTATTCACACATGTATTTGTGAGCCGAAACCTTAGCGCAGGCGGTAAAATGGTAGGTTTCATTATCGCGAGTTTTACCGTTCGATCCAAGTCTACTCTGACACTTTTTTCTTTTTTTTTTTAATTTTAAAACATTCGCCAACACGATAGACGGGGGGGGGGACAAAAGGCCGTTTCTTTTTTTATTCGAGGTCATGCAATAGGTAGTACTTTCTCCCGTGCAACGCCGGGCGACGGGTTCCGCTAGTATATATATATATATATATATTGAATTATTAATATGTAGCTGATATCATTAAAAGTATCTTCTCAAAAGGTTTGACCCAGACTGAATGTAAGTGATATCTCAATGTAAATACTGTAAAGTGCCGCGAGCCCGAATTAGTTTTACCCAATGAGCTATATATATATATATATATATATATATATATATATATATATATATATATATATATATATATATATATATATATATATAGTCTCGGAAGTTTCTCAACCATTAAAACTATATATGAAAAAAAAAATTATAAAAAAAACAAACAAAAAAAAAACTTATAGTCTCAAGTCTTCCAGTGGAAAATCACTCATGTAAGTCAATTTATTTTTCACAGTTATTATATTAGTTAGTTTCTAACACTATTTTAAGGGATCATCAGTTGTTTACCGTGATATATATATATATATATATATATATATATATATATATATATATATATATATATATATATATATATATATATATATATATATATATATATATATATATATATATATTGAATTATGAATATTTAGCTGATATCATTAAAAGTATCTTCTCAAAAGGGTTGACCCCTCGACATGTACCAGAGTGATTGTATCAGGTGACTTAGAAGCCATCGGCTACATTATTAACTTAGTTCCGGTATCTTATCTAATTAGAAACAGTGTCATCGTAAGAACAAGATCCACCATTACATTCAGCTAACTTCCGGTCAATCGAATCCCGTAGATCATAATGCTTAACCATCTAGTTAAATTTACAGAGTTGTCAGTATAACCCGCGGCCGTTCATTAGAGTCTTGTTCGGCTAACGATATTTTAGTATCTGCAATGTTACGTCAACGGTTTCCTACAAGTACATGTCATACCAAAAATAAATGTTTAATTCGGGATTGCATGAATATGGCTTTTTAAAATAAATGTTCATGAATCTGTTCACACAGATTGCTAAATTGTGTTAAACTCTATAACAAGTTCTTTGCTGAACCCTGTTTGACTTAAAGTTAAACCTTTTTCGGAATCAAGACAATGTAATGGAGTTTGCTCAAAATTAGAATAAATATTATAGACATAACTTTTAGTATTCAAATATATCAGAATGGCATTGAATTATATTCAAAGTTTAACCTTTCCCAGAATCAAGACAATGTAATGGATTTTGCTCAAAATTAGAATAAATATTATAGACATAACTTTTAGTATTCAAATATATCAGAATGGCATTGAATTAGATTCAAAGTTTAACCTTTCCCAGAATCAAGACAATGTAATGGATTTTGCTCAAAATTAGAATAAATATTATAGACATAACTTTTAGTATTCAAATATATCAGAATGGCATTGAATTATATTCAAAGTTTAACCTTTCCCAGAATCAAGACAATGTAATGGATTTTGCTCAAAATTAGAATAAATATTATAGACATAACTTTTAGTATTCAAATATATCAGAATGGCATTGAATTAGATTCAAAGTTTAACCTTTCCCAGAATCAAGACAATGTAATGGATTTTGCTCAAAATTAGAATAAATATTATAGACATAACTTTTAGTATTCAAATATATCAGAATGGCATTGAATTAGATTCAAAGTTTAACCTTTCCCAGAATCAAGACAATGTAATGGATTTTGCTCAAAATTAGAATAAATATTATAGACATAACTTTTAGTATTCAAATATATCAGAATGGCATTGAATTATATTCAAAGTTTAACCTTTCCCAGAATCAAGACAATGTAATGGATTTTGCTCAAAATTAGAATAAATATTATAGACATAACTTTTAGTATTCAAATATATCAGAATGGCATTGAATTAGATTCAAAGTTTAACCTTTCCCAGAATCAAGACAATGTAATGGATTTTGCTCAAAATTAGAATAAATATTATAGACATAACTTTTAGTATTCAAATATATCAGAATGGCATTGAATTAGATTCAAAGTTTAACCTTTCCCAGAATCAAGACAATGTAATGGATTTTGCTCAAAATTAGAATAAATATTATAGACATAACTTTTAGTATTCAAATATATCAGAATGGCATTGAATTATATTCAAAGTTTAACCTTTCCCAGAATCAAGACAATGTAATGGATTTTGCTCAAAATTAGAATAAATATTATAGACATAACTTTTAGTATTCAAATATATCAGAATGGCATTGAATTAGATTCAAAGTTTAACCTTTCCCAGAATCAAGACAATGTAATGGATTTTGCTCAAAATTAGAATAAATATTATAGACATAACTTTTAGTATTCAAATATATCAGAATGGCATTGAATTAGATTCAAAGTTTAACTTTTCCCAGAATCAAGACAATGTAATGGATTTTGCTCAAAATTTGAATAAATATTATAGACATAACTTTTATTATTCAAAGATATCAGAATTGCATTGAATTTGATTCAGTTATTAAACCCCTCTAGAAAAGATCATCTACATTTTTTTGTTCAGAAAACGCCTTAAAGTTTAACCGTTTCCCAGAATCAAGACAATGTAATGGATTTTGCTCAAAATTAGAATAAATATTATAGACATAACTTTTAGTATTCAAATATATCAGAATTGCATTGAATTGGATTCACTTATTAAACCCCTCTAGAAAAGATCATCTACATTTTTTTGTTCAGAAAACGCCTTAAAGTTTAACCTTTCCCAGAATCAAGACAATGTAATGGATTTTGCTCAAAATTAGAATAAATATTATAGACATAACTTTTAGTATTCAAATATATCAGAATTGCATTGAATTGGATTCACTTATTAAACCCCTCTAGAAAAGATCATCTACATTTTTTTGTTCAGAAAACGCCTTAAAGTTTAACCGTTTCCCAGAATCAAGACAATGTAATGGATGTTGCTCAAAATTAGAATAAATATTATAGACATAACTTTTAGTATTCAAATATATCAGAATTGCATTGAATTTGATTCAGTTATTAAACACCTCTAGAAAAGATCAACTACATTTTTTTGTTCAGAAAACGCCTTAAAGTTTAACCTTTCCCGAAATCAAGACAATGTAATGGATGTTGATCAAAATTAGAATAAATATTATAGACATAACTTTTAGTATTCAAATATATCAGAATTGCATTGAATTGGATTCAGTTATTAAACACCTCTACAAAAGATCAACTACATATTTTGTTCAGAAAACGCCTTAAAGTTAAACCTTTTCCAGAATCAAGACAATGTAATTGATGTTGATCAAAATTAGAATAAATATTATAGACATAACTTTTAGTATTCAAATATATCAGAATTGCATTGAATTTGATTCACTTATTAAACACCTCTAGAAAAGATCAACTACATTTTTTTGTTCAGAAAACGCCTTAAAGTTTAACCTTTGCCAGAATCAAGACAATGTAATGGATTTTGCTCAAAATTAGAATAAATATTATAGACATAACTTTTAGTATTCAAATATATCAGAATTGCATTGAATGTGATTCACTTATTAAACACCTCTAGAAAAGATCAACTACATTTTTTTGTTCAGAAAACGCCTTAAAGTTAAACCTTTTCCGGAATCAAGACAATGTAATGGATGTTGATCAAAATTAGAATAAATATTATAGACATAACTTTTAGTATTCAAATATATCAGAATTGCATTGAATTTGATTCACTTATTAAACACCTCTAGAAAAGATCAACTACATTTTTTTGTTCAGAAAACGCCTTAAAGTTTAACCTTTGCCAGAATCAAGACAATGTAATGGATTTTGATCAAAATTAGAATAAATATTATAGACATAACTTTTAGTATTCAAATACATCAGAATTGCGTTGAATTTGATTCAGTTATTTAACAACTCTAGAAAAGATCAACTACATTTTTTTGTTCAGAAAACGCCTTAAAGTTTAACCTTTCCCAGAATCAAGACAATGTAATGGATGTTGATCAAAATTAGAATAAATTTTATAGACATAGCTTTTAGTATTGAAGTATACCAGAATTGCATTGAATTGGATTCACTTATTAAACACCTATAGAAAAGATCAACTACATTTTTTTTGTTCAGTAAACATCTTAAAGTTAAACCTTTTCCAGAATCAAGACAAAGTAATAGGTTTTGATCAAAATTAGAATAAATATTATAGACATAACTTTTAGTATTCAAATATATCAGAATGGCATTGAATTTGATTCAGTTATTAAACACCTCTAGAAAAGATCAACTACATTTTTTTTGTTCAGAAAACGCCTTAAAGTTTAACCTTTCCCAGAATCAAGACAATATAATAGATGTTGCTCAAATTTAGAATAAATATTATAGACATAACTTTTAGTATTCAAATATATAAGAATTGCATTGAATTTGATTCACTTATTAAACACCTCTAGAAAAGATCAACTACATTTTTTTGTTCAGAAAACGCCTTAAAGCTTAACCTTTCCCAGAATCAAGACAATGTAATGGATTTTGATCAAAATTAGAATAAATATTATAAACATAACTTTTAGTATTCAAATATATAAGAATTGCATTGAATTTGATTCACTTATTAAACACGTCTAGAAAAGATCAACTACATTTTTTTGTTCAGAAAACGCCTTAAAGCTTAACCTTTCCCAGAATCAAGACAATGTAATGGATTTTGCTCAAAATTAGAATAAATATTATAGACATAACTTTTAGTATTCAAATATATAAGAATTGCATTGAATTTGATTCACTTATTAAACACGTCTAGAAAAGATCAACTACATTTTTTTGTTCAGAAAACGCCTTAAAGTTTAACCTTTCCCAGAATCAAGACAATGTAATGGATTTTGATCAAAATTAGAATAAATATTATAAACATAACTTTTAGTATTCAAATATATCAGAATTGCATTGAATTGGATTCAGTTATTAAACACGTCTAGAAAAGATCAACTACATTTTTTTGTTCAGAAAACGCCTTAAAGTTTAACCTTTGCCAGAATCAAGACAATGTAATGGAGTTTGCTCAAAATTAGAATAAATATTATAGACATAACTTTTAGTATTCAAATATATCAGAATTGCATTAAATTTGATTCAGTTATTAAACACCTCTAGAAAAGATCAACTACATTTTTTTGTTCAGAAAACGCCTTAAAGTTTAATCTTTTCCGGAATCAAGACAATGTAATGGATTTTGATCAAAATTAGAATAAATATTATAGACATAACTTTTAGTATTCAAATATATCAGAATTGCATTGAATTGGATTCAGTTATTAAACACCTCTAGAAAAGATCAACTACATATTTTTGTTCAGAAAACGCCTTAAAGTTAAACCTTTGCCAGAATCAAGACAATGTAATGGATTTTGATCAAAATTAGAGTAAATATTATAGACATAACTTTTAGTATTCAAATATATCAGAATTGCATTGAATTGGATTCAGTTATTAAACACGTCTAGAAAAGATCAACTACATTGTTTTTGTTCAGAAAACGTCTTAAAGTTTAACCTTTTCCGGAATCAAGTCAATGTAATGGATGTTGCCTAAAATTAGCATAAATATTATAGACATAACTTTTAGTATTCAAATATATCAGAATTGCATTGAATTTGATTCAGTTATTAAACACCTCTAGAAAAGATCAACTACATTTTTTTTGTTCAGAAAACGCCTTAATGTGGTACCAGTTTTCAAGAATTCTGGTAGAGGAACTTGCCCGTAAAAGCATCGCCCCCTTATACTCCTCTCATTCTGCACTAAAATTAATCTAGCGATAGTAAATTTAAAAAAAAAAACTTTCTTCTGACCAACGGTTTAGATTTAGGCATGTCTAGATCTAACCTTATCCTAACCCTAACACATGCACAAACCGTAACACCAACACCATATACATGTATGCAATAACCACTTAGCCATCGTCACAACTCGACAATTTAATTACGATGTATGGAATACAGTTATCCTGAAACGTATATATGTTCAGAGATATATAGATCTAAACTTAACCCTAACCCTAACCCTAACCCTAACCCATGCACAAATCGTAACACCAACACCATATACATGTATGCAATAACCACTTAGCCATCGTCACAACTCGACAATTTAATTACGATGTATGGAATACAGTTATCCTGAAACGTACATATGTTCAGAGATATATAGATCTAAACTTAACCCTAACCCTAACCCTAACCCTAACCCATGCACAAATCGTAACACCAACACCATATAATGTATGCAATAACCACTTAGCCATCGTCACAACTCGACAATTTAATTACGATGTATGCAATACAGTTATCCTGAAACGTATATATGTTCAGAGTCTCAAGATCTAACCTTACTCTAACTCTAACACATGCACACATCGTAACACCAACACCATATACATGTATGCAATTTAATTATGATGTATGCAATACAGTTATCCTTAAACGTATATATGTTCAGAGATATCAAGATCTAACTTTAACCCTACCCCTAACCCTAACCCTAACCCATGCACAAATCGTAATACCAACACCATACACATGTATGCAATTTAATTACGATGTATGCAATACAGTTATCCTTAAACGTATATATGTTCAGAGATATCAAGATCTAACTTTAACCCTAACCCTAACCCTAACCCATGCACAAATCGTAATACCAACACCATACACATGTATGCAATTTAATTACGATGTATGCAATACAGTTATCCTTAAACGTATATATGTTCAGAGATATCAAGATCTAACTTTAACCCTAACCCTAACCCTAACCCATGCACAAATCGTAATACCAACACCATACACATGTATGCAATTTAATTACGATGTATGCAATACAGTTATCCTTAAACGTATATATGTTCAGAGATATCAAGATCTAACTTTAACCCTAACCCTAACCCTAACCCTAACCCATGCACAAATCGTAATACCAACACCATACACATGTATGCAATTTAATTACGATGTATGCAATACAGTTATCCTTAAACGTATATATGTTCAGAGATATCAAGATCTAACTTTAACCCTAACCCTAACCCTAACCCTAACCCATGCACAAATCGTAATACCAACACCATACACATGTATGCAATTTAATTACGATGTATGCAATACAGTTATCCTTAAACGTATATATGTTCAGAGATATCAAGATCTAACTTTAACCCTAACCCTAACCCTAACCCATGCACAAATCGTAATACCAACACCATACACATGTATGCAATTTAATTACGATGTATGCAATACAGTTATCCTTAAACGTATATATGTTCAGAGATATCAAGATCTAACTTTAACCCTAACCCTAACCCTAACCCATGCACAAATCGTAATACCAACACCATATACATGTATGCAATTTAATTACGATGTATGCAATACAGTTATCCTTAAACGTATATATGTTCAGAGATATATAGATCTAACCTTAACCCTAACCCTAACCCTAACCCATGCACAAATTGTAATACCAACACCATATACATGTATGCAATTTAATTACGATGTATGCAATACAGTTATCCTTAAACGTATATATGTTCAGAGATATATAGATCTAACCTTAACCCTAACCCTAACCCTAACCCTAACCCATGCACAAATCGTAACACCAACACCATACACATGTATGCAATTTAATTACGATGTATGCAATACAGTTATCCTTAAACGTATATATGTTCAGAGATATATAGATCTAACCCTAACCCTAACCCTAACCCTAACACATGCACAACTCGTAACACCAATACCATATACATGTATGCAATTTAATTACGATGTATGCAATACAGTTATCATTAAACGTATATATGTTCAGAGATATATAGATCTAACCTTAACCCTAACCCTAACCCTTACCCTAACCCTAACCCATGCACTAATCGTAATACCAACACCATATACATGTATGCAATTTAATTACGATGTATGCAATACAGTTATCCTTAAACGTATATATGTTCAGAGATATCAAGATCTAACCCTAACCCTAACCTTAACCCATGCAAAAATCGTAATACCAACACCATATACATGTATGCAATTTAATTACGATGTATGCAATACAGTTATCCTTAAACGTATATATGTTCAGAGATATCAAGATCTAACATGACGTTTCCATACTACAGTTCCACGAATAATCGAAATGTACTATTAATAGTTTATCAAGCATTGTTATAATAATATATGAATGAATATTACATATGTGTTTCCGGTATCAGCTTTAGTTCGAATGAGAGAAAACGTTTGATTTTATGGTCAGTATCAATAAAATGATACTATTGTTGGCATTGGTTAGATTTTTTTTCTAGAAAGACATCGGATACTTACGGCAAGAACCCGGTGAAGGTTGCCAACATCGAAAGTAAAACGAACTGTCCGTGCTGTTTACCACTTAAACATCGCCACAACTCGGCCAGTTAATTTCAAATAATACAATTACTAAATCCAAGAATACCTTTTTTCTGTTCGGTAATTTGCCTCTCTTTATTCTCCTCTATTCTATTGTTGCGAATAAAACCATCGTCTTACTCACGCGATCCTGTGCAGTTTTAGGAGGTCCACCCTCCAAGGCTTTTCCTCCCCTCTTTGGGGAGGAGTAAGTTTATTCCTTACTGCCTGAGGCGCCCCTACCGGGGAATGCCGACGGGGCTGCACAGGCAATTTTTAATGGCCAGAGTGCTCACCTTCTCGGCCGCTGGTTTATCAAATCCCACTTTCCCGACCTTGTGTCATATTTTACATTGTGGGGGTAGATAAATCTCATTCTAACAGTCATTTCATACATTAGATAAGGCAGATGTGATATATTCAAGGCCTTTGACAATGTCTGGCATGAGGGACTTTTCATGAAAATTTATCGTGCGATATTACTTGACGCATATTTAATATAAGCAGATAATTTTTATCTAAAAGAAAGTTACAGGTTCTAAAGCACATCACATAAATACAGTTGTATTCAGGGTGTCGATCCTTGGGATTTATTTTTCCTGACTTCCATCAACGTCCTCCCTGCTGCAATTGCGTCCGAGATGAGTATATGTACTGATGAAACTACCCAATATTCTCAAGACGTAGGAATAACAACGCACACATATCCAAGGTAACGGTTCAAACCTTAGAAAATGACATCTAGTCTGTAGTAAAATGGCGCCAAAAAATGCATGCTTACATATATGCTACTAAGACAGAACTCCTTACCTTTAACAATTATCAGAAACCTTTACAATCTGCTAATTGTCGTGGCGAATACCACCCTATCTAAGAGAATCTGATTCCTGAAAAAGTTGGCGCCAATAAGACTGGATCTGCTTTTCCCTGTCTTCGTTTTTGTAGAAGTCGAGGGCCCTTAGTGCATTTGAAATATCAAATCAACTGTCGCAAATTTAGAATTGTAAGTATTCACCTTTTAAAAGAATGCATTTTGCTAAGATAAAGATTTGGTGTATGTCTGTAACCGAAGCTATGTCCCACTTCTCAAAGATTTACGCAATATTTTCAAATATTTATTTTTAATCTTAACGAGTGAGGGTTAATATCGTATAATATCTATTTATATAATATTATCTCTGCTATCATATTAATTCTGCGATCTATGACTTGAATAGTTCGATTTCAATTGTAAAAAAAACATCCATTTATAAATGCTTATTATTAACTGTCAATGTTTCTTTTTTTTTTTTAATTTTATTCACCCCAAACAAGGCATATTGGCATGGAAGCGTAAGGGGATACTGTGGTAGGGGCCAACCTCGGTGGAAGGTTGCATTTAAATTTCTCCATGTTGGTACTGCTGGGGAAACAGGGAACAGGAAGTGAATTCCAAAAGAAGGAGTCCGGGGGAAAGAAGCTATCAGAGTAGAACATCTTCTTCTGAGACAAAAATGTTGACTGTATTTCCGTGTCTCTTGCTGTTTCTCTATATTTCTCTTTCTCCCTCTCTCCCTACTCCGCTCCCTCTCTCAATTGATTAGTCTACAGTAAGCGATATATTTTCAGTCGGCTTTTTGAATAAGCATGCGCCACACGCACTTGTCTAACGCTGATCTTTTCAAGTTTATAATTATGTTATATATATATATATATATATATATATATATATGATAATTTTATTTACACAGACATGTACAAAATCTGCGACACTGGCATGTCGATGTTATCGATCAACAGTTACTATAAACTGAGATCTCATCAGGCAGAGTAAGAATCATCCTGATGAGATCTCAGTTTATAGTAACTGTTGATCGATAACATAGACATGCCAGTGTCGCAGATTTTGTACATGTCTGTGTAAATAAAATTATCATATATAAAGCTCTATTTTGATATTGAGCACTTTTTATAAACCCGGTTAAAATTCTCTGGATTACCACCCTGTGGATATTTTTCACCTGGATTATTACCATTATTATATATATATATATATATATATATATATATATATATATATATATAGAGAGAGAGAGAGAGAGAGAGAGAAAGAGAAATTCACATACACATTGTAACTGTCGGCATTATAATTTATTTCGACCTCTTGGCCTCTTCGGAATGCTAACAAAACAGCTAATAATGGAACTCGTTGGGCTTGTCACAAACAAACGTCTGGTTGATTTAACTTTCTTTTTTCCTATTCTATTCTATTTTATTTTAGCCTGCCGATACCCTCAGGGTATGAAACGCGACGCCTCTGTGTAGCTTAATTGCTGTGAATATATGTTCACAACTTACTACCTAGCTCTATTCACGTATAAGGCACTGTTGTAAAGTAAATACTGAAAATTGATACATAAAAAAGTATATCGCCTTATAACATTTTATGTAGACACATGAAATGATAATAATGATAATAATAATATTATATATATATATATATATATATATATATATATATATATATATATATAAGATGAGATGAATTAGATGCACATTTCGGTATACTATATATATATATATATATATATATATATATATTTATATATATATAGTACACTGGTTCGAATGGTTTCAGTAGGAATCCAAATAAGAGAGCTCGATGTCCAATTAAGCAGAGCAAGTATAAATTTGAAGATGAAATGAATTAGATGCACATTTCGGTTGTATACATAATAATCTATTTCGACCTTATTTTGGTCTCCTCAGAGTTACCTTCAACCACGATTGAGACATGGTTGAAGGTGCATCTGAGGAGACCAAAATAAGGTCGAAATAGACTATTATGTAAAAAACCGAAATCTTCAAATTTATACTTGCTCTGCTTAATTGGACATCGAGCTCTCTTATTCGGATTCCTACCGAAACCATTCGAACCAGTATAATATATATATATATATATATATATACACACATTTGAAGACGAGATGAATTAGATGCACATTTCGATTGTATACATAATAGTCTATTTCGAGCTTATAGGTCCCCTTTGTTTCGATTTGAAACCGACGGTACCGATGTTGTTCTGATGTTCTGTAATACATATATAAATGAATACATTCGAATTTTCTTAATAATCGAGCATTCTGCTAAGGTTCGCTCTCACTAACCTTACCTATTGATATATATATATATATATATATATATATATATATATATATATATATATATACATTTGAAGATGAGATGAATTAGATGCACATTTCGATTGTATACATAATAGACTATTTCGACCTTATTTTGGTCTCCTCAGATATACATTCAACCACAGACTGGTTGAAGGTATATCTGAGGAGACCAAAATAAGGTCGAAAGAGACTATTATGTACACAACCGAAATGTGCATCTAATTAATCTCATCTTCAAATGTATACTTGCTCTGCTTAATTGGACATCGAGCTCTCTTATTCGGATTCCTACTGAAACCATTCGAACCAGTATACTAATATATATTGGAAACGCTGTGAGTGAGCAAGGAAGAAGAAGAAGAAGAAGAAACAGAGAAAAAATCGGCAGTTAGCTTATGAACGCCGATTGGAAACGCTGTGAGTGAACATGGAAGATTAGTATTTATTTTAGGTTGATGACACCGGGGAGTTGGACAACAAAGGAGGAGGAGGGGGAGGAGGAGGGACTTAAAGTATATATATATGTATATATATATATATATATATATTTTTTTAAATTTTTTTTTTTATATTTTGATATATTGATATTTTTTATATTTTTAATATAAAACTAAAAATAAGAATACATTAATCACCTAAAAAGTAGTGTAATGGATTCGTCCAAACACTTAAAAATGCTGCAACATTTTTGTAAGTAACGGATACATTTTATTAGACAGACGCACAACACAGGTAAGGAAGACATTTTATTTTTTTTTAATATCTAATATAAGGTAGCAAAACATTTATATGGAACAAAACTTAGGTTTCGTATACGAAACGTTTATGTTTTTGTCTTTTAAGGGAAGTGGGGTCTAATCAACTCTGCTGGGGAGCCATGAAATTAAATACTGTCTTGTTTTTAAATTCCTGAAACAGTTTTTCATGGTAAACAACTGATGATCCCTTAAATAATGTTAGAAGCAAACTAATATAATAACTGTAAAACAATAAATTGACTTACATGAGTGATTTTCCACTGAACGACTTGGGACTAAACTTGTTTTGTTTTTTTTTAAAGTTTTTTTTTTATATAGCTTTAATGGTTGAGAAACTTCCGATACTACATATATATATATATATATATATATATATATATATATATATATATATATATATATATATATATATATATATATATTTCATCTGTTACTTATCAAGTGCAATGATTTATTTAAACGCACTAACATTAAAAGTTTTCAAAGAGAAAACATATTTTCCCGTCCTTATTAATGTTTTTATTTACAGTTCAATGTAAGTTTATTTGTACTGACCGTGCCCTCGTCGCACATTTATCATTGGGCTGATCACACTCTTCAAATCCTTCCTTCTTCCCATTCGTATTATCTGTTGACCGACATAAATTTACAATGACTTATTTGCGAGATATTCTTTACTCTGTGAATGATTAGTATAACGAGATAAGCAGAATAAATAGTAGTATACAAGTATTATGAAGTTAATGGTTACGTATTGAATGGTTACGTATTGAATGGTAGCGTATTGAATGGTAGCGTATTCATTAGTAATGTATTAAATGGTAACATATAGATTAGTAATGTATTAAATGGTTACGTTTTGAATGGTAGCGTATTGAATGGTAGCGTATTGAATGTTAGCTATTGAATGGTAGCTATTGAATGGTTAGCTATTGAATGGTTAGCTATTGAAGTGTTAGCTATTGAAGTGTTAGCTATTGAATGGTTAGCTATTGAATGGTTAGTTATTGAATGGTTAGCTATTGAATGGTAGCGTATTGAATGGTTAGCTATTGAATGGTTAGCTGTTGAATGGTTAGCTATTGAATCGTAGCGTATTGAATGGTTAGTTATTGAATGGTAACTTATTGAATGGTTAGTTATTGAATGGTTAGCTATTGAATGGTAGCGTATTGAATGGTTAGCTATTGAATGGTTAGCTATTGAATGGTTAGCTATTGAATGGTAGCGTATTTAATGGTTAGCTATTGAATGGTTAGCTATTGAATGGTAGCTATTGAATGGTTAGCTATTGGATGGTTAGTTATTGAATGGTTAGCTATTGAATGGTTACGTATTGAATGGTTAGCTATTGAATGGTTAGCTATTGAATGGTAGCGTATTGAATGGTTAGCTATTTAATGGTTATCTATTGAATGGTAGCGTATTGAATGGTTAGCTATTGAATGGTTAGTTATTGAATGGTTAGCTATTGAATGGTAGCGTATTTAATGGTTAGCTATTGAATGGTTAGCTATTTAATGGTTATCTATTGAATGGTAGAGTATTGAATGGTTAGCTATTGAATGGTAGCGTATTGAATGGTTAGCTATTGAATGGTTAGCTATTGAATGGTTAGCTATTGAATGGTAGCGTATTGAATGGTTAGCTATTGAATGGTTAGTTATTGAATGGTTAGCTATTGAAGGGTAGCGTATTGAATGGTTAGCTATTGAATGGTTACGTATTGAATGGTAGCGTATTGAATGGTAGCGTATTGAATGGTAGCGTATTCATTAGTAATGTATTAAATGGTAACATATAGATTAGTAATGTATTAAATGGTTACGTTTTGAATGGTAGCGTATTGAATGGTAGCGTATTGAATGGTTAGCTATTGAATGGCAGCTATTGAATGGTTAGCTATTGAAGTGTTAGCTATTGAAGTGTTAGCTATTGAATGGTTAGCTATTGAATGGTTAGCTATTGAATAGTTAGCTATTGAATGGTAGCGTATTGAATGGTTAGCTATTGAATGGTTATCTATTGAATGGTAGCATATTGAATGGTTACGTATTGAATGGTTAGCTATTGAATGGTTTGCTATTGAATGGTTAGCTATTGAATGGTAGCATATTGAATGGTTAGCTATTGAATGGTTTGCTATTGAATGGTAGCGTATTGAATGGTTACGTATTGAATGGTTAACTACTGAATAGTTTACTATTGAATGGTTAGCGTATTGAATGGTTAGCTATTGAATGGTTAGCTATTGAATGGTTAGCGTATTGAATGGTTAGCTATTGAATGATAGCGTATTGAATGGTTACGTATTGAATGGTTAGCTATTGAATGGTTAGCTATTCAATGCTTATGTATTGAATGGTAGCGTATTGAATGGTAGCGCATTTATTAGTAATGTATTAAATGGTAACATATAGTTTAGTAATGTATTAAATGGTTACGTATTGAATGGTAGCGTATTGAATTGTAACGTATTTAATTGTTACGTTTTGAATGGTAGCGTATTGAATGGTAGCGTATTGAATGGTTAGCTATTGAATGGAAGCGTATTGAATGGTAACGTATTGAATGGTAGCCTATTGAATGGTAGCGTATTAATTTGTGACGTATTGAATGGTTACGTATTAAATGGTTACGTATGAAATGGTTACATATTAAATGGTTTCGTGTTGATTGTTTACGTATATATATATATATATATATATATATATATGTATATATATATATATATGTATATATATATATATATAATATTTATAAATAAATATTAATTATTTATTACCTACAGACATCGATGTTTCATGCTAACGTAATCTTCAGTTCAGGAGGTTTGTTCCCTACGGTAAGCTGGCTCGAACTCCGATCACAAATCACCACTGATTTGTAGTCAAGATCGTTTCCCCGTCGGCCACAACGCATTAAGGAAGAATTTAACTTTGTAAATACCGAGTCGGCGGGTATATTACACGAGCAGTATAAAGTGATCAACAAACTGTGTGTGGATCTTGCATAAATATATATATATATATATATATATATATATATATATATATATATATATATACTCTAAATGGTAGTACAAACACAGCATGACGTCACTTGCTTTATAATGCATCATTCCTTCTTTAATAGAAGTAGAATGCCTGGAAATCAAGCCGCTGTTAAATGTGTTAAATTATCATTGTTTATCGGCTATTGAAATATTGGCCGCGCGGTGAGCGACATTGGATTTCCGTTGAAAAATACTTTTAATCGTACGACCGGTAGTAAATAGTCATATATCTATGCTGATGAGTCTCGATTGAAAAGGGACGAAACGTATACGTACATAGATAATAAACAATTACAAATATTTTATATATATATATATATATATATATATATATATATATATATATATATATAAATATATATAAATAAATTTTTCGTGGTACAAAATTTAATAACGGCGAGGAATACGGACGTTTTACTAATGTACTGAGCCAGAAAACCAGTCACTAGTGACTGGTTTTCTGTCATAAGTAGATCGCATTCTCTATTCCATCTCAAAGTCCTGGAAGCCATATATATCAAGTCAATCAAACCCTCTATTTATAAACAAAAGGAGTGGCTTTTAGGACTTAATGTGATCAACTTATGACTCTCCTCCCCATATTTTTTTTTTCATATTTTTTTTTTCTCCTAAACTTGTAACTAGTTTTCATTATATTTTTTTAGGTTTTGTCGTATTTAATTACTGCCACGTTAATACTCTGATGAGTGTGGACGAAAGCCGGCTCAGTACATTAATTCATTTCTTTTTAATCGTTTCCTCTCGTTTTTATAATTGTTTAATCTCATTTTACCCTCCCAAAAATGCCCCTAACGTCCGTATTCCTCGCCGTTAATATATATATATATATATATATATATATATATATACATATATATATATATATATATACATATATATATATATACATATATATATATATATACACATATATATATATAAATATATATATATATATATAAATATAATATAATATATATATATATATATATATATATATATATATATATATATTTCAGAGAAACAGTCGAGTAACTGTCAAGATGTAGAGATAGATAGATACATGGAATATCTTTTGTATGATAAAAAAATGCGATTCGCATCAAACCAATAAAAAAAATCCATAACAGCCAAAGAAATTAGTCTCTCTCCTCTCCCGTCCAGAAGACGTCCACCGTTCCACAGAAACGCCGACAACGACCGATACCGAACCCATGTAAATTCGAGCGTTCAAAGTGGACAAACACTTGTCGGCGGCGGCCATCTTTGTTATTCGAATCGATCGGCGGGTTATCGATATGTGATCCTTACGGTCAACTTCCACGTGAATCTCGCTTTGCTGGCGACATTGCAGCTGCATCAGACGCCATCGTGATGACGGGCTGGCGGACAAGGAGAGCGGAGATGAAAAGCCGATCGTCTACAAAGCGGCTATAAAAATAAGTTTGAATCAACCGACGTCGGTCTGGGGTTCACGACGGCTGGGGGAAGGCAAGACATCAAGAAAGAACGTAAGGAACGATATAAATATATATATATATATATATATATATATATATATATATATATATATATATATATATATATATATATATACAATTAAAGCACGCGATAATGGACGAGATAGATAGTTTGACAATAAATATATACATATTAATATATATATATACACATATATATTTATATATCTATCTATCTATCTATCTATCTCTATATATCTCTATATCTATATCTATATCTATATATATATATATATATATACATATTTATATATACATATATATATATATATATACAATATAAGGGTTACTACAGTTTTATAAGCGTCGTTAGTAGATATATTTGAAAATTTCTTTGAGAAACCAGATTACAGACGCGTGAACTCATATCAACAAATGAAAAAAATGTTCTTTCCTTTTTTAATATTTTTTTTATATGTATAAAAAATCGAAAAAGGTAAAAAAAGATAAAAAAAGAAAAAAAAAGAAAAAGAAAAAAAGAAAAAAAAGAAAAATTTTCATTTATTGATATGAATTCACGCGTCTGTTAAGTGGTTTCTCAAATAAATTTTCAAATTTATATATATATATTATATATATATATATATATATATATATATATATATATATATATATATATATATATAAATGAAACCATCTATAATGCTAACAGATGGTATGCACCTGATTATCCTCATTCCCCTGAAGATGGACCCGGATGTGTCTGAAAGTACTTGGGACACAAATAAAAAAAATATGGCAGATCCATCGACCAATAGCCTCCCCCGAAGCAAAAATTCTGATTCGGAGTATTGAAAGGATACATAAGTTATCTGTTATATTCAACAATACTTGCCTGCAAGATAAGATACTGTTTATATATATATATATATATATATATATATATATATATATATATATATATATATATATATCAGGGTGGGCAAAAATAAGGGTCCTATTTTTAAAAATTCATAACTTTTTTATTTATTGATTTTTTAAATTTTTTTTTTTAGAATAAGTAAAGGACCCCTTCCGAAGCAAGCATGAGCCGTATTAGCCCTAAGGAACGTACCCTCATTTAGAAAACATTATTTTTGCTTAAAAAACTCAAAACAGTGTAAAAAACAATACTTTAGTTTTTGTAAGTTTTAAGAAGTGTTTTTTGGCTAAAATTTGTTTTGTTTATTTCAAAAAATCTCGGAAGGGTCAGTCTACACACACATAAAGTTTGGTGAGTTTAACTTTTATTTTGTGGAAGTTATTCAAATTCAAGTTATTCAAATTCAAAGATAGGACCTTTATTTTGGCCCACCCTGTATATAAGTTAATCCAACCAAAGATATAAAAGGCAACTAATATCTTTAATTAGTGAAACATCCGGATAAAACTGAAGCTCAATATACTGGATAGATCATTAATAGCAATAGATGAATATATATATATATATATATATATATATATATATATATATATATATATATATATATATATATATATATAGCATTATATAAAGTGAAATAATAAAATAAGGGGCGAATCAAATTTTATTAGAATTCAATGTTCAGGCAAAGTACCTAAAAGTCCTTAACTCATGAGTTTTCAAAGAAATTTTTTCTCCTCAGAGGACCATTACCGCAATGACATTACTGCAGGTAATAAAATTAAACTTTGAAAATATATAAAAATATATATAAAAAATACATAAAAGTATATAAAACATCAAATATATCAGCCCAAAACATACTTTTTTGTTAAAGCTATACAATTCATCCAAGTCATACAATTTAAAACATATCCAGGAAAGATATCCAAGAGGTTGATTGAAAAGTGATCCAGGTGGCGAGTGGTAGTTCAAAAACGAAAAAGTTATCCAGGCGGGAAATCTGTTTGCAATCGATGCAGTAAATGACAGTGACAAATGTATGCAAATTAATAAAACAATAAAGAAACCAAATCATATGAAATAATTTTCTTTGAAAACTCATGAGTTAAGTACTTTAAGATACTTTGTGTGAACATTGAATTCTAATAAAATTAGATTCGAACCTTATTTTATTATTTCACTTCATATAATCCTATCTATCTATCAATCTATATATATATATATATATCGTACATGTATTGGCTTCTGTAAATGTAAATCCGTAGAAACTCAAGTGTTTATAAAAAGTGCTCAATACCAAGTAGAGCTGTTTATAAGTATCAATTTTTATTTATACAAACATTATTGGTTACATATGTGCATACATGTTTCGGTTGCACTTTCCCAAGAAAGTCAACCTCATCAGACCGAGAATCTTTCCTGTGTGTGTGTGTGTGTGTGTGTGTGTGTGTGTGTGTGTGTGTATCGAGGCAGCATTTTTTCTTTAAGACACGTATTATTAAAAATAACCGACAATTTTTGTCTGGTTATTTTAGTGTTGATCCCTTCAATTTTCCGGATTAAAATCTTAATCTCGGAAGGAAATTGGCTGATGAAACTGCCGTAATGTACGTGTTGGTCCAGAGTACTTTCTTACCCGTCTGGGTCCATCGTCAGTGGAATAATGACAAACAGGTAAAGACAAGGAGTGGGATTTATAATTAATTATGGCGGGAAAATTTTACTATATTTATTAGGTATTATAAGCATTTATGTATATTAGTACTAGTGTTAAAATTAATCTTGATAATAGCAGGTTTTTTAGTTTTAATGAGTAAAGCTTCTAGTATGTGGAGTTTTTGTGTATTAGTATTATGTTCTAAGATTTTAGTATTGTCTACGAGAAGTTTTCGGATTTGCGAGCGGGGACAGGAATGTTCATTAGTAAGGTGTCTAGCTATAGCACTATTATCGGATAGATGCATTGTCAACCTCCTGGACAGAGTCGTGGTGGTCGAG
>OY744555.1:25345765-25375765 GCA_963556195.1 Sepiola atlantica | reverse complement strand
AGGAACAACCCCGGTCTTCACTGAATGATCTATTTTATAAGTGAAAAACTTAAATCTCTCTCTCTCTATCTCTCTCTCTCTCTCTCTCTCTCTCTCTCTCTCTATATATATATATATATATATATATATATATATATAATGTTCGTCATGCTTCAGAATAATTGAATCTGGAATCTAGTGTCATTGGCAAGCTTCCAATTGAACCATATTTTAGACAAGACAAGAGAAAGAGAAACCATTCTTCATGTACCCTAGTTTCATTACTATCGGGATTATGTTCATACTTCCTGTTCACAGCAGAATCTCAGCGAAAAACGGCGAGTCGACGACGGCGGCATTTGCAGATTCTGTCTTTTATTTTGTTTTCCTGTAAATATTTGCAATCTTTGCATTGCACAGAAAATTGTTTTTTATCGCATTTCCAAGAAATACAGTAAAACAACAAAACACTGATGGGTTCGTTGCCATCAAGTAAAATGCTTTGTGTTACTTATGCGGCAGAACGCAAAAATGTTTGACAGAAATGTTCGAGTCTCTTTGTCGAATATTCGCACTTTGATCTTTTTTTTGTCGACTACCGGCTTCCATACATGTGGTCGTCTGTAGCTTTCCCGTTATATTTTATTTTTACATTACCACATATATACACACACAGGGAGATGCGCGCACACACAAAGATATATTATATATACATGTATATATATATATATATATAATGTATATGTGTTTGTTTTTTCTGTGTCTGTGCG
Organism: Sepiola atlantica; assembly: GCA_963556195.1. Lineage (NCBI taxonomy): Eukaryota > Metazoa > Mollusca > Cephalopoda > Sepiida > Sepiolidae > Sepiola > Sepiola atlantica. The sequence goes on along the minus strand of OY744555.1, from coordinate 25,375,016 downwards.
CGTGTATATGTTTACATATATACTATGTACGAAGTACATTCACATAAACACAGACACACACACACACACATATATATATATATATATATATATATATATATATATATATATATATATATATATGTAAATTATAACTAAAAGGTAAACTTTTAGAGAGTTGGACCTATTGTGAAATAAGGAAAGCTCAATATACTGGATAGAGCAAAAATATGGTACGTCAATGAAAATTAGTAAGACCTGCAAATGGAAGCAAATCGGTATTTTCAGTTGTTCAAAACAAGGAGTAGTTTAGTTAATAAAAACATTTATTTTTTATTTTTCATCTCTTTCTTTCCTTAAACCATGTTTTTATTAACTAAACTACTCCTTGTTTTGAACAACTGAAAATACCGATTTGCTTCCATTTGCAGGTCTTACTAATTTTCATTGACGTACCATATATATATATATATATATATATATATATATATATATATATATATATATATATATATATATATATATATATATGAAGAAGAATGGAAAGGAATCAGAGAAGCAAAAGCCAAATCAAAATTCAATTCAATTGCTCAGAGCAAGGTGTATTCCGCAAAAAGGCAATTTATTCAAGTTAAATTTTCCTTAAGCCAGGCTTTTCAAAGATCAAAATCTTATCATCAAAGGAAGTCGCTGGGCTAGATAAGTTGGCAATGGCCAAGATTTAAAATTTGAAAAAATGAAATAAAAGTTGTAGGGAAAGAAAAACAGGGCAAAACTCAGCCCGAATGCAAGCAAATGTCCGATTGCTAAAAAGTCCGGTGTCGAAAAGTCCAGCGGGAATACACCTTGCTCTGAGCAATTGAATTGAATTTTGATTTGGCTTTTGCTTCTCTAATTCCTTTTCATTCTTCTTCATATCTACCTGCTCTATCCTGGATATTGAGCTGTATACTCTTCACAATAGGTTTTACCTTTCCTAAAAGTTCGCTTTTAGTACACCACTTTATATATATATATATATATATATATATATATATATATATATATATATATATATATATAGAGAGAGAGAGAGAGAGAGAGAGAGATTGTCGCCATCCACGGTTTCATCATTTCCATACACATTAGTGCGTTATATATATATATATATAATGTATATTTATATTACCCCCAGAATCAAAGAGTGCATTCTGTTGGCTTATTCCTACCAATGAATGCAATATATATATATATATATATATATATATATATATATATATATATATATATATATATGTATATATATATATATATATATATATATATATATATATATATATATATGTATATATATATATATATATATATATAATTAACTTGTTACAAATATCCAGGGAGTTGAAGGAAGTTGAAACCGGGTTGATGAGAGTGCTCAATGAAAATTCATAGCAAAATATATAATGTTTGATTTTATTCCATTAGTTGCGACAAAACAAGTTTCGTTTCATTGGTGAGTTGGTAGCTATTTGCACCAATGAAACGAAACTTGTTTTGTCGCAACTAATGGAATAAAATCAAAAAATATATATATATATATAGATAGATATTTTTATATATATATATATATATATATATATATATATATATATATATATATATAGATAGATAGATATATATTTGTATATATATAGATAGATATTTGTATATATATATAGATAGATAGATATTTGTATATATATATATATATATAGAGAGAGAGAGAGCGAGAGAGATATTTGTACATACATATAGATAGATAGATGTTTGTATATATATATATATATAGATATATATATATATAGATAGATATTTGTATATATATATATATAGATATATATATATTTGTATATATATATATTTATATATATATATATATATAGATATTTATATATATATATATATAGATAGATAGATAGATAGACATTTGTATATATATATATGTAGATATTTGTATATAAATATAGATAGATAGATAGATATTTGTATATATATATATAGATATTTGTATATAAATATAGATAGATAGATATATATTTGTACATATATATATATATAGATAGATATTTGTATATATGTATATAGATAGATCGATATTTGTATGTATATATATATATATATATATATATATATGTATATAGATAGATATTTGTATATGTATATAGATAGATATTTGTATATATATATAGAGAGATATCTGTATATGTATATAGAGAGAGATAGATAGATAGACATGTGTATATATACACACATATATATGTAGATATGTGTATATATATACACATATATATGTAGATATTTGTATATATATAAGAGAAATTTAAAAATTCTTTATATATATATATATATATATATATATATATATAGAGTGAGAGAGAGAGAGAGAGAGATGTGTATATATTTACATATTTGTATATATATTAATACAGTGTATACAAACTTTTTCATCGTGTTTCACCCTTCGACGCCACGAAATGATGTTTCGCGATTCACGACGGTCCAACACTACGCTTTCTCCTTTTTTATAAATACTGTTCTTCGTTTTATGGCGCATTGATTAATTCGAAAAATGTATTACGGGTTTTTGAATGTCTCCATATGTCCGTTAACGTAATTAAACCCATAATTATGAATGAATGTTTGTTTTCGTGTCATCGTATAAAAGAGTCGAGTGTGAAAGGACGGCTCGTGTGGCTGGGTTTAAATTCGAGCCGTGCGTGCGCCATCGAGGACGGCGCGCAATTGGTGGCGTGCGCAAATGTAAATTGATTGGCAAGACCAGAGTGGAATTGGTTATTTAAAAAGTTTTTTTTTTAAAAAGTCCTATGCAAACGGCGTGGGAAACAGAGAAAGATGATGGCGCTGGATGCAGTAGTTCAGGGGCGGGTAACCTTTTCAGAGTGATTGCCAGATGAGACTTTTGGAAAGAAATCGCGGGCCGGAGTGAAAAACGAAATCTCAGAATTACTATATTTTGTTTACATGAATAAATTGTACAAAAATTGCATTGAACACTCGACAAATCTGATATTTTTTCTAAAGAGACTTCTGTATGTGATGTTATAAAAGGCGCCGACGAAGAGTCATTTTGGAATCATAAAAAAAAATGACGGGGAAGTAGCAAGTTGATCCAGCATTCGTTTCGACACACCTCACAAAAGTTCTATGTTTCATGCCCTTTCCTCGTCTCACGTTTCCTCTTTGTTTCTCTCTTTCTCTTTTTCTATTTTTATCTCAGGGCAAAGATTTGAAATTAATAGTTAAAGAAAAATGAAATATACATGCATCATCGCTCGCTGATATTTATACATTTTTATGTAAATCTTAATTGAAACCTACTTTTACGTCTATGTTTCAAAATGATATGAGTTTTACTGAGAGGTCCGCGGGCCGGATTGCAATAATAAAGCATAGCAGGGTGGCGGGTCGGACGCTAAGCGGTCGCGGGCTGGATGCGGCCCGCGGGCCGGATGTGGCCCGCGGACAGGAGGTTGCCCGCCCCTGCAGTAGAGGAAAGGAGAACGAGATAAAAATGTAATATTAACATGAGGATGTGAACCAAATACATATTCAAAAAGCATGAGCACCCGGCGTTTTTTGGTAAGCAATGAGGAACTTATGACTATATTGTGTTATGGTTATCAATATATATATCTCACTCTAAACAGTCGTTGCAACTTAAACTCTGTTTGATTTTTACGAAGTTCAATCTAGAATATATAGACACCGAAATGCATGATGACGGATTAAATCATTGTTTTTATTTGCGTTATTTTCTATTTGATTCCAATGAATATCCGATTAAAACCAAGTAAATGTGATGATAACATTTCAAGTGGTTGTCTCCCTTGTGCGCACATAGTATTTTTAGTAATGATCAAACTTCAAAGATTAGAAAAAAAACATTTTTATGAAAATCGCTCCAGACAAGGCATTAAGCCACTTGATGTAAAGAGCTTAACATACAATTCAAGGTCAAAAACTAGCTAACAATACATGTTAGATGATAGATTCCGACTCAGAAAACAGCAATTATCTCTCCTTTGTCAAAAACATTGCTCATAGAATGTGAGGACTAAAGGACAAAATAAGGGAAGCGAGAGATACGAGGCTGACGAAAGTGAACTTTTGGATGTAGTGTGTTGTGCATGGTCATTCATTTTCTACTCCACTGGCCAAGGTGCCTGAGTTCTTTTATAGTCCAACTTATGATAGATTCAGGGTATCTTATTATTGATACTGCTCAGGTATTTATTCCTTTAATCAGGTTTCTGCCCATAATTGGTCTCCCGATATATAAAATCGGGGACTTATGTTTTGAGGCATGTCCGTTCGTCCGTCCGTCCGTCCGGATTTTTCTCAACAACCATCCATTGAATTTCTCTGAAATTTTGCATGAAGTTGTAACTTTTGTCAGGTTAGAAAGTGACATTCTCCGATTTTTGAAAAAATATCTGGTTAGCCCCCCCAAGGGGTCAAAGGCCCCGAAATGGCAAGAAATGGGATTTTTTGCGCCATAACTTTTCATCCATCCATTCAATTGCTCTGAAACTTGGCCAAAATGTGGAGGCAATTGTTCCTAATAGAAAATAAGTATCGCTGACCTTGGAAAAAATCTGGTTCGCGCCCCCAGCGGGTCAAAAGCCCCCAAAATGGCAAACATGCCCCTTTTCTCCCATAACGTTTGATCCATTCATTCAATTTTTCTGAAACTTGGCCAAAATGTAGAGGCAATTGTTCTGGATATAAAATGAGCATCCTTGACCTCAGAAAAAATCTGGTTCGCGCCCCCAGGGGGTCAAAGTGGGGTAAAAAAATGCCCCGAATTTTCCACTGGGTTTTACACTCGCCACATCGAGTCACATACAGAGGGGGACCACGTATGCGTGACACATATTTGCTTGCAACACGCAAGACGACCAGAGTAAGACGGATCCTGATACATACAGAGGGGGCACCACGCACGTGCGGCTTGTTGAGTTTCCTATAAAAATTACTTTTAATATACTTTTAATTCTACTCTTAAAATTTCACTGAAGCATAACACAATACGTCGCATAGGGGATGATAGCAAAGCTCGCGTTGACCCCATGCCTGACCTCGACTTTCGGATGATTATGATAATGATAATTCGTGTGAATCAGATGATTCTAATGTTGGCATTAGTTTCCCCGATGTTTTTCGAGAAATCTTTCTGGGTACTTACGCGAAGGACCACGAGAAGGTCCCCAAAACCCCTAAGTTAAAGTGGTACTGTGGAACCGACTGGATTCGAACTTGTTTTGTTTATTATCTATGAGCGTATACATTTCGTCCTTTATAATCGGAACTCATCAGCATAGAGATATGACTATTCACTACTGGTCATGCGATTCGATGCGATTCGAAACCCCGGATTCCAAGTATTTTTACAACTCAAAAACCGACGTCTAGAACCACTCGGCCAAGCTGAATAGCGAATAAACAGTGATAATTTTAAAACTTTATCCGGCGGCTTGACGTAATAAGATCGTTCGACTTAATGAAAAGAACGATGCATTTATAGCTAGCGACGTCATGCTGTGTTTATACTACACATACAGTGCCCATCTAGAGGGCTTTCTAGGAGCTACAAATAATAAATATTTGTTTTGTTTATTATCTATGTGCGTATACGATTCGTCGTTTATAATCGGAACTCATCAGCATAGAGATATGACTATTCACTACTGGTCATGCGATTCGAAACCCCGGATTCCGAGTATTTTTACAACTTAAAACCCAATGTCTAGAACCACTCGGTCGAGATGAACAGCGAATACTGGTCATGCGATTCGAAACGTGCTTATTTTAACGAAGAGGATTTTGTGTATGTTTAAATGCGATCGTGCACCTGCCTGTTTCCTCTCGTCTTTTTAACCTACGTTTCTCCTTCCCCATTTCGACAATATTTTCCACGTGTGCCAAACAGGCTAAAATTCGCGCCATTAGCAAACAAGAAAAGCTATCACGTCGATCGGACCAACAATAGGCTGTCGGTGGATCACGGTCCGGTCGCATCTTCAAAAGAACTCCACCGGTCGACGGGGCGCCGTTAGGGTAAACCATGCGAAAAGAATCGACATAAAAATTGTTTGGCGCGGTGGAGGAAATATAAAAAAAAAAAAAAAAAACGTCCGTCGCGTTGCGGGGTGGTCGCCGTATTGTTACGCGCAGCGGTCGGGTTTGCTTAATAATATTGATGCTGTATTTTGTTTGTGTAATTCTCTTCGAATTCGGAAACATGCCCGCAGGGATTCTGTCGGTATCCGATGAATGGATCAATTTACACAATGCATGTTTATGTAAGACTGCTCTTTTTGTATTTTAGTATTATTATTATTAGTAGTAGTAGTAATAGTAGTAGATGTAGTAGTAATAGTGTTTTTATTATTGGTAAATCGTGCTGCCATTTTGGCTATTTTTCATTCCCTTACATGTAATTCTTTGCAGATGTCGACACTTATAGAATGCCTCTTTTTATCTCTCTTTTTTTTCTTTCTCCCTTCCTCCCCCCTCTCTCTCTATCTCTTGTTCTCTCTCTATCTCTCTCTCTCTCTCTCTCTCTCTCTCTATCTCTCTCTCTCTCTCTTGTTCTCTCTCTCTCCTCTCTCTCTCTCCCTTCCCTTCTCACTCTATCTCTCTCTGTTTATAGATTTTGCCGCTATCGGATGACATGATCACTTTGCACTATTGCTATTTTTACAAGGCTGCTATTAGTTTATGTTTCAATAATCAGTAATAGTAGTAGTGATAGTACTACTACTACTAGTAGTAATACTACTACTAGTTGTAGTAATAGTACTACTAGTAGTAGTAATAGTACTACTACTAGTAGTAGTAATAGTACTACTAGTAGTAGTAATAGTACTACTACTAGTAGTAATAGTACTACTAGTAGTAGTAATAGTACTACTACTAGTAGTAATAGTACTACTACTAGTAGTAGTAATAGTACTACTACTAGTAGTAGTAATAGTACTACTAGTAGTAGTACTATTACTACTAGTAGTAGTAGTACTATTACTACTAGTAGTAGTACTATTACTACTAGTAGTAGTAGTACTATTACTACTAGTAGTAGTAGTATTACTACGAGTAGTACTATTACTACTACTAGTAGTAGTAATAGTACGACTAGTAGTAGTAATAGTACTACTACTAGTAGTAATAGTACTACTACTAGTAGTAGTAATAGTACTACTACTACTAGTAGTAGAATTGATTAATCATGCTCTTTGGTTATTCTTCATCTATCAATCTATCTCTCTTCATATCGATCTATCTATCAATCTATCTCTCTTCATATCGATCTATCAATCTATCTCTCTTCATATCGATCTATCTATCTCTCTTCATATCAAGATATCTATCAATCTATCTCTCTTCATATCGATCTATCGATCTATCTATCTCTGTTCATATCGATCTATCTATCAATCTATATCTCTTCATATCAATCTATCTATCAATCTATATCTCTTCATATCGATCTATCTATCAATCTATCTCTCTTCATATCAATCTATCTTTCAATCAATCTCTCTTTATATCTATATGTCTATCTATCTATATGTATTCATATCTATCTATCTATTTTCGATCTTCATATCTATCTGTATATCTATCTATCTCTCTCTCTCTCTCTCTATATATATATATATATTCATATCTATCTATTAATATATCTATCTCTCTCCTCATATCTATCTATCTATCTATCTATCTTGATATCTATCTATCTTTCTTCATATCTATTTATCTTTCTTCATATCTATCCCTCGGTCTAGTTATCTATCCATCTGTCTTTCTATCTATCTATCTATCTATCTATCTATCTATGGTACTATCCAACTCTCGCCGTCTCTGTATCTATATTACTATATCTATTCTATGAATTCATCTTGTCGGACTGAAGTATTTTAAACCTAAATAGCATGATAGCTGACGAATTGATATTCGATTCTACCAGCCAATTTTGTTCGTGTTTTCTTTCCGTGTATTTTTTTAAATATATATAAATAAGTAATGTTTTCTAAACACACGGCATTCAAATATTTTCATTGTTTTGAACATTTCAAACAGTATGTTATTTGGGTTCCTCCCACTGGGGCGTAGCATACCTCGAAACAGATACGACACTTTGATCTCAGCCAAAAAGCCGAGATGGTTTTTATTTATCTCCCTTCCACAGCGGTAAGATATGACACAAGGTCGGGAAAGTTAGATTTGAAAAGCCGGCGCCTCCGAGAAGGGAGAGGACTCTGGACTACAAAAAAAATGGACAGCCACGTCGGTATGCCAGGTAGGGGCGCCTCAGGCAGTAAACAATAAACTAACCCCTTATCAAAGGGTGAGTAGGCAAAGCCTGGGAAGGTGGACCTCCTAGAACTGCACAGGACAAACCCATAGACCGGTGGAATCAAGGCCCGAAGGCCAAGACGATATCGATCTATGGAGTGTAGTATCTATCGGAACAGATACTACATTTTGATCTTAGCCAAAAGGCGAAGAAGCAGTGTAACTTAAATGACTGTAATATAGTATTATTTACTCCTCTCCAGGAGTTAGGCACAAGGCCAGTTTTATCTTACTCCCACAAGTAAGATGTGACCCAAGGTCGGGTCGGGAAAGTGGGGTTTGAAAAGCCAGCGCCCGAGAAGGTGAGCACTCTGGCCATTAAAAATTGCCTGTGCAGCCCCGTCGGCATTCCCCGCTAGGGGCGCCTCAGGCAGTAAGCAATAAACTTACTCCTCCCAAAGCGAGGAGGCAAAGCCTGGGAGGGTGAACCGCCTAGAACTGTACAGGACAGACCCATAGACCGGCGGAAATCAAGACCCGAAGGCCAAGACAATACCGATCTATGAAGTGCAGTATCCATCGGAACAGATACTACACTTTGATCTTAACCAAAAGTGACTGTAATATAGTAAATAATTTAAATTTGAACGTGCCATTTATAAAAATAATGTCCTTTTTTATCGGTAGCGCCACCTATATGTCAAGTCTGGAACTTATTAAATTATGTGTTAGTACGTAAAGGCTCGGTAAAACTCGGTGAGGCCCGATCTACTTCTTCCTGTATTTGTTATCTCATGTGGAACAGGAAATAATGCACCATTGACCATTAAAAGGTTTCCCCAGAGCGGCAAGGTAATTCTCTTAACTGGTCGAAGAATTACACATGCTTAGGTCCAAAATGGAGGTTGTATGTCTCGCGTTTATTAGCATCAAAATGTTTGCAATAATTACAGATGTCAACGATATTGGATTTATTTCGCTTCCGCAGCGAGCGGTTGGCTGTTATCTTTACGGTCGGATGGGCGCACAAGAGATGAAAGATGTTTTTCTTTGTCAGAAGTCGAGACGACGGAAGAGTCATAGGTCGGAAATAGATGAAAGGTAACGAGGAAAGCTACCGGAAAGAAATATGTAGGAAGGACAAAGGTAGTAGGATGACCAGCAACGGATGCAAAGACAAAAGGGGCGGGGGGCGGGGGGCGGGGGGCGGGGGAGAATTAAACGATAGAAAGGCAGATCGAAAAATGAAAGATGAGATTGACAGAAAATAGAAAGGAAGAAGGAGTTAGAAAATGAAATAATTATCAAAAGTGAAGAACATGAAGAAATATAAGGGATAATAGGAAAATAAATTAAAAGAAAATGATAGGAAGTATAAAATAATTAAAAAAAAGAAAATTAAAAAGGGAATAACATAATGAAGCAAATGTATATATATATATATATATATATATATATATATATATATATATATATATAGTGAATGCTTTTATTCAAACATGTACAAAGTCTGCTACACTGGCATGTCGATGTTATCGATCTATAGCTCTCAAGAGCTGAGGTCTCATCAGGCAGAGAATTATTTTTTGATCCAACCTGGTTGCTGAATTCCATAATTAAATAATGTTAGAAGCAAACAAAAATAATAACTGTAAAATCTAAATTGCCTTCCATGAGTGATTTTCCACTGAACGACTTGGGACTTACGGTTTCTTTTTTTGTTTTTTAGTTTGAATGCTTGAGAAACTTTCGAGACTATATATATATATATATATTTCTATTTTGTTATTATATTATTTCCTGCTTAAAAAATGAACTTTCCCAAATGTATACCTACCAGCGACCATTTGAGTTCAATTTGAAAGAGGCATTTGCACCGTTAGTCCACATAACATCGGGCGTCACTTCTCGAAGACCAGGAAGGATTATTACGAAAAAAACTAAGGTTAATATCTTTTATTTGTCTAAATCGCTGTCGATATCAAGCGAAATATTAGATAAAACACTCGAGATGAAAATGAAAAAAAAATGTTTTTATATTTGATTTTGATTTTAATCAAAAATAATCTGCATCTTTGAAGGCATTTTGCTTTTTTCTTTATATATATATATATATATATATATATATATATATATATATATATATTTAGAAACATCTTTCAGCCCAAACAAGGCAGGCCGCCACTGTAGACGTAAGGGGCTACTAAGTATTAGGGTGTAAGGTTTGAGGGTAATCCTAAGTTGGGAGCAGTGTAGCGAGATGTCTGTTTACATTAGTTTTAAACATCGGCATGTTAGGTGCATTCGGGGAAACAGGGAGCAGGGAGGGAGTTCCAGAGGCCGGCAGCACGAGGAAATAAGCTACTAATGTAAAAGGCTCTCTCGGCATCTGGGGACCTTCACAATGAATCGATGGGATTTCGCTGATTGTCGAGTTGGTCTAGTGTATTTACGTCGAAGGGACCCAGGAGTAGTCAGTTTATCGGAGCACAATCCATTGAAGTATTTGTAAAACAAGCACAATGATTCAACATTGCGGCGATGGGACAGAGGCTTGAAGTTTGGTAGATAGTGAGGGCGGAAAATGTAACTAGTTACATAGTATTCAACTGATACCATTTAGTTGGCGAAGATCTCAGTTGAAATAGAATTATATATATATATATATATATATATATATATATATATATATATATATATATATATATATATATATATACAGGGTGTTTCAAAAGTCTTGGGAACATAATGATTTTTAATAACTCAAAAACTATTAGGAGTTGAAAAATGAAATTGGTACTGTTGGAAAGGTTAAAGTGTCAAGTTTTGTGGGGAATCTTCAAAGTTGCTCAATATGAGCACCATTCGTCACACGGCAGACATCTAGTCGATAGCCCATTTCCTGCCAAACGCGTTCCAGCATCTTGACGTCAATGGTTCCTACAACTGCCGTTACTCGAGCCTTTAGTTCGTCAATATCTCTTGGAAGGGGCGGCACATAGACTTGTTGCTTGACAAAGCCCCAAAGGAAAAAGTCACACGGGGTAAGATCTGGAGACCTAGGAGTTGGGAGTTGCGTTGTGAGGTGTATGTTTACATTAGTTTTAAACCTGTGCATGTTGGTACAGTTGAGGGGAACAGGGAGAGATTTCCAGAGGCCGCATCACGAGGAAAGAAGCTATTTTAGAAGAATGCTCTCCGGCATCTGGGGACCTCTACAGTGAATATATGAGATTTTGCAGACTGTCGAATTGGTCTAGTGTATTTACGTCAAGGGGGCACCGGTGCAGCCAGTTCATCGAGGCACAATCTATTAAAGCAAGGGCGGGCAACCTCCGGCCCGCGGGCCACATCCGGCTCGCGAAGGCTTAGCATCCGGCCTCCCACCTTGCTATGTTTTATTATTGCAATCCGGCCCGCGGACCTCCCAGTAAAACTCATATCAGTTTGTGACATAGACGTAAAAGTAGGTTTTGATTAAGATTTATAATGGGATAAAAATGTATAAATATCAGCGAGCGATGGTGCATGTATATTTCATTTTTCTTTAACTATTAATTTCAAATCCTTGGCTTGAGATAAAAATAGAAAAAAATGAAAGAGAGAGGCAAAGAAGAAACGAGAGACGAGGAAAGGACATGAAACATAACTTATGTGAGTTGTGTCAAAACGAATGCTGGATCCACTTGCTACTTCCCCGTCATTATTTTTTTATGATTCCAAAATGGCTCTTCGTCGGCGCCTTTTATAACATCACATACAGAAGTCTCTTTAGAAAAAATATCAGATTTGTAGAATGTTCAATGCAATTTGTGTACAATTTATTCATGTAAACAAAATATAGTAATTCTGAGATTTTGTTTTTCACTCCGGCCCGCGATCTCCTTCCAAAAGTCTCATCTGGCCCTCACTCTGAAAAGGTTGCCCGCCCCTGCGTTAAAGTATAGATGATGAGAACGTAAAACAATTATAGAAAATAAGAAGAAAAATAATGAGACAAATGGAGACAGGATGTATGACAATGATACCAAGAGTGAAACAAATAACTTAAAACGAAATATAAGGATGGAGAAAGAATGAAAGAAAAGAAAAGAGACTAGCCTGAGAGAAAGGCTAAAAAGTGGACAGAAAAAGTAATTATTTTAAAAAGAAAAAAAAAAAAGAACTTTATATGAAACAGAAAGAAAAAAAAAGATGAAAACATAAGTACATTAAAACAATAAAGAAATATAGAAAACAAATGAAACGATTAAGGAATGAAAGGAAAGAGGAATGAAGACGGGGAAAAAAGAGAGCACAGTGTAAGAGAGTAATGAAAACTGAAACTGATGAAGATGAAAGAAAAATGATGGATAGATAAAGAAAGCTTAAGTAAGGGCAATTAGGAAGGAAGACGATGAGAGAATGAAAGAACGAATATAGAAATAAAAAAGAGGAATGGATAAAGAATGAATTAAATAACAGAAGGTAGAGAAAAGTAGACAGAAAGAGAAATAATGTTGAAAAGAAAGGAAAATAGAACTTTTAATGAAACAGAAAGAAAGAAAGGAAAGAAAAAATGTAAAGCCTTGAAAAGAAATAAGATAGAAAAGAAAAAAAAGAAAAAAATGAGGAATGAAAGGAGAGACTAGCCTTAGAGAAAGGCAAACAAGTAGACAGAAAGAGAAATAATGTTGAAAAGAAAGCAAAAATAAAATGTTTAATGAAACAGAAAGAAAGAAAGGAACAAAAAATGTAAAGCATTAAAAAAAAATAAGATAGAAAAAAATATATAGAAAAAACAGAAAAATATGAGGAATGAAAAGAGAGACTAAACTGAGAGAAAGGCACAAAAAGTAGACAGAAAGAGAAATAATGTTGAAAAGAAAGCAAAAATAAAATGTTTAATGAAACAGAAAGAAAGAAAGGAAAGAAAAAATGTAAAGCATTAGAAAAGAAATAAGATAGAAAAAAATATATAGAAAAACAAGAAAAATATGAGGAATGAAAGGAGAGACTAGACTGAGAGAAAGGCACAAAAAGTAGACAGAAAGAGAAAAAATGTTGAAAAGAAAGCAAAAATAATTTTTTTAAGGAAACAGAAAAAAAGAAAGGAAAGAAAAAAATGTAAAGCCTAGAAAAAAAGTAAGATAGAAAAGAAAATATAGAAAAAAAAGAAAAAAATGAGGAATGAATAGAGAGACTAGCCTGAGAGAAAGGCACTAATAGTATACAGAAAGAGAAATAATGTTGAAAAGAAAGCAAAAATAAAATGTTTAATGAAACAGAAAGAAAGAAAGTAAAAAAAAAATGTGAAGCATTAGAAAAAATAATATAGAAAAGAAAATATAGAAAAAAAAGAAAAAAATAAGGAATGAATAAAGAGAGACTAAACTGAGAGAAAGGCACAAAAGTAGACAGAAAGAGAAATAATGTTGAAAAGAAAGCAAAAATAAAATGTTTAATGAAACAGAAAGAAAAGGAAAGAAAAAATGTGAAGCATTAAAAAAATAAGATAGAAAAAAAATAGAAAAAAAAGAAAAATGTGAGGAATGAAAGGAGAGACAAGACTGAGAGAAAGGCACTAATAGTATACAGAAAGAGAAATAATGTTGAAAAGAAAGCAAAAATAAAATTTTTAATGAAACAGAAAGAAAAGGAAAGAAAAAATGTGAAGCATTAAAAAAATAAGATAGAAAAAAAATAGAAAAAAAAGAAAAATGTGAGGAATGAAAGGAGAGACAAAACTGAGAGAAAGGCACTAATAGTATACAGAAAGAGAAATAATGTTGAAAAGAAAGCAAAAATAAAATTTTTAATGAAACAGAAAGAAAGAAAGGAAAGAAAAAATGTGAAGCATTAAAAAAAATAAGATAGAAAAGAAAATATAGAAAAAAAAGAAAAAAATGAGGAATGAAAGGAGAGACTAGCCTGAGAAAAAGGCACAAAAAGTTGACAGAAAGAGAAATAATGTTGAAAAGAAAGAAAAAATAAAACTTTTAATGAAACAGAAAGAAAGGAAAGAAAGAAAAAATGTAAAGCCTAGAAAAGAAATAAGACAGAAAAGAAAAAAAAAGAAAAAAATGAGGAATGAAAGGAGAGACTAGCCTTAGAGAAAGGCACAAAAAGTAAGCAGAAAGAGAAATAATGTTTGAAAGAAAGCAAAAATAAAATTTTTAATGAAACAGAAAGAAAGAAAGAAAGGAAGGAAAAAATGTAAAGCATTAAAAAAAATAAGATAGAAAAAAAATAGAAAAAAAAGACAAATGTGAGGAATGAAAGGAGAGACAAGACTAAGAGAAAGGCACAAAAGTAGACAGAAAGAGAAATAATGTTGAAAAGAAAGCAAAAATAAAATGTTTAATGAAACAGAAAAAAAAGGAAAGAAAAAATGTGAAGCATTAAAAAAATAAGATAGAAAAAAAATAAAAAAAAAAGAAAAATGTGAGGAATGAAATGAGAGAAAACATGTGTTACACGCACTCAAGCAAACATTTTAAGTGAAACAAAAAAAACGAACATCATTAAAAGTTGAGAAAAAGTCTGATAAGGAGAAAATGATTAAAATATAAAATTTATGGTAGAAATCTAATATAAAAATAAAAATTGACAAAAGTGTTTTTTTAGGAATCACACTTTGAAGTAGAGATAATCCTGAACAACGAAATAAGAAGTACAAGAAAAAGACGATAAAATATGGCGACAGGTAAACCTAGCAAATAATTATCTCAGATCCCTAAACAAAACCGTCATAAAAACAGAAAATAAAACAAAAATAATCAGAGAAAGGCAGTAAATAACAAGGGAAAGAATATAAACCAAAAGTTGAAATAAATTATGAAAGTTAAAATGATGAATATTAATCGCTTAAATCAAAATAAAAAATGCTTAAATGAAAATACTAAAGGCACAACTAAAACAAGCCGCGCGTGCGTGGTCCCCCTCTGTATGTGACTCGATGTGGCGAGTGTAAAATGCAATACATTTGTGCAATTTGGGGCATTTTTGACCCCCCTTTTACCCCCTGGGGCGCGAACCAGGATTTTTCTGAGGTCAAGGATGCTCATTTTATATCCAGAACAATTGCCTCTACATTTTGGCCAAGTTTAAGAAAAATTGATGATTCAAACGTTATGGGAGAAAAGGGTCATTTTTTTTGCCATTTTGAGGCCTTTTGTTCAAAGTCAGCGATACTTATTTTCTATTAGGAAAAATTGCCTCCACATTTTGGCCAAGTTTCAGAGAAATTAAATGGATAAATGTTATTTTTTGCCATTTCGGGGCCTTTTGAACCCGTGGGAGGGGGGGAACCAGATGTGTTGTAAAGAATCGAAGAGTGTCACTTTCTAACCTGACCAAAGTTACAACTTCATGCAAAATTTCAGAGAAATTCAATGGATGGTTGTTGAGAAAAATCCGGACGGACGGACGGAAATGCCTCAAAACATGAGTCCCGCGATTTTATAAATCGGGGGAACAAAAAATGCTTAAATGAAAATACTAAAGGCACAACTAAAATAATAATACTAAAGACATAAATTAAAAAAATGTTAAAAGTTGAAATAAAATATACTAATGGTTTAAGTAATGAATATGAATCGCTTAAATCAAAATAAAAAGACTTAAATGTAAATATATATATATATATATATATATATATATATATATATATATATATATATATATATATATGAGATAAAAGAGTGAGTTAGAAAAAGTTAAGATTCATGGAGAATGAAGATGTGTGTGTGGGGGTGTATATGCGGAGAAGGTGGGAGAGTGTCATTAAGGTCAGAGATAAAAATAGATGTTATCTATGATCAGACATGAGTCTTTGTTCAGTAAGGATGATTTTGCTTATTAAGGGTGATAGATTAAAAAAGCCATTTCGTTGCTTGATGGTGTTGGAGGCGGTGATGAGTGGAGTTTCCAGCAGTCTTCGCCGCCCATACCGGCTTATACACTATCTCATGCATATATATATATATATATATATATATATATGTGTGTGTGTGTGTCTAAAGAAGCTTTGAGTTATTTTAAACAGTTTAAATTCCTAAATCCAAGATATCGCAAGATATATATATATATATATATATATATATATATATATTAATCAAAAAAATTTAAACCAGGTTCATAAAAAGTTCTCAATATTCAAATAGAGCTTATATATGATTATTTTTATTTACACAGACTTGTACAAAATCTGCGACACTGGCATGTCGATGTTATCGATCAACAGCTATTACAAACTGAGATCTCATCAGGCAGAGTTAGAAACCGATCTTAACCTGAGATCATATTTGGAAAAACCTTTACTTTTGCTTCTTTCCAAATATGATCTAATGATAAGATCGGATTCTAACTCTGCCTGATAAGATCTCAGTTTATAATAACTGTTGATCGATAACATCGACATGCCAGTGTCGCAGATTTTGTACATGTCTGTGTAAATAACAATAATCATATATATATATATATATATATATATATATATATATATATATATATATATATATATTACCAGTAGTGTTATAACAGTGGTAATTGTCCTCTGAAGAGAAGAATTATCTTTGCAAACTCATGAGCTAAGGACTTTAAGATACTTTGCTTGAACTTTGAATTCTAATAACATTTGATTGACACCTTATTTTATTACTTCATTTTATATTATAATATATATATATATATATATATATATATATATATATATATATATATTATATATAGAAATAGCATATTCCGTTCGAACACAGACTTTACGATATAATTGTCCAATTGTTGGGCAAAACATATATTACACAACCCAGAAAGTGTATTTTACTTTGAGTTTAATGTTCGACAAAATAACGACACTTTTCAATTGCATCTTTGTTCCATCGGGAGGCCCCATCTTTTTAAAATGAGCTGGAGGGTGATACCATAGAGTATTAGTATGTAGATGTACAGAAAATGTAATTATGAATCATTAGTATTGGCTTACAATTAAAACTGATGATTAAACGAAATACATGAAGTTTTAACAGAAACTAAACGATGTATTTCTGTATAGTATGCTAAACGTTTACCTATATCTGCGTTTTCTATCACTAATCTGATATGACCTTTGGAATATCACAGCATTGCGTTATTTTTAGGATTAATATTGATATCAGCATTATGTGGATTTTTTTTAGCTATTATTATTATTATTATTGGTTGTTATTTTCAGAGCTTTTTCCGACCATATGAACATCGCAGGATTCCAGGTGAATCTTTTCGAACTGGGAGAATCTTTAACCCGAACTTAGTAGCTTATACAAAATGTCAAACCGAATCCTTTCTTTAATACGCGGAGATAAGTGGTGCTCGTTCTGTCAGCTTGAAGAGAGTATTTATTTACTCCTCTCCAAGAGTTAGGCACAAGGCCAGTTTTAATCTTACTCCTACAAGTAAGATGTGATCGAAGGTCGGGTCGGGAAAGTGGGGTTTGAAAAGCCAGCGCCCGAGAAAGTTAGCACTCTGGCCATTAAAAATTGCCTGGGCAGCCACGTCGGCATTCCCCGGTAGGGGCGCCTCAGGCAGTATGCAATAAACTTACTCCTCCCCAAAGAGGGGAGGCAAAGCCTGGGAGGGTGCACCTCCTAGAACTGCACAGGACCGACAAGCCCCTAATAAACCGTCGTAAATCAAGCCCCGAAGGCCAAGACGATACCGGTTTATGGGGTCCAGTATCCATCGGAACATATACTACACTTTGATCTTAGCCAAAAGGACGTGTAGATTGTTGTGTTTTTCTCAGTTTTTTTATCGCCTGTTGTAAGCACTGAATCACTGACCTCTACATGTCAATTACAACTTACTGTTAGTCAACACGTTTAATCGTTAGGGAAATTAATTTGAACACCTACTGAGCCTTCTGAATTTTCATGTAAATGAGATTAGTATCCATATACTAATACGATAGAATGTGTGTTCGTGTGTCACGCTTACATCGAAAGCTCTGCGCATGCGTGCCGCACCTAGATTTGAAAAAACATTCAACTCTCCTATTTTTCTCCCTTTGGCTCAACGGTTAGCGACTTATGATTTTGACGTTCGTTTTTGACGCCGGCCCGACTGGTTTATAGTTCGATCCCAACCAATCTCTAAGATGTTTTTTCTTCATCAAAGGGGTGGGGAGGAAGATAGGGAAAGGACGACCGGAAAGACACATATTACTACGATGTTTATTTTTTAAAAATAAATATACAAGTCAAATCTTATCATATTTTATTCGAACATGTGTAGGTTAGGAAGAAGATAATTAGTATTGGAAACAACATTTCGTGTAATTTACACGGGTCAGTGAATAAAAACAAAAGATTAAGAAAATTGTCACAAAAATAGGGGGACTTGATTAATGCGAATATATTACTAGGGTAAACAAGTCAAAACGATTTGAACAAACATATTTTTTTAAGTATTTATGTTGATAAGTCATAAAATGATGATGATGACAATAATAAAATAATAATAATAATAAAATATTGAATAAAAAATAAGAATATTGATATAAAATAAAAATAGAAACATGACTTAACATAAAAGGGGAAACATGCATTTTAAATGTTCAAGTATCGCTTAAATATAAAACAATTGTGAATAAAGTAAAGTTTTAATATCATACTCCCAAGAAACATGAGCCAACGTTTAACAAAAAAATATGCAAAAAAAAAACAAATTCTAGATATATAAATACCTATTGAGTTAAATGTTTTCTTTAACATCGTTCACCCCAAACAAGGCAGGCCGCCACTGTAGACGTAAGGGACTACTGAGAAAAAAAGGGTGAAGGGTTTTTTATTGGGGGGAGGGGGTCAACCTAATTTAGGAGCTGCGCAGCGAGATGTCTGTTTACATTAGCTTTAAATTTCTGCATGTCAGTAACGTCATGAAAGCAGGGAGCAGGGAGGGAGTTCCAGAGTCCAGCAGCACGAGGAAAGAAGTTGTTGGAGTAGAAAGCTCATTCGACATCTGGGGACCTCCACAGTGTATGGATTGGATTTGGCAGTTTGTCGCGTTGGTCTAGTGAATCTACGTCGTGGGGGTATCAGAGCAGCAAGCTCATCAGAGTACAATCCATTGAAATACTTGTAGAACAGGCACAAGGAAGCAACATTGCGGCGATGGGACAGGGGTTGGAGCTTGGTGGATAGTAAACGCCCTATTAAGTTGGCGACTCTTTTTGGCACTATGAAGAAGAGAAAGATATTTCACCCCAAACACAGACGTAAAGAGCTACCGAGAAAAAAGGGTGACAGTTTGGTGGCGGGCAACCTAAATTGGGATCTGCGCAGCAAAATGTCTGTTTACATTAGTTTTAAATTTCTGCATGTAAGCAACGTCAGGAAAGCAGGGAGCAGGGAGGGAGTTCCAGAGGTCGGTAGCACGAGGAAAGAAGCTTTTGGAGTAGAAAGCTCTACGGCATCTGGGGACCTCCACAGTGAATGGATGGGATTTGGCAGATTGTCGGGTTGGTCTAGTGAATCTACGTCGTGGGGGTACCAGAGCAGCAAGCTCATCAGAGTACATCCATTGTAAAACAGGCACAAGGATGCAACATTGCGGCGATGGGACAGGGGCTGGAGCTTGGTGGATAGTAAAGGCCCTATTAAGTTGGCGACTGTGAAGCATAGAATTATTAAGTGCTAAATTAAAATGAAGAACAGCACATACTTAATAGCTTGCGGGTTGTTTTTAGAGGGATTTTTATTCGCATGCTTGCCACACGGACTTATGGTTAACTGTAGGTTACTTACTTTTTTTTAATACTATCTTATTAACCAAACTTTCCCGCTGCTTTGTTGGTTTTCGTGTGTCGATAATTCAACTTTCATTGAAATACAATTCAAAAATTAAAAAAAAAAAAATTAATCTTCACACGTAAAATAATGTTATTCTACTGCGTTAGGTATACATTATTTATTGTTTTTAGTTTAAAAGGTATATTTTTTTTTTGCTGAAAAAAATTACGGGAGAATGTTCATTATCAGCTGGTGAAGTCCGCGACATGAAAACTAATCTAATTTATTTCAAGTAAATATATATTCCATGAAAAAAACCAGTATACTGAACTCATATGCCCTTAATAGGGTTAAGATGAAAATTCATATACACTAAATGTACAAAAGGAAATTCCCAAATTTTTACACTTTTATTGTCATTAAGGGTATGACTACATATCAACCAAACCATTTCATTATCACATCACTACAGTATAAATCTCTATGAACGAGTGGATGAAGTGTGTGAGGTGCGCTGAAGAAAAATTCCTAGCAGTTTTGTGCTCGCATACCCTTAATGACAATAAAAGTGTAAACATTCGGGAATTTCCTTGCTTTTGTACATTTAGTGTATATGAATTTTAGTCTTAACCCTATTAAGGGCATATGATTTCAGTATACTGGCATTTATTATGGAATGTAACTACTTTTGTAAAGGCTATGCCTCAGTACAATAGTAATTTTTAAGGTTTTTTGGAATTTTCTGGAAAACTAAGGTAGATGGTAAACTGAAATTAAAATGCCATCAACTAGACATGAGAACCTCTATCTCTGCCAA
Source organism: Sepiola atlantica (assembly GCA_963556195.1). Taxonomy (NCBI): domain Eukaryota; kingdom Metazoa; phylum Mollusca; class Cephalopoda; order Sepiida; family Sepiolidae; genus Sepiola; species Sepiola atlantica. The sequence goes on along the minus strand of OY744555.1, from coordinate 25,354,139 downwards.
AAATCAGCTGAATCCATCAAATAGTTTATGAGATACAGGGTGACACATACGTACGTACACACGGCTAACACAAAATCATGCCTGACCTTTCTGGATCTCTGGGTTGCCTTGACTAATGATTCTGAAATTCTACACACTTGTAGAACCGATCAAAGATGTAAAGAGCTACTGAGAAAAAAGGGTGACGGTTTGGTGGGGGCAACTAGTTGATGAGATACAGAGTGGCACATACGTACGTACGTACACACAGATAACATTATTTCATGATTGAACTTTCTGGATCTCTGGGTTGCCTTGACTAATGATGCTGAAATTCTACAAACTTATAGAACCTATCAAATAAAAATGTTGTGCAAAGTTTAACTAATTTTGTTTATTGGTTTTTGAGTTATGATTGATCAAAGAAATGAGATTTCCAGCATAGGCTATTTTTGAGGTCTATTAAAGGACAGAGCGCTCTCGCGCCTCTCTTGATTTAAAATAAAAGTATTAACTTATATAGAGACAGTTTTTTAAAAATCGAATCGGTATTTGATTTTTTTTGTTTAAGAAAAACGGAACGTTCTTAAAATTAAAATCTGAGATAATACTACTACTACTACTACTACTACTACTACTACTACTACTACTACTACTACTACTAATAATAATAATAATACTAATACTACTACTACTAATAATAATAAAAATAATACTAATAATACTAATACCACTACTAATAATAATATTTGCATAGGGCCAAGGAGGATGAGAAGACAGAGGAGGGACAGCACAAACCAGACCTCCACTGGAAGTGCAGAAACTGCTGGGACCCAAACCCCAGAAAATACCAATGGTCCTTGCCGGCGAGAAATCAATGGTAAACGGCTGTTGTGATACTGCAAATTTATTTGTGGTGGCTATCGAAAAGAGGTGGAGAATACTGGAAATCTGGGGAGACTTGTTGTCACTCAGACTCCAGGGAATACCACCGGTTGTCGGTGAGCAATCACTGATGACCTGTGTGAGAACTCCTAGTGAGTAAATAATAATAATAACAACAACAACAACAAAAATAATAATAAATAAAAGTAATAATAAAAAAATAATAAATAAAAATAATAATAAAAAATAATAATAAAAAAATATTAATGAACAAAATAATAATAAAAAAAATAATAATAAATATAATAATAATAAAAAAATAATTAAAAAAAAAAAATAATAATAATAAAATAATAATAAATAAATATAATAATAATAATAAATAATAAATAATAATAATAATAATAATAATAATAATAATAATAATAATAATAATAATAATAATAATAATAATAATAAATAATAATAATAAATCACAACAACAACAACAAAAATCGAGTGAAAAATAAATTTGATCTAGAATTTGGTTCAACAAGTCTGAATTAAGTAAAACGTGGGAACATTCTGTATCGGAAGTAGATCAAAGGAGAGCACGTGTATGAACGGAAAAAAATAAATGGCCGAATGAATAATATGGCGGGAAGCGAAGAAACATATACACAAAAAGTGATACAGTGAATATAAAAGAACCGGAAGTGTGAATATATTGATTTGTGGGTAATTTGGAACAGAGAGGCGATTAAACAGGTAAAGAAGATATATAGATATATAGAAAAAAAAGGGAATCAAGTGTAGAAATGGACGAAAGAGTTAAGCAACAGATATCTCGGCCATTACTAAATGGGTAACCATTTTGAAAGAATGACAAAACTGGTTCTTTGATATGACGTAGGCGCCTTCAATAGTATATTTAAACATGAGATATTTTATATGAGCGAGGCGCCTCCTAATTTGTTTTCCTTTTTTTAACTATGTATGGAGGAGGGTAATTTTTTTTTAGGGGGGAGGGTACTTTTTTATTTCTTTTTCATTAAAAAATATTTATATTTAGGTAAAAAAAAAATTGAGGGGGGAAGTCAAAAAATTTTTTTTTCTAAACTAAAAATATTTCTATGTATGGGAGAAGGTAAAAAAAATTGGTTGGGGGGGGCAAACATTTTTTTTTTTTAACTAAAATATTTCTATTTATGGGGGAGGGTAACAAAAAATTGGGGTGGGAGTCGAAATTTTTTTTTTCTTTATTTTTAACTTAAAATATTCTTGATCGGAAACAAAGAAAATCAATGTCTAACCACCAAAGAAATATGACTGGGGCGCCATCGGTTTACGGGTGAGCGTTCATTTCTGACGCGACAGCCTAGCAAAAATATGCGACCGGAGGGAGCATAGTTTTGCCAGTATATATAATGTAGCGTTTGGTATATTCGGACTACTGTTCTCATGTTGGGTATTTTTATAACAACGTTTCGGTCGATGTAACCTCCGACCTTCTTCAGGTTAATCTTGTCAAACTCGGGAATCTTTCTGTCAAACTCGGGAATCTGGACGGAATTTCGAACGGAACCCTTTATTAAATCCACGGGGGTAGCATGCTCTCGTTCGATCTGCCATGACTGGAAATATTCCAGAGTTCCGCAAGGTACACCTAAAGAAGGTCGGAGGTTACATCGGCCGAAACGTTGTGATGAGAATAGTAGTCCGAATATACAACATTCTACAAATTATCAAACTTCATTTAAAAAAATTCGAAATGTTTATTAAATTTTTCCATTTTTTTTTTTTTTTACCATTAAGAAATTATTTTGGTATATATATATATATATATATATATATATACATACATATATATTTCTATTAAAACTTTTACGGACAAGATGCACGCTATCCTTTTGTTTTCATTAACATATAAGATCTCGGCAGATGCGCATAACAGGAAGGAACGCTGGCTTCCGGTGGAAAAAGCTTGTAGAAAGTGTCTACGGATGCCTGAAAGTGATACAACAATTTATTTTATTCATATTAATTTCAGACTTTCCTTTTTGTCATATTAATTTTAGACTTTTCTTTCATCATGATCTAATAATTAACATAATACAGAATATTTGAAAAAGAATGTATTTGTTTTTATTTGATTGTTTTCAAAACCATCTTTTTAATAATAAAAGAAAAAAGGTTTTCACACCTTTTTTTCTTGGAAATGAAGTAACTTCCGGAAACAAACTTTTTTCTTTGAAATGGAAATACCCTAACCCTAACCCTAAACCCTACCCCTAACCCTAACCCTAAACCCTAACCCTAACCCTAACCCTCCCCGAAAACATTATTTTCACTAAATATTTAAAAGACACATTAAATAATAAAAAACACATTCCGTTGCTCAAAAACATTATTTCTTGAAAAAAAAAGAAAATATTATTCTATTTTGTTTGTTTTTTTCAATGAATTTTTTTTTTGTTTTGAAAAAAATTAAATCAATTATTTTTCAAATAGTCTGTATTATGTTAATTATCAGAATATGATGAAAGAAAAGTCAGAAATTAATATGAATAAAAAAAAATTGTTGTATCACTTTCAGGCATCCGTAGACACTTTCTTCAAGCTTTTTCTACCTGAAGCCAGCGTTCCTCCTTCTTATGCGCATCTGCCATCGTTGCGATATTTCCTTTCCGAATGATGTTTGTCGTTATATTTTGTTAAATTATTCATCCTGTTTTCCCAACTAAAAGGAAGGTATTCTATAAACATACAAGCAAGTCTCTGCGATAACACACGCGACACTCCCACGATTGTTATTAATAAACCAGGGTTAATTGTCTACTTTCCCTAAAGTCCACGGAATATTATTAACGCTCTTCTTTTCACACAAAAGGGAAACCATAAAAAAGTGAGCTTTGCTTAGAGATACTAAAGAGCGATCGACTTCCATTTCTGGAAGACTTACATGATCAAAATCTGATGACATTCGATCGGAAGTAATAACAAAATAGATATGCTTTCTTTATGGCATTTCACAGGTTTCTCTTAATCACTTCTGGTGATAGGATATTTTCTGTCGGTAAGAATATGGTAATCTACCTGAGAGATGTGTCTTAAAATTAATAAGACCGCTATCAGAAACAATTTTTTTTCAGTATCAAAGAACAGACTTCATGATTCTACCTGCGAAATAATCTCACGCGGTACATTTTATATATATATATATATATATATATATATATATATATATATATATGGTACGTCAATGAAAATTAGTAAGACCTGCAAATGGAAGCAAATCGGTATTTTCAGTTGTTCAAAACAAGGAGTAGTTTAGTTAATAAAATCATTTATTTTTCATCTCTTTCTTTCCTTAAACCAGGCTTTTCAAAGATTAAAATCTTATCATCAGAGGAAAAATTATGATTGATAAGTTGACAGGGTAGGACTGTCAAAGTTCCAAATTTGAAAAAGTTTTCTTTTAAAATTAAAAATTAAAAATTAAAGAAATTCAAAAAACTTCTTTAAAAAATGTTTCCAAAAGGTTCAAAACGGGCATGGGAATAACCAATAACGAAATCCAAAAAACGTAGGGCTCAGAAATATTGGTAAATCCGGAGGAATCTGCATAAAAATCCAACGACGGCGATTTCACTCAGGTCTGTTGTCCAGTATGTCTAAATACACTTTCTTATTCAAACCGGCGTCACCTCGCCTACAGACATAACGAGATTTTCTGACCAAAAAGTCCATTTCCATCGGACGATGAAAAAAAAGAAGAAAGAAAACACTCTTTGAAAATGAGAAGTATATTCTCGAACGGTAGGATTAAAATAAATGTTATTTATTTTACACCACCATTGTTATGGTTTTTTCAACAAAAAAATGATATATATATATATATATATATATATTGTTATTATTTGTACTCACTAGGAGTTCTCACACAGATCATCGTCAGTGATTGTTCACCGACAACAACCAGTGGTATTTCCTGGAGTCTGAGTGACAAGTCTCCCCAGATTTCCAGTATTCTTCACCTCTTTTCGATAACGATGCGGTATCGCAACAGTCTCTTACCATTGATTTCTCGCTGGTAAGGACAATTGGTCTTCTCTGAGATTTGGGTGGCAATAGCCTCCCCAAGGTCCCAGCAGTCTCTGCACTTTTCCAGTGGAGGTCTGGTTTGTGCTGTCCCTTCTCGGTCTTCTCATCCTCCTCGACCCTTTATAAATATTTTGTCTGGTGTCAGCCTAGGCCGGCACCATTTAAAAAAAAAATCAATTTAAAAAATTTTTTAATTATTTTAATTTTTAATTTTTTTAATTTTTTAACATTTTTTTTGTTGGGGGGAGAACAGGGGGAAGCTCAGAGTATTTCTTGTAATTTATATTCCTTGGTTCATTTTTGTGTAGTGATAGCTGAGGCCGGTGTAATTTATTGGGGGGGGATTATTAAGTGCTGTTTCTTGCAGTTTCTGTTCCTTGGCTCTTGTTGTGGTGTTCTTCGTGTGGTCTTGTTTTCCTTGTGACACTTTGTAGCTTGTTATTATTATTATTATTATTATTATTATTATTATTATTATTATTATTATTATCATCATTATTATTATTATTATTATTATCATTATCATTATCATTATTATTATTATTATTATCATTATCATTATCATCATTATTATTATTATTATTATCATTATTATTATTATTATTATTATTATGTACTCATTAGGAGTTCTCACACAGGTCATCAGTGATTGCTCACCGACAACCGGTGGTATTCCCTGGAGTCTGAGTGACAACAAGTCTCTCCAGATTTCCTGTATTCTCCACCTCTTTTCAATAGCAACCGCAAATAAACTTGCAGTATCACAACAGCCGTTTATCATTAATTTATCGCTGGTAAGGACAATTGGTCTTCTCTGGGATGTGGGTGGCAATAAGTCACCCCAAGGTCCTAGCAGTCTTTGAACTTCCAGTGGAGGTCTGGTTTGTGCTGTCCCTCCTCGGTCTTCTCATCCTCTTTGATCCTATGCAAATATTTTGTGGTGCCAGCCTAGGCTGGTACCATTTTTTTTTTTTAAATTAAAAAAAAATTTTTTTTATTTATTTTTATTAAAAAGTATTATTATTATTATTATTATTATTATTAGTAGTAGTAGTAGTAGTAGTAGTAGTAGTAGTAGTAGTAGTAGTAGTAGTAGTAGTAGTGGTGCTGGTGTTTGTTTGTTTGTGTGTTTGTTTGTTTGTTTGTTTTCAATAGCAACATCAAATAAAGTTGCAGTATCACAACAGCCGTTTATCATTAATTTATCGCTGGTAAGGACAATTGGTCTTCTCTGGGATGTGGGTGGCAATAAGTCTCCCCAAGGTCCTAGCAGTCTTTGAACTTCCAGTGGAGGTCTGGTTTGTGCTGTCCCTCCTCGGTCTTCTCATCCTCTTTGATCTTATTCAAATATTTTGTGGTGCCAGCCTAAGCTGGTACGATTTTTTTTTTTTTAATTAAAAAAAATATTTTTATTTTTATTTTTATTAAAAAATATTATTATTATTATTATTATTATTATTATTATTATTATTATTATTATTATTATTATTATTATTATTATTAGTATTAGTAGTAGTAGTAGTAGTAGTGGTGGTGTTGGTGCTGCTGTTTGTTTGTTTGTTTGTTTGTTCGTTTGTTTGTTTGTTTGTTTGTTTGTTTGTTTGTTTGTTATGCCTCCTTGGTCATCTCCCCCTTAACTTCTCAATTCAACTGTTTTTTTTTTATTTAACTCTTAGTACAGTATCGATATCCATATCAAATTCTGTCAAATACTTGATTTGACAATTCCCAAAAGTGCCCCCTCAATTTCTCCCTCTTACCACTTTCTCTGAATTCATCCAACCTCATCTTAAACTGATCCACGCTATTGATGTTCTTAATCCGATCTGGCAACTTATTCCAAAAACATATTACCCTGTGAGCAAAAAAAACAAAAACTTAACTTAGCTTTAAATAACTCGAAAAAGATTAATATGCCATAAAACAAAACAAACGAACCATAAATAAATATTTTAAGTTAAACATAACTTGAAGCATTAAATGATTTACCAAAATGACCAGATTCGGCATTCAATAACACAAAAAGGGTTGATATGCCATAAAACAAAACAACAAAACCAAACACCATGAATAAATATTTGACGATATAAATAACTTGAAGCATAAAATAACTTTACCAAAATGATCGTATTCGGCATTAAATAACTGTGAATGGTTGATATGCCATAAAACAAAACAAAACCAAACACCATGAATAAATATTTGACGATATAAATAACTTGAAGCATAAAATAACTTTACCAAAATGATCGTATTCGGCATTAAATAACAAGAAAAAGGGTTGATATTCCGTAAAATACACCACTGAACTTAACACCATGAATAAATATTTGACGATAGAAAGAACTTGAAGCATGCCAACTTTTATTCAAATATCAGATTCGGGATTAAATAACCCGAAAAGGTTGATATGCCGTAAAACAAAACAACCAAACCAAACTCATCTTTTAGCTAGCAATTATTCAGTAACCCAGATTGTCGAGTGGCTCCCGGCCTTGAGGTGTAGTGACACCGATAGAAAACAGAAAAACGTTTGAATACATGTCTGCTATTTGAAACTGATCGAACAACGAACCAAAAGTCAGACGGACGGAACATCCTACAAACATTCAATGACGAGTCTAAAATCAGATAAACAAACAGAAAAAAAAACTGCTGACCGATGAAATCGAAAACTATGCAAGGCAGTAAATAGTATTTTTTTTGTTTGTTTTCAGTCGACGAAACGAAAAAGGAACTAATTTTTGTCAGGCATGTTTCTCACAAATCAAAATAGTGCCGATGCTTCTCATAAAACCTGATCCATAAAAATGCGCAGGCGAAAAAGAAAAAAAAATGGCGACGAAGAACAATAATGTCCAAACTCACAGAATGATCTAGATTACATAGTGCACGGCAATGGATGATCTATATTCCATTCGTTATTTGTTATTGCTTACATTCATTATATTCATATATATATATATATATATATATATATATATATATATATATATATATATATATATATATATATATATATATGTATATATATATATATATATATATATATATAGTCTAAAGAAGCTTTGAGTTATTTTAAACAAAAAGACACAAAAAAAAGGAAAATGCAGTTTAAATTCCCAGAGAAACTAACTAAATCCAAAATAGTGTAGACTTAACATTTGTTGGAAAATTCATGAATAAACAATATATAATAGTAAGTAAATAAAATAACAAGGGGGATTAAGTATCTAACAGTGAAACAAAAGCAGGAGACCTTAACGTAAGCATCTAATATTAACACGGGGATCTTCAGCTGTTTACCATGTAACTGTTTCGGAGATTTAAAAACAGGACAGTTATATTCATGGCTCTCCAATGGTACAGATAAAACTACCATTTCCCCAATAATCAAGTGTCGAAATAAATATATATATATATATAT
>OY744555.1:25330765-25333265 GCA_963556195.1 Sepiola atlantica | reverse complement strand
GCTAATTTTTTTTTTCACCATGAAGTAGAATTTTTCAACCCCTTAGATTAAGTGGCTTCATGCCTTGTCTGGGGCGATTTCCATTAAAAAAGAAAAGAAACTTAACAAGGAGAGTGTAAAGTGACTAACTTGGGTTTAGGTAACTCTTGCTTCCTTTATTTTGTCATTTAGTCCTCACATTTCATGAGCGATGTTTCTGACAAAGGGAGAATAATTGCTGTTTTCTGGGTCAGAATCTATCCATCTAACACTTGGTTAGTTTTTAACCCTAACCCTAACCTACCCCTAACCCTAACTCCTGTTTCCTTTATTTTGTCATTTAGTCCTCACATTTCCTGAGCGATGTTTCTGACGAAGGAGGAAGAATTGCTGTTTTCATGGGTCGAGATCGATCCATATAACATTCATCGTTAGCTACTTTCTAACCTTCAAATAGTATTTGTCTTCATCTTTTTACATCAAGTAGCTTCATGCCTTGTCTGGAGCGATTTCTATAAGAAAAAAACATTCAGAAGAACACGTCCAACTACGACCACAACAATAAACGTTCGTTTCTTTTTCTCTTTGTACCAAAAACTAAACGGAACTTCTATGAAGAAAGCATTTGTTTTCCTCAGACCATTACATGTGGAACAAGACCCACAAGTCTGCTTCTCAACCGACTACATCATGGTCGTCTTTAAGTCTAATGTAAACAAATAGTTCTCGACCAGTCCCTTTAGAAAGTCAAGTCTTATCAAGTAACCCACTGCTTTTTATCCGGCGGGCATGATCTAACAGAGCAACCTTTTAATTTTTAGACAGGGGTGCCCCCAATCGAACCATCAGTAAAATAGGTGGCGGAGGGAGATGGCTGATTGAAGACATTAGTTTCACTGTAAGCGTTGATTGACTCGTAAGAGGTGGTATTCCTTTCAGCTACTGGTGTAGCCCCCCTACACCAGTAGCTGAAAGGAATACCACCTCGTACGTAGAGCCTGTCTTTGTCCCCATCGTACGTCTCAAATCACGCCACGCACTCTCGCAGCACGCGATTCAGCTTCTGGGAACCGTCCCAGACATACCTCAAAGCAGATGTGGACCAAGAACCGCTGAAGGGAAGATTGGCAGCAGGCTGACCAACACCGACTGCACAGGTTCATCACCGACCCAGACGACATACCAGGGGCTGAGCTGCCACGAAGGCATTGGACTAATCTGAACCGCCTCACAACTAGTGTGGGCCGTTTTTCTGCCACAATGAGAGACTGGGGTCTGAGAGAGGGTGCTGTCTGTGAATGTGGCCACCCAGAACAGACAGTTACGCACATCATAGAGGAAATGCCCGCTGTTCAAAACACCCAATGGCGAGCAGGGCATAGCGGACTTTGATGACGAGACGAAAATCTTGCTTGCCAAGACCGAGCTGCAGCTTTGAGGGAGCTGGCTCAAGAAAGAAAGAAAGATAGAGTAAAATAGGTAGCACGTCACAGAGTATTTTCTGGCAATGGTACAATTTAAAAATGTCTATATTTTACCACCCTACATTAGCGAAGTTTGTTTTACCTGAGTTCACCACAAACAAGGCAAGTTTCCAATGAATACGTAACGGGACTACTGATAAATAGGGTGACAGTTTAAGAGGCTCATCCTAAAATTGAGAGCTATGCAGCGAGATGTTTGTCTACATTCGTTTTAAATGTATACATCTACTTACAGAGAGGGAAACAGAGAGCAGAGAGGGAGTTCCCAAGGCCGCAACTCGTCAAAAGAAGCTATTGGAGAAGAAAGCTCTCTGGCATTTGGGGACCTCCACAGTGAATAAATGGGATTAAGCCGAGTATTGGTTTCGTCGAGTGTATTTACGTCGATGGGGTTAAAAGAGTGGCAAGTTCATGGGAACACATTCTATTGAAGTACTTGTAAAACAAGCACACGTTAGCAACATTGCAGGGATGGAACGCAGTCATGACTACGTGGGTAGGACGACGGTAAGATTACAAAGTAGAGTCCAACAGCACATTCCGAGTAAGATTACGAACAGAACCTTCCGGTCAACGGACGTTCAAAATAACACATACGGGTCTTCCATTACAGACCATTTATTTAAAAACACGCCGTGCGCTAGGAATTTTAGCATGGACTCCTTTACCATTCTCAGTCATGCTCACTCATTATACCATCTACAAATCTTGGAGACGATCCACGTTCGTGCGAAACGTCCCTCACTTTGTAAACAAAGGGAATGTCTATTAAGACTAGATGTGATCAGTCTCTAAGATTCATCCTCCATTGTACATATACCATAATGCTATTTTATTTTCTGTACTATCTCTTTTCAACCCCTTTTTTGAATCCATCGATACAGCCTTTGTTAACAGAGGGCGAAACCGGTCCGCTGGTTTTTTCTTCTTAATTAACTTTTAATCATGAGCGAAAAAATTCGTCTTCCCTTCATGCGTGCGATAATAAAGTTTGTGCCCCCCCCCCCAAGATCATGATATATATATATATATATATA
>OY744555.1:25310765-25323265 GCA_963556195.1 Sepiola atlantica | reverse complement strand
CTTTTCAGTAATGAGCCGTAAACACCTCTGGAACCATTCTTTTGGGAACGGTGTTCATCTTCACACTATCTCTTTCTCGCACCCTCTGAATAACAGCTGCACTCCGAGCAGTGTGGGACCTGCCAGAACGCTGGTCACTCTCCGCTCATGTGCGGCCATTTTTAAATCGGTTTAACTATTCCTTAATTTCTGTTACACCCATCGTGTCATCTCCAAACACTTGCTGAATCTAACGCGACGGCGAAGATGAACACCATTCGAAAAGACGACTTTCTGGTCTAAGGTCGGATACTTTTTAGACATCTCTCTTATGTCTTTATAAACTACTTATTTTTATATATTAATTGATGCATAAGTACACAATTTATTCTTCTACTTATTTAACGATACGTAGAAATGTTGAAAAAGAGCTGCTAGGTGTAGGGTTAGGGTTAGGGGTTGAGAGCTGCTAGGTGTAATGGTTAGGGTTAGGGGTTGACAGCTGCTAGGTGTAATGGTTAGGGTTAGGGGTTGACAGCTGCTAGGTGTAATGGTTAGGGTTAGGGGTTGACAGCTGCTAGGTGTAATGGTTAGGGTTAGGGGTTGACAGCTGCTAGGTGTAATGGTTAGGGTTAGGGGTTGAGAGCTGCTAGGTGTAATGGTTAGGGTTAGGGGTTGTGAGCTGCTGGGTGTAATGGTTAGGGTTAAGGGTTGACAGCTGCTAGGTGTAATGGTTAGGGTTAGGGGTTGACAGCTGCTAGGTGTAATGGTTAGGGTTAGGGGTTGACAGCTGCTAGGTGTAATGGTTAGGGTCAGGGGTTGTGAGCTGCTGGGTGTAATGGTTACGGTTAAGGGTTGAGAGCTGCTAGGTGTAATGGTTAGGGTAAGGGGTTGAGAGCTGCTAGGTGTAATGGTTAAGGTTAGAGGGTTGAGAGCTGCTAGGTGTAATGGTTTGGGTTAGGGGTTGAGAGCTGCTAGGTGTAATGGTTAGGGTTAGGGGTTGAGAGCTGCTAGGTGTAATGGTTAAGGTTAGAGGGTTGAGAGCTGCTAGGTGTAATGGTTTGGGTTAGGGGTTGAGAGCTGCTAGGTGTAATGGTTAGGGTTAGGGGTTGAGAGCTGCTAGGTGTAATGGTTAGGGTTAGGGGTTGAGAGCTGCTAGGTGTAATGGTTAGGGTTAGGGGTTGAGAGCTGCTAGGTGTAATGGTTAGGGTTAGGGGTTGAGAGCTGCTAGGTGTAATGGTTAGGGTTAGGGGTTGAGAGCTGCTAGGTGTAATGGTTAGGGTTAGAGGGTTGAGAGCTGCTAGGTGTAATGGTTTGGGTTAGGGGTTGAGAGCTGCTAGGTGTAATGGTTAGGGTTAGGGGTTGAGAGCTGCTAGGTGTAATGGTTAGGGTTAGGGGTTGAGAGCTGCTAGGTGTAATGGTTAGGGTTAGGGGTTGAGAGCTGCTAGGTGTAATGGTTAAGGTTAGAGGGTTGAGAGCTGCTAGGTGTAATGGTTTGGGTTAGGGGTTGAGAGCTGCTAGGTGTAATGGTTAGGGTTAGGGGTTGAGAGCTGCTAGGTGTAATGGTTAGGGTTAGGGGTTGAGAACTGCTAGGTGTAATGGTTAGGGTTAGGGGTTGAGAGCTGCTAGGTGTAATGGTTAGGGTTAGGGGTTGAGAGCTGCTAGGTGTAATGGTTAGGGTTAGGGGTTAATAGCTGCTAGGTGTAATGGTTAGGGTTAGGGGTTGAGAGCTGCTAGGTGTAATGGTTAGGGTTAGGGGTTGAGAGCTGCTAGGTGTAATGGTTAGGGTTAGGGGTTGAGAGTTGCTAGGTGTAATGGTTAGGGTTAGGGGTTGACAGCTGCTAGGTGTAATGGTTAGGGTTAGGGGTTGTGAGCTGCTAGGTGTAATGGTTAGGGTTTGGGGTTGAGAGCTGCTGGGTGTAATGGTTAGGGTTAGGGGTTGAGAGCTGCTAGGTATAATGGTTAGGGTTAGGGGTTGAGAGCTGCTAGGTGTAATGGTTAGGGTTAGGGGTTGAGAGCTGCTAGGTGTAATGGTTAGGGTTAGCGTTTGAAAGCTGCTAGGTGTAATGGTTAGGGTTAGCGTTTGAAAGCTGCTAGGTATAATGGTTAGGGTTAGGGGTTGAGAGCTGCTAGGTATAATGGTTAGGGTTAGGGGTTGTGAGCTGCTAGGTGTAATGGTTAGGGTTAGCGTTTGAAAGCTGCTAGGTGTAATGGTTAGGGTTAGGGGTTGAGAGCTGCTAGGTGTAATGGTTAGGGTTAGGGGTTGAGAGCTGCTAGGTGTAATGGTTAGGGTTAGGGGTTGAGAGTTGCTAGGTGTAATGGTTAGGGTTAGGGGTTGACAGCTGCTAGGTGTAATGGTTAGGGTTAGGGGTTGAGAGCTGCTAGGTGTAATGGTTAGGGTTAGGGGTTGAGAGTTGCTAGGTGTAATGGTTAGGGTTAGGGGTTGACAGCTGCTAGGTGTAATGGTTAGGGTTAGGGGTTGTGAGCTGCTAGGTGTAATGGTTAGGGTTTGGGGTTGAGAGCTGCTGGGTGTAATGGTTAGGGTTAGGGGTTGAGAGCTGCTAGGTATAATGGTTAGGGTTAGGGGTTGAGAGCTGCTAGGTGTAATGGTTAGGGTTAGGGGTTGAGAGCTGCTAGGTGTAATGGTTAGGGTTAGCGTTTGAAAGCTGCTAGGTGTAATGGTTAGGGTTAGCGTTTGAAAGCTGCTAGGTATAATGGTTAGGGTTAGGGGTTGAGAGCTGCTAGGTATAATGGTTAGGGTTAGGGGTTGTGAGCTGCTAGGTGTAATGGTTAGGGTTAGCGTTTGAAAGCTGCTAGGTGTAATGGTTAGGGTTAGGGGTTGAGAGCTACTAGGTGTAATGGTTAGGGTTAGGGGTTGAGAGCTGCTAGGTGTAATGGTTAGGGTTAGGGGTTGAGAGCTGCTAGGTGTAATGGTGAGGGTTAGGGGTTGAGAGCTGCTAGGTGTAATGGTGAGGGTTAGGGGTTGAGAGCTGCTAGGTGTAATGGTTAGGGTTTGGGGTTGAGAGCTGCTAGGTGTAATGGTTAGGGTTAGGGGTTGAGAGCTGCTAGGTGTAATGGTTAGGGTTAGGGGTTGAGAGCTGCTAGGTGTAATGGTTAGGGTTAGGGGTTAAGAGCTGCTAGGTGTAATGGTTAGGGTTAGGGGTTGAGAGCTGCTAGGTGTAATGGTTAGGGTTAGAGGTTGAGAGCTGCTAGGTGTAATGGTTAGGGTTAGGGGTTGAGAGCTGCTAGGTGTAATGGTTAGGGTTAGGGGTTGAGAGCTGCTAGGTGTAATGGTTAGGTTAGTGGTTGAGAGCTGCTAGGTGTAATTGTTAGGGTTAGGGGTTAAGAGCTGCTAGGTGTAATGGTTAGGGTTAGGGGTTGAGAGCTGCTAGGTGTAATGGTTAGGGTTAGGGGTTGAGAGCTGCTAGCTGTAATGGTTAGAGTTAGGGGTTGACAGCTGCTAGGTGTAATGGTTAGGGTTAGGGGTTTAGAGCTACTAGGTGTAATGGTTAGGGTTAGGGGTTGAGAGCTGCTGGGTGTAATGGTAAGGGTTAGGGGTTGAGAGCTGCTAGGTGTAATGGTTAGGGTTAGGGGGTGAGAGCTGCTAGGTGTAATGGTTAGGGTTAGGGGTTGAGAGCTGCTAGGTGTAATGGTTAGGGTTAGGGGTTGAGAGCTGCTAGGTGTAATGGTTAGGGTTAGGGGTTGAGAGCTGCTAGGTGTAATGGTTAGGGATAGGGGGTGAGAGCTGCTAGGTGTAATGGTTAGGGTTAGGGGTTGAGAGCTGCTAGGTGTAATGGTTAGGGTTAGGGGTTGAGAGCTGCTAGGTGTAATTGTTAGGGTTAGGGGTTAAGAGCTGCTAGGTGTAATGGTTAGGGATAGGGGTAGAGAGCTGCTAGGTGTAATAGTTAGGGTTAGGGGGTGAGAGCTGCTAGGTGTAATGGTAAGGGTTAGGGGTTGAGAGCTGCTAGGTGTAATGGTTAGGGTTAGGGGTTGAGAGCTGCTAGGTATAATGGTTAGGGTAAGGGGTTGAGAGCTGCTAGGTGTAATGGTTAGGGTTAGGGGTTGAGAGCTGCTAGGTATAATGGTTAGGGTAAGGGGTTGAGAGCTGCTAGGTGTAATGGTTAGGGTTAGGGGTTGAGAGCTGCTAGGTGTAATGGTTAGGGTTAGGGGTTGAGAGCTGCTAGGTGTAATGGTTAGGGTTAGGTGTTGAGAGCTGCTAGGTGTAATGGTAAGGGTTAGGGGTAGAGAGCGGCTAGGTGTAATGGTTAGTGTTAGGGGTAGAGAGCTGCTAGGTGTAATGGTTAGGGTAAGGGGTAGAGAGCTGCTAGGTGTAATGGTTAGGGTTAAGGGTTGAGAGCTGCTAGGTGTAATGGTTAGGGTTAGGGGGTGAGAGCTGCTAGGTGTAATGGTTAGGGTTAGGGGTTGAGAGCTGCTAGGTGTAATGGTTAGGGTTAGGGGTTGAGAGCTGCTAGGTGTAATGGTTAGGGTTAGGGGTTGAGAGCTGCTAGGTGTAATGGTTAGGGTTAGTGATTGAGAGCTGCTAGGTGTAATGGTTAGGGTTAGGGGTTGAGAGCTGCTAGGTGTAATGGTTAGGGTTAGTGATTGAGAGCTGCTAGGTGTAATGGTTAGGGTTAGGGGTTGAGAGCTGCTAGGTGTAATGGTTAGGGTTAGTGATTGAGAGCTGCTAGGTGTAATGGTTAGGGTTAGGGGTTGAGAGCTGCTAGGTGTAATGGTTAGGGTTAGGGGGTGAGAGCTGCTAGGTGTAATGGTTAGGGTTAGGGGTTGAGAGCTGCTAGGTGTAATGGTTAGGGTTAGGGGTTGAGAGCTGCTAGGTGTAATGGTTAGGGTTAGGGGTTGAGAGCTGCTAGGTGTAATGGTTAGGGTTAGGGGTTGAGAGCTGCTAGGTGTAATGGTTAGGGTTAGGGGTTGAGAGCTGCTAGGTGTAATGGTTAGGGTTAGTGATTGAGAGCTGCTAGGTGTAATGGTAAGGGTTAGGGGTTGAGAGCTGCTAGGTGTAATGGTTAGGGTTAGGGGGTGAGAGCTGCTAGGTGTAATGGTTAGGGTTAGGGGTTGAGAGCTGCTAGGTGTAATGGTTAGGGTTAGGGGGTGAGAGCTGCTAGGTGTAATGGTTAGGGTTAGGGGTTGAGAGCTGCTAGGTGTAATGGTTAAGGTTTGAGAGGTGCTACGTGTAATGGTTAGGGTTAGGGGTTGAGAGCTGCTAGGTGTAATGGTTAGGGTAAGGAGGAAGAGAGCTGCTAGGTGTAATGGTTAGTGTTAGGGGTAGAGAGCTGCTAGGTGTAATGGTTAGGGTTAGGGGTTGAGAGCTGCTGGGTGTAATGGTTAGGGTTAGGGGTTGAGAGCTGCTAGGTGTAATGGTTAGGGTTAGGGGTTGAGAGCTGCTAGGTGTAATGGTTAGGGTTAGGGGTTGAGAGCTGCTAGGTGTAATGGTTAGGGTTAGGGGTTGAGAGCTGCTAGGTGTAATGGTTAGGGTTAGGGGTTGAGAGCTGCTAGGTGTAA
The DNA here is from genome assembly GCA_963556195.1 of Sepiola atlantica. Classification (NCBI taxonomy): domain Eukaryota; kingdom Metazoa; phylum Mollusca; class Cephalopoda; order Sepiida; family Sepiolidae; genus Sepiola; species Sepiola atlantica. The sequence goes on along the minus strand of OY744555.1, from coordinate 25,317,769 downwards.
TGGTTAGGGTTAGGGGTTGAGAGCTGCTAGGTGTAATGGTTAGGGTTAGGGGTTGAGAGCTGCTAGGTGTAATGGTTAGGGTTAGGGGGTGAGAGCTGCTGGGTGTAATTGTTAGGGTTAGGGGTTGAGAGCTGCTGGGTGTAATGGTTAGGGTTAGGGGTTGAGAGCTGCTAGGTGTAATGGTTAGGGTTAGGGGTTGAGAGCTGCTGGGTGTAATGGTTAGGGTTAGGGGTTGAGAGCTGCAAGGTGTAATGGTTAAGGTTTGAGAGGTGCTACGTGTAATGGTTAGGGTTAGGGGTTGAGAGCTGCTAGGTGTAATGGTTAGGGTAAGGAGGAAGAGAGCTGCTAGGTGTAATGGTTAGTGTTAGGGGTAGAGAGCTGCTAGGTGTAATGGTTAGGGTTAGGGGTTGAGAGCTGCTGGGTGTAATGGTTAGGGTTAGGGGTTGAGAGCTGCTAGGTGTAATGGTTAGGGTTAGGGGTTGAGAGCTGCTAGGTGTAATGGTTAGGGTTAGGGGTTGAGAGCTGCTAGGTGTAATGGTTAGGGTTAGGGGTTGAGAGCTGCTAGGTGTAATGGTTAGGGTTAGGGGTTGAGAGCTACTAGGTGTAATGGTTAGGGTAAGGAGGAAGAGAGCTGCTAGGTGTAATGGTTAGGGTTAGGGGTTGAGAGCTGCTAGGTGTAATGGTTAGGGTTAGGGGTTGAGAGCTGCTAGGTGTAATGGTTAGGGTTAGGGGTTGAGAGCTGCTAGGTGTAATGGTTAGGGTTAGGGGTTGAGAGCTGCTGGGTGTAATTGTTAGGGTTAGGGGTTGAGAGCTGCTGGGTGTAATGGTTAGGGTTAGGGGTTGAGAGCTGCTAGGTGTAATGGTTAGGGTTAGGGGTTGAGAGCTGCTAGGTGTAATGGTTAGGGTTAGGGGTTGAGAGCTGCTAGGTGTAATGGTTAGGTTAGTGGTTGAGAGCTGCTAGGTGTAATTGTTAGGGTTAGGGGTTAAGAGCTGCTAGGTGTAATGGTTAGGGTTAGGGGTTGAGAGCTGCTAGGTGTAATGGTTAGGGTTAGGGGTTGAGAGCTGCTAGGTGTAATGGTTAGAGTTAGGGGTTGACAGCTGCTAGGTGTAATGGTTAGGGTTAGGGGTTTAGAGCTACTAGGTGTAATGGTTAGGGTTAGGGGTTGAGAGCTGCTGGGTGTAATGGTAAGGGTTAGGGGTTGAGAGCTGCTAGGTGTAATGGTTAGGGTTAGGGGGTGAGAGCTGCTAGGTGTAATGGTTAGGGTTAGGGGTTGAGAGCTGCTAGGTGTAATGGTTAGGGTTAGGGGTTGAGAGCTGCTAGGTGTAATGGTTAGGGTTAGGGGTTGAGAGCTGCTAGGTGTAATGGTTAGGGATAGGGGGTGAGAGCTGCTAGGTGTAATGGTTAGGGTTAGGGGTTGAGAGCTGCTAGGTGTAATGGTTAGGGTTAGGGGTTGAGAGCTGCTAGGTGTAATTGTTAGGGTTAGGGGTTAAGAGCTGCTAGGTGTAATGGTTAGGGATAGGGGTAGAGAGCTGCTAGGTGTAATAGTTAGGGTTAGGGGGTGAGAGCTGCTAGGTGTAATGGTAAGGGTTAGGGGTTGAGAGCTGCTAGGTGTAATGGTTAGGGTTAGGGGTTGAGAGCTGCTAGGTATAATGGTTAGGGTAAGGGGTTGAGAGCTGCTAGGTGTAATGGTTAGGGTTAGGGGTTGAGAGCTGCTAGGTATAATGGTAAGGGTAAGGGTTTGAGAGCTGCTAGGTGTAATGGTTAGGGTTAGGGGTTGAGAGCTGCTAGGTGTAATGGTTAGGGTTAGGGGTTGAGAGCTGCTAGGTGTAATGGTTAGGGTTAGGTGTTGAGAGCTGCTAGGTGTAATGGTAAGGGTTAGGGGTAGAGAGCGGCTAGGTGTAATGGTTAGTGTTAGGGGTAGAGAGCTGCTAGGTGTAATGGTTAGGGTAAGGGGTAGAGAGCTGCTAGGTGTAATGGTTAGGGTTAAGGGTTGAGAGCTGCTAGGTGTAATGGTTAGGGTTAGGGGGTGAGAGCTGCTAGGTGTAATGGTTAGGGTTAGGGGTTGAGAGCTGCTAGGTGTAATGGTTAGGGTTAGGGGTTGAGAGCTGCTAGGTGTAATGGTTAGGGTTAGGGGTTGAGAGCTGCTAGGTGTAATGGTTAGGGTTAGTGATTGAGAGCTGCTAGGTGTAATGGTTAGGGTTAGGGGTTGAGAGCTGCTAGGTGTAATGGTTAGGGTTAGTGATTGAGAGCTGCTAGGTGTAATGGTTAGGGTTAGGGGTTGAGAGCTGCTAGGTGTAATGGTTAGGGTTAGTGATTGAGAGCTGCTAGGTGTAATGGTTAGGGTTAGGGGTTGAGAGCTGCTAGGTGTAATGGTTAGGGTTAGGGGGTGAGAGCTGCTAGGTGTAATGGTTAGGGTTAGGGGTTGAGAGCTGCTAGGTGTAATGGTTAGGGTTAGGGGTTGAGAGCTGCTAGGTGTAATGGTTAGGGTTAGGGGTTGAGAGCTGCTAGGTGTAATGGTTAGGGTTAGGGGTTGAGAGCTGCTAGGTGTAATGGTTAGGGTTAGGGGTTGAGAGCTGCTAGGTGTAATGGTTAGGGTTAGTGATTAAGAGCTGCTAGGTGTAATGGTAAGGGTTAGGGGTTGAGAGCTGCTAGGTGTAATGGTTAGGGTTAGGGGGTGAGAGCTGCTAGGTGTAATGGTTAGGGTTAGGGGTTGAGAGCTGCTAGGTGTAATGGTTAGGGTTAGGGGGTGAGAGCTGCTAGGTGTAATGGTTAGGGTTAGGGGTTGAGAGCTGCTAGGTGTAATGGTTAGGGTTAGGGGTTGAGAGCTGCTAGGTGTAATGGTTAGGGTAAGGAGGAAGAGAGCTGCTAGGTGTAATGGTTAGTGTTAGGGGTAGAGAGCTGCTAGGTGTAATGGTTAGGGTTAGGGGTTGAGAGCTGCTGGGTGTAATGGTTAGGGTTAGGGGTTGAGAGCTGCTAGGTGTAATGGTTAGGGTTAGGGGTTGAGAGCTGCTAGGTGTAATGGTTAGGGTTAGGGGTTGAGAGCTGCTAGGTGTAATGGTTAGGGTTAGGGGTTGAGAGCTGCTAGGTGTAATGGTTAGGGTTAGGGGTTGAGAGCTGCTAGGTGTAATGGTTAGGGTTAGGGGTTGAGAGCTGCTAGGTGTAATGGTTAGGGTTAGGGGTTGAGAGCTGCTAGGTGTAATGGTTAGGGTTAGGGGGTGAGAGCTGCTATGGGTAATGGTTGGGGTTAGGGGTTGAGAGCTGCTAGGTGTAATGGTTAGGGTTAGGGGTTGAGAGCTGCTAGGTGTAATGGTTAGGGTTAGGGGTTGAGAGCTGCTATGGGTAATGGTTGGGGTTAGGGGTTGAGAGCTGCTAGGTGTAATGGTTAGGGTTAGGGGTTGAGAGCTGCTAGGTGTAATGGTTAGGGTTAGGGGGTGAGAGCTGCTATGGGTAATGGTTGGGGTTAGGGGTTGAGAGCTGCTAGGTGTAATGGTTAGGGTTAGGGGTTGAGAGCTGCTAGGTGTAATGGTTAGGGTTAGGGGTTGAGAGCTGCTATGGGTAATGGTTGGGGTTAGGGGTTGAGAGCTGCTAGGTGTAATGGTTAGGGTTAGGGGTTGAGAGCTGCTAGGTGTAATGGTTAGGGTTAGGGGGTGAGAGCTGCTGGGTGTAATTGTTAGGGTTAGGGGTTGAGAGCTGCTGGGTGTAATGGTTAGGGTTAGGGGTTGAGAGCTGCTAGGTGTAATGGTTAGGGTTAGGGGTTGAGAGCTGCTAGGTGTAATGGTTAGGGTTAGGGGTTGAGAGCTGCTAGGTGTAATGGTTAGGGTTAGGGGTTGAGAGCTGCTAGGTGTAATGGTTAGGGTTAGGGGTTGAGAGCTGCTAGGTGTAATGGTTAGGGTTAGGGGTTGAGAGCTGCTAGGTGTAATGGTTAGGGTTAGGGGTTGAGAGCTGCTAGGTGTAATGGTTAGGGTTAGGGGGTGAGAGCTGCTATGGGTAATGGTTGGGGTTAGGGGTTGAGAGCTGCTAGGTGTAATGGTTAGGGTTAGGGGTTGAGAGCTGCTAGGTGTAATGGTTAGGGTTAGGGGTTGAGAGCTGCTATGGGTAATGGTTGGGGTTAGGGGTTGAGAGCTGCTAGGTGTAATGGTTAGGGTTAGGGGTTGAGAGCTGCTAGGTGTAATGGTTAGGGTTAGGGGGTGAGAGCTGCTGGGTGTAATTGTTAGGGTTAGGGGTTGAGAGCTGCTGGGTGTAATGGTTAGGGTTAGGGGTTGAGAGCTGCTAGGTGTAATGGTTAGGGTTAGGGGTTGAGAGCTGCTGGGTGTAATGGTTAGGGTTAGGGGTTGAGAGCTGCAAGGTGTAATGGTTAAGGTTTGAGAGGTGCTACGTGTAATGGTTAGGGTTAGGGGTTGAGAGCTGCTAGGTGTAATGGTTAGGGTAAGGAGGAAGAGAGCTGCTAGGTGTAATGGTTAGTGTTAGGGGTAGAGAGCTGCTAGGTGTAATGGTTAGGGTTAGGGGTTGAGAGCTGCTGGGTGTAATGGTTAGGGTTAGGGGTTGAGAGCTGCTAGGTGTAATGGTTAGGGTTAGGGGTTGAGAGCTGCTAGGTGTAATGGTTAGGGTTAGGGGTTGAGAGCTGCTAGGTGTAATGGTTAGGGTTAGGGGTTGAGAGCTGCTAGGTGTAATGGTTAGGGTTAGGGGTTGAGAGCTACTAGGTGTAATGGTTAGGGTTAGGGGTTGAGAGCTGCTAGGTGTAATGGTTAGGGTTAGGGGTTGAGAGCTGCTAGGTGTAATGGTTAGGGTTAGGGGTTGAGAGCTGCTAGGTGTAATGGTTAGGGTTAGGGGTTGAGAGCTGCTGGGTGTAATTGTTAGGGTTAGGGGTTGAGAGCTGCTGGGTGTAATGGTTAGGGTTAGGGGTTGAGAGCTGCTAGGTGTAATGGTTAGGGTTAGGGGTTGAGAGCTGCTGGGTGTAATGGTTAGGGTTAGGGGTTGAGAGCTGCAAGGTGTAATGGTTAAGGTTTGAGAGGTGCTACGTGTAATGGTTAGGGTTAGGGTTTGACAGCTGCTAGGTGTAATTGTTAGGGTTTGAGAGCGGCTAGGTGTAATACTCAGGGTTTTAGAGATGATAGGTGTAATGGTTAGGGTAAGGGTTTGAGAGCTGCTAGGTGTAATGGTAACGGTAAGGGTTTGAGAGCTGTTAGGTGTAATGGTTAGGGTTTGAGAACTGCTAGGTGTAATGGTTGGGGTTTGAGAGCTGCTAGGTGTAATGGTTAGGGTTGTAAAGCGACTAGGTGTAATGGTTAGGGTTAGGGTTGGAGAGCTGCTCGTTGTAATGGTTAGGTTTAGGATTTGACAGCTGCTAGGTGTAATGGTTAGGGTAAGAGTTTGAGAACTGCTAGGTGTAATAGTCAGAGTTTGAGAGCTGCTAGGTGTAATGGTTAGGGTAAGGGTTTCGAGTGCTGTTAGGTGTAATGGTTAGGGTTTCAGAGCTGCTATGTGCAATGGTTAGGGTTTGAGAGCTGCTAGGTGCCATGGTTAGTGTTTGAGAAATGCTAGGTGAAATGGTTGAGGTTTGAGAGCTGCTAGATTTAATTGTTCGGATAAGGGTTTGAGATCTGCTAGGTGTAATGGTTAAGGTAAAGGTTTGAAAGCGGTTAGGGGTAATTGTTAGGGGTTTAAAGCTGCTAGGTGCAATGGTTAGGGTTTGAAAACTGCAAGGTGAAATGGTTGCTGTTTAAAAGTTGCTAGCTGTAATGGTTAGGGTAAGGGTTTTAAAGCTGCTAGGTGTAATGATTAGGATATGGGTTTGACAGCTGCTAAGTGTCATAGTCAGGGTTTGAGAACTGCTAGGTTTAATGGTTAGCGTAAGAGGTGGAGAGCTGCTAGGTGTAATGGTTAGGGTAAGTGTGTGAGAGCTGCTAGGTGTAATAGTCAGGGTTTGAGAGCTGCTAGGTGTAATGGTTAGGGTAAGTGTGTGAGAGCTGCTAGGTGTAATAGTCAGGGGTCGAGAACTGCTAGGTGTAATGGTTAGTGTTAGGGGTTGAGAGCTTCTAGGTGTAATAGTCAGGGTTTGAGAACTGCTAGGTGTAATAGTAAGGGTTAGGGGTTGAGAGCTGCTAGGTGTATTAGTCAGGGTTAGAGAACTGCTAGGTGTAATAGTAAGGGTTAGGGGTTGAGAGCCGCTAGGTGTAATAGTCAGGGCTTGAGAGCTGCTAGGTTTAATGGGTAGGATAAGGGTTTGAGAGCTGTAAGGTGTAACGGTTTGGGTTTGAGAGCTGCTAGGTGTAATAGTCAGTGTTTCAGAACTGCTAGGTGTAATGGTTAGGGTAAGGGAGCTGCTAGGCTAAGCGTTCTACATCTCTGCTTTATTTAGTTGTATTTATTCTCATGTAAAGGGAGTAGAAAGGTTAGAGTTAGGGTTAAAATGTTATGTTCGTTTTAAGAATTCAGATATCTCATATTGTTTTTAAAAATGTCATAATCGATAGTAGAAATGAAGTAAGAAGATTTCCGCAAATTCAAATTTCTTTAGGGGTATTTTAAGATGTTTTTATGGGATGATATTATAGGAACAACCAAACCTAACACTTTAAATATATATTCTGACGATGTAAAGAATTTTAAGCATCAGAACTTTTACCATAATGAACAGGTTTTACATTCAATACCACAAAAATTGTTGATGTGCCGTAAAACAAAATAACAAAACCAATGAACATGGGTAAATATTTAAAAATATAAAATACTTGAACGTAACGCTTTTACCAAAATGCACGGATTTTGCATGAAATAACACAATGTCTTATCATCCATTTCTCTGATATCATAATTTCTATATTTTGCTCCCCTCTTCCTCCCCCTCTCCATCTTCATCCCCCCTGTTTCTCTCTTCCTCTATTTTTTTGTAGTTTTGCCGTTTACAATGTCTTATCATCCATTTCTCTGATATCTCTATTTCTATATTTTGCTCTCGCTCCTCCCCTCCATTTTAATCACTCCCCCATTTCAATCACTCTCC
>OY744555.1:25285765-25305765 GCA_963556195.1 Sepiola atlantica | reverse complement strand
GTATATATGTGTATGTATATATATAAGTATATATATATATTTATATATATATATGTATATATATGTATATATATATATGTATATACATATATATATGTATATATATATATATAAATATATATATGTATATATATTAGTACTTAATGTATCCACATAAAATGTTATAAGGAGATATACTTTTTATGCATCAGTTTTCAGTATTTACTTCAACAGTGCTGTATACGTAAGTAGAGCTAGGTAGTAAGCAATGAAAATATATATGGCAATTAAGCTACACAAATGCTTCCGCGTTTCATGCCAGGGGGGAATCTTCAGGCTAAATGCATATGTATATATATATATATATATGAATATTTAAGTATATATATGTATGTATATATATATGTATGTATATATATGTATATATATATATGTATATATGTATGTATATACATATATGTATATATATATGTATATTTATATATGTATATATATGTATATTTATATATGTATATTATAAGGAGATATAATTTTTTATGTGTCAGTTTTCAGTATTTACTTCAACAGTGCTCGATACGTAAGTAGAGCTAGGTAGTAAGCAATGAAAATATATATGGCAATCAAGCTACACAGAGGCTCCCGTGTTTCGTCCCCGGGGGGAATCGTCAGGCATTTAGCCAGACGATTCCCCCCGGGGACGAAACACGGGAGCCTCCGTGTAGTTTGATTGGCATATATATTTTCATTGCTTACTATATATATATATATATATATATATATATATATATATATATATATATATATATAATAGAGAATGGTAGTTTGCTTAAATCATTTTTGAAAGGATGTGGGCAATGCAAAATCCCGGGAAGGATGTAAGCTGGAAAGATAATTATTATAAAATATTTATTAGTCCTATTTTTTAAATTTTAAGTTACTCTACTATGATATATTATAAACCCAATTTCTAATAACTTTTTATACCAATTTTAGTGGATGAGGATTAGAAGGCTTTATAGTCTGTCACTCTGCTTGTTTGCCCTTTCGCCCTACAAGCACCTGGTTCTCCTGATGTTTTGCTATTTGTTTTCTAAATGTACTTTTTGGGCCTTTTCTGTATAACGTGTCGATGCAGGCGCTGATGAAGTGACTTTTGGACAATCTTTAAAAATTATTTTTGTAAAGTATGAATAAAATAAAGTAATTCCAAAATGTTTTGGAAACGATTGTACGCCAAATTGGACTTTTAGTTGGGACTCTAGGAACGCAAAATGCAATGACTTGTCCTTATATATATATATATATATATATATATATATATATATATATATATATATATGTGTGTTTATGTTCGTATGTAAATGTGTTAATGTTCGTATGTAAAATGTATGACAGAAAAAGGAATACGCAGAGTACACCTTTCTAAGGAAGTAGTTTTTTACTATAGAAAAATACCCTAGTTAAGATCCCATATAACTGTAAGTTTTCTTTTGCTTTTTATGGATCGATAGTGTTTTAATTTCCAGAAATTTATATAACATAATACCATAAATATTACATAAATATATTGATATATTTGATGTTATATATTTTTATGTATTTTTGTATATATTTTTAAATATTTTCAAAGTTTAATTTTATGACCTGTAGTGGTATAACTGCGGTAATAGTCCTCTGAAAAGAAGAATTATCTTTGAAAACTCATGAGCTAAGGACAGTAAGATACTTTGCTTGAACTTTGAATTCTAATAAAATGTGATTGACACCTTATTTTATTACTTCATTTTATATCATAATATATATATACATATATATATACATATATATATATATATATATATATATATATATATATATATATATATATATATATATATGCTATTAAAAATTGATAGTGTTTTGAAAATCTCAATGTTCGTATGTAAAATGTATGACAGAAAAAGAAATACGAAGAGTACACCTTTCTAAGGAAGTAGTTTTTTACTATAGAAAAATACCTTAGTTAAGATCCCATATAACCGTAAGTTTTCTTTTGTTTTTTTATGGATCGATACGTGTTTTTATTTCTAGAAATTTATATAACATAATACCATAAGACATATTACATAAATATTGTTGAATGTGATTTTATGAAGGCTTACCAAAGCATTCCTTTCAGGACACCAATGATCACCGTTAAAGATATTTTTTCTTACAAATATTATTTATTAAAATTAAATGTTTTTCCTACACGTGTTTCACTACCAAGCAGGTACTTGCTTGGCAGATCATCAGGGAAATTAAATGTCTGGAATACGGGTTTCAACTGCCGATAATACACAATGTGGCGTTGCAATAGTTTTTTTAATGAATCAATTTTTTTAATAAAATCACATATAAATGCTCTGTACTCTGTAATCGAGTATCATCGAGCTTGTTTTTATTGGAACAACCCCGGTCTTCACTGAATGATCTATTTTATAAGTGAAAATTTAAATCTATATATATATATATATATATATATATATATATATACATACATATATATATATATACATATATACCTATATATATATATATATATATATATATATATATATGTATATATATATATATATATATATATATATATATGTATACATGTTAGCGGTAATAAAAACAAATTAATTACAGAAAACTAGAACTCTTTGCCTTGTATTGTTTTGCTTACGTTTATAGGATGTTTTTTTTACGTAATGTCTTATTCTGATTATAATGTGTGCATATCAAGTTATGTATGTATTTATGTTTATATATTTTGGTCTAATGAATTCCCTCATAAACTCTTTAACCTATCTTTGGGAATTTAAATCGGATAATGTGGGCTGTTTTTAGTTTTTTTTAGTTTTATGCACATAGGGCAAAAAGGGGTGCAACCCCTACATGAACATCAAAATACCTCCAATTTTTGTTTAAATTCTAAAATGCACTAGACCAGCTCGACAATCAGCTTAATCCCAGCTTCTTCTTCTTTCGTGGGAATCAGATGATGCTGGTGTTTGCATTAGTTTCCCTGATGTTTCTTTTCTGGGAAGACATCGGGTACTTACAGGAGGGACCCCGAGAAGGTTGCCAACATCCCTAAGTAAAAGTGATACTGTGGAACCGACTGGATTCGAACTTGGAACACCCAGGTCTTCAGTCAGTGTCGTTATCCACTTAACCACCGTCACTTCCCACTTCACTGTGAAGCCCCAAGATGCCGGATAGCCTTCTTTCCTCGTGCTGCCGGCCACTGGAACTCCCTCTTTGCTGCCTGTTTGCCTGATTGTATTGACATGCAGAAGTTTAAAACTTAAAATAACACCGGAAACCTACACCCTAATTAACAGTAGCCCGTTACCTCTACAGTGGCGGCCTGCCTTTTTCTTGGGGGGGGGAATTATGTTTTAAAATCTGGTAATATATATATATACGTTTTCTGCCCTCTGCATTTGCAGTCATGCAGTTAAAAGACTGCAATGTGTTAAGTGCCAGAATTTAACTGTCAGGCTACTGCACCAACGCATCATTGAACACATAAATACACGCAGTTTTTCTACAAGTTTATCTCATCATGTTGCAACACGCAACACATCATTCATGCCTGTATTCTTGCCTCAGTTAGAACTATCGGTAACTTAAGTATTCGAAGGCCATTCTAATCTCTAAGCACATACCCTCTTTAAAGAACAGAGCCGAACTTTGTCACTCCTTCATTTTTAACCTTACTCCTCCTCCTACATCATCCCACCCTCAATCACCTTGGGCTATGCTTCATACACCTTCTCCCTTGTCTCTGCTCGAGCCCAATGATCTCAACCATCTCTCCGCCTAACCTCTCTTGATCTCACCTATCAATTCTCTTACTTTCCTTGTGTTCCTTAAAACCTTTCATTCAGGGATCTTTTCCCTCTATTCCTCCCCCTTAACCCACACTCGTCTTCCCTTTTAAGTACCTTTCTTGTCGATACTCTTCCCCACAACGTCTACAACCTCCTATCCACACACTAAGCAACCCACACTTCGAACTTAACCTTAGATCATATTTTGACAGAAATATGATCTAAGGTTAATATCGAATTCTAACTCTGCCTTATGAGATCTCAGTTTATAATAGATGTTGATCGATAACATCGACATGCCAGTGTCGCAGATTTTGTACATATCTGTGTAAATAAAAATAATCATATATTGAAACTCTATTTGATATTGAGCACTTTTATAAACCCAGTTGAAAACTCTTTGGATTACTACCCTGTGGATGTTTTACATGGATTATATATCTATCTATATATATATATATATATATATATATATATATATATATATAATATCAGTATTATTATTTTATTTTTATTATTTTTAGACAAAATGTTCGATTGTCTACCCTCTTTAGTTATTTTTCCATTGTTCTTGGGCATTGAAATGTCGCGCCTCGCTTGGAGAGGACATGGGATTCCTCTTTCACAGATTCGACTTCCTGTGATGGCGCGGATGTCTTCTTAGGACTATCTGTTTCCTGGCCTTCATGATGGCTACCCTGTCACAAAATCACAAAAGGAAGCGCAGAGGAAATAAAAGAAAATTATTTCGAATTACCGTACGCACAATGGACAAAAACAGAGCATCTAAAAAGTTTACAAATAATAACAAATATATAGGGGAGTCGTAACATAACACCCTTTAATAACGGAGTATAAAAGGTCACCTTTGCTGCAGATATATAAGATTTAAAAAAAATGATATTGGTGTGAAGTTTAAGGTTGAAATAAACTAGCTCAAAGTTCGCACATTTTGTTTAGTAAAAAAGTTCTATATTTTCTTAACAAAGTCATTCAATAACATTATCTTAATAGGTTACGAAGTAAATAAGATATTTATGTAGCGAAAATTGTATTAACTGTTATGGAGTGTCAGTTGCAGCATATATACCAAATGTTAGTTAGTCAACGGTTGTAACCGTAAGGCATTTTTCCTGTAATAACAAAAAATAGTTGCTCAATATTGTATAGGTAAAGGAGTTATCTGCTCCTGTGTTGAAAGATTAAACGGGAGTTATCTACCCCTTATAACTATATATAACAATCTGTGGAAGCGGCCATTTTGCTTTTTAGTAGTAAACAGTGACGGACGTAGTAAGGGGCATCGTCCTTACTCTACAATTATAAGAGGGGTTCATGACATAAATGTACTCCAATAATGCCCCACAATAAAACATTTACAACAATTATTCGTCTATGTATCACAATTTCAAAGAACTTTCCTGTTTTTCTCTGATTATTTAAAACCGAACAACAGTTCCATGAACATAATTGTTTTTCACGAACTTCTTTTCTATGGAACATATTACCGCAAGTCTGCTTCTCCACTGACCACAACATGGTCATTTTAAAGGCCAGTAATAACACATAGTAGTAGAGCTGTCTTCTGAAGAAATTAATCGTTTCCAACTGTCTGTAAAATATTGTTTATCATCTAAATGACATTGAACATTTTCAGGTGACATTTAGACTTGGTAAGTGTTGATTTATTTGTATTCAAAAAATGGATGACACTGACCGTCGGAAAATGAGCCTCACTCTCACCCTAACCCTTAGCCTAACCCTAACCCTCACCCTAACCCTCACCCTGACCATCACGTTAACCCTCACTCTCACTCTCACTCTATCACTAACCCTCACCCTAACCCTAGTCCTCACCCTCACCCTCTCCCTTACCATTACCCTCACCCTCACCCCAACCCTCACCATACCCCTCCCCCTAACCAAAACCCTCTCCCTAACCATCACCCTCACCCCCACCCTCTCCCTAACCATTACCCTCACCCTCAGCCTAAACATTACCCTCACCCTCACTCCAACCCTCACCATACCCCTCCCCCTAACCAAAACCCTCCCCCTAACCATCACCCTCACCCTCACCCTCTCCCTAACCATTACCCTCACCCTCAGCCTAACCATTACCCTCACCCTCACACAAACCCTCACCATAACCCTCCTCCTCCCCCTCACCCTAACCCTAACCTTAACCCTCTCCCTCACCCAAACCCTAACCCTCATCCTAACCCCAACCCTCACCCGCACTCTTACCATACCACTCACCCACCCTCACCCTTACCCTAACAATCACCCTAACCCTAACCCTCGCCCTTACCCTCACCCTAACCGTAACCTTAACCCCACACTTACCCTTACCCTTACCCTCACCGTCACAATTACCCTAACCCTCAACCTAACCCTCACCCTTACCTTAACTCTAACCATTGAGTCGCGAGTTCAATCCTCACTAGAAGACTATGAAGCCAAAACTTATTTCCTTTTCAATCTGCAAGCCAGGTAAAAACGGACTCGAGTCTGGCTCAAGATCATCACCTCCGCCATAGGGGGAGATAATTTAATATTAAATTTATATTCAAAACTGATCCCCAAAATCTGCATTATCGATAAAATAACAATGTTCATGTATTTACTTTTAAACGAAGTATTTAAAACAAGTGAACCGGTAAATTGACACACATCATTTACTTATGTTTGAAACTAAAGGAGTAAATATATATATAACAAAAATAATACATTTTACAAAATAAAATACCTAATATATAAACATGAATATGAAAATGACATAAAATAACACAATCAAAATTTACGCTATCTGTGCTTCGTTATTTATCATAAGGCGTCTAGCCGGTATTACGACTTCCGGCAACAATAACTTCCGGTTGGTTTGTGAAACGAGTATGTACACATATAAACGTATATGAAAAGCTATAAACATATATAACAATTTAAACAAATGTATGCTATTATATTCATTCTTTTTTATTATTATACTATTGTCGCCTTCTTTATAACTTTGTGTGTTCTTATATTTATATTGATTGTCTATCACATACCTACTAGATTTCAGTACAATAAATCATACACAACACACAATAGTTAAACACGATCGCCATCAATTGTGTGAAGAATAAATTTACTTATAACTTTTGGCAAAAACCAGACACTCATTTCAAATTACCTACTAGATACTATCTTCGAGTGTCTTCGGTATCTCTGTACGGGTGACGGTATTAATTACAAACCGGAAGTAATTTTATGTCGCTTAGGAATTAGAAATCTCGTAATTCTTGATGATAAAATGAAATAAAACTTCTTTTTTTTTAATTCGTACAATATAATTTTGCAAATGAAAGAAATAAAATGAGATTTATTAGTTGAATAACAAATAAAATTGATAAATTAATTCCAAGTTGTAATTAAGGTAAATTTATAGAAGTGCACCTTTCGTATTTCGACCCCTAAAAAAAGTATCCTATTTTTTGGGGCAAATTACATGTAAACAGCCTCAACAAATATCCGCTATGAAAAAAAATTATGAAAAGTTTTATTATTTTAGATTTTAGGAGGGGGGGTCACTTTCCTATATACGTTATACGTAAAGTGAGCACCCATTTCTTGGCCACCGAATCTCAACTCTCTTGTGTTTCGACCCCTAAAAAAAAGTTTCTACTTTTTTGGCAAATTAAATGTAAACAGCCATCCATAACAAATATCCGCTATGAAAAAAAAAAATGAAATGTTTATCAATTTAGATTTTAGGAGGGGGGGTCACTTTCCTATATAAGTTATACGTAAAGTGAGCACCCATTTCGCGCGGATATTTGTTGAGGCTGTTTACATGTAATTTATCCAAAAAAGTAGAAACTTTTTTTTTTAGGGGTCGAAATACGAAAGGTGCACTTCTATAAATTTACCGTAATTAATTCCGAACACCCTCTGTACAAGGGTTTGTCAGGACAACCTGACATAAGTATACTTCACCCTACAAGTAAACCCTTACCAAATATTCAAAATAACATAGTATTCGAAACACAAATAAGATCCCTTCGACATTGGCTCATACAGGGAATAGAACACCTTCTCCAAGTAATGTAACCTCAAGTAACAACACTTTTCTGGATACTCCACCAGACTAGATGAATTCTAGTCTAGTTAGACCAAGAGACAAAAAGAAAGATATACTATAAAATAATAAGCTGGTCAATTAGGGAGTGACAAATTAATGTTCTTAACTTCTTTACTAACTCAGTATTTGAAGGATAAAAGAGAACTTTAATAGAATATTCGAATATCTATGTATCTCATATAGAACGCATATGTGTAGCCTCTTGATTTCTGTGAACTACGACTGAAGTAAAGTGCAACAAAATGCAATATATATATACATATATATATAAACATTAGATGGACAATTCGGAAAATTGTAAAATAAAAAAAGTCGCATCAAACAAAACCACTCCGTGTTATTTAATAATGTTTGCCTAAATATATATATATATATATATATATATATATATATATATATATATATATAGCACTAGATTAAATGAAAGAATAAAATTGCGACTCAAATTTTATTTGCATTCAATGTTCAGGCAAAGTTCTTTAAAGTCCTTAACTCATGAGTTTTGAAAGAAAATATTTTCCTCAGAGAACCATTACCGCAATGACATTACTGCAGGTTATAAAATTAAACATTGAAAATATATTAAAATTTACATAAAAATACATAAAATTATATAAAACATCATATATATATATATATATACATATATATATATATATATATATATATATATATATATATATATATATATATATTGTATATTGAATATAAGAGACAGCTGATGTCTAGATATCCTTTGGTAGATCCTTTCAATAGTCCGAATTAATATCTTAGTTTCCGAGGGGAATTGGCTGATGAATTAGCCATAGTTTGGATTTGTCTCCCAAGTACATATATATATGGTACGAAGTTAAAATCTAGTGGGTTATTTTTAGCGATTTTATTGTTTTCGATCTAACGGGTTTTGAAAATCTCAGTTGCAAATAATGACGAAAAGTTAAAAATCTAGCGATTTTCTGGCGATTTTGCGTTCTCAATCTAGCGGGTTTTGAAAATCTCAGTTGGCAACACTGCGTATGCGACAGACACATATATACAAATTATCCTTTTTATTTGTTTTAAATAATAAAGATATATATATATATATATATATATATATATATATATATATATATATATATATGAAGTGGTGTACTAAAAGCGAACTTTTAGGAAAAGTAAAACCTATTGTGAAGAGTATACAGCTCAATATCCAGGATAGAGCAGGTAGAATGAAGAAGAATGGAAAGGAATTAGAGAAGCAAAAGCCAAATCATAATTCAATTCAATTGCTCAGAGCAAGGTATATTCCGCAAAAAAGGCAATTTATTCAAGTTAAATTTTCCTTAAGCCAGGCTTTTCAAAGATCAAAATCTCATCATCAGAGGAAGTCGCTGGGATAGATAAGTTGGCAAAGGCCAAGATTTAAAATTTGAAAAAATAAAATAAAAGTTGTAGGGGGAAGAAACAACAGGGCAAAATTCTGCCCGAATGCAAGCAAATGTCCGATTGCTAAAAAGTATATATATATATATATATATATATATATATATATATATATATATATATATATATATATATATATATAAAGAGACAGATAGACAGATATAGATGAATACTTATGTAATTTTATCTTGTGATTTTATATATATTTATTTTGTAATAATTCATGATATTATTTTATAATTCTAGATTCTTATTTTATTACTTCATTTCATATTATGATATTAATGCTCTATCCAGTATATTGAGCTTCAGTTTTTATCCGGATGTTTCACTAATTATAAGATATTAGTTAACGCTCATATCTTTTGTTGGATTACTTCATATATATATATCTGTCTTTTTTTTAGATAATGCAAAATTAAAAATGTTCAAAAATAACCTATACTTCGATTGTTTTTCAACTTCCGGCGTTTGTTGAATTCGCATAAAGAGTAAGTGCTTGAAGAGTAAGTGGTTGAATCGAATTTAAACCAAGTTTTTTCACCAAACTCCAGTAGGTCGGAGAGCCTTGGGTACCATGTGATATAAAATTCACAAATAAATATTACACTATTATTAAAGAATCGTTCATTCATTTGGATATATTTCCACCAAACAGAACCAGCATATATATATATATATATATATATATATATATATATATATATATATATTTAAAATCCCGAAACAGTTTTCATGGTAAACAACTGACGATCCCTTATATAAAAAAAAACATATATAAAGATATATTTATATTAGAGTAAATTATTGGAAGTTAACTAATATAGTGATTGCAGTAGATTGATTGACTTACTAGACAAAAATCTTTCAACGAAAAAATGTTTTTTGTGGGTTTTTTTCTCCAGTTTAGAAGGTTAAAAAAACTTCCGAGACTATATATATATATATATATATATATATATATATATATATATATATATATATATATATATATATATATATATTGTGTTTCTGAGTTTAAATCTCCTTTGGGAAATTGTGTCTCCGAAAACCAAGAAAAAAACTTATACATATGTTTCACTACCACAACTTTGTCGAGCAGATTGACGGTTCATTTGTCTGATACTAGCGTCATGGCCCAACACTTAACTAACGATTCCTGCCCCCGATCGGAATTCAGAAAACTATTAGGTGAAAACACCAAAATCTTAGAATATATGACTGACAAACAAAAACTCCAGATATTAGAAGCCCTATATATAAAAACAAAAAAAACCCTAATTAATGGAATTAACTTTAATATCAGTAATAATATTCTAAAATGGTCATAGCTCTAAAAAAATAGTTTCGTACTTAGTAAATAGTTCCCGCCAAAACCTAGTATAATACTAACACATGGTCTGTATCTTATTAACCTCATTCTCTTGAAGATGGACTCGGATGGGTCTGAAAGTACTTAAGAGACAAATCATAACTATGGCAAATTTATCAGTCAATTCACCTCCAAAACTAAGATCCTGATTCGGACTATCGAAAGGATCTACCAAAGGATATCTAGACATGAGTTGTCTCTTATGTTTAACAATACTTGCCTGCAAGAGAAGATGCTGCCTATATATATATATATATATATATATATATATATATATATATATATATATATATATTAGTACTTCATGTATCCACATAAAATTTTATAAGGAGATATAATTTTTTATGTATCAGTTTTCAGTATTTACTTCAACAGTGCTCGATACGTAAGTAGAGCTAGGTAATAAGCAGTGAAAATATATATGGCAATCAAGCTACACAGAGGCTCCCGTGTTTCATCCCCGGGGGAATCGTCAGGCTATAAAGAAAACAAAACAAAAAAAAAAAACGATTCCTTCCGGAGATGAAACACGGGAGCCTCTATGTAGCTTGATTGTCATATACATTTTCACTGCTTACTATATATATATATATATATATATATATATATATATATATATATAAATGACGGAAAAGAGATAAAGATGTATGGATGACAAATATATTTCCACTTCGATTGTACAATGCAAGGTGTACTGGATAAAAGCATGTTCATTTTTCTTACCTTAAGCCAAGGCTTTTCAAAGATTAAAATCTTAGAGAAATTACATAGAGCAATTTTCAAAATAAATCTATATCGTATATTGAGCTTAAACCATTTCACTATAGGTTCTATCTTCTAAACGTATACTTTTAGTTTTATTTATTTATTTATTTATATATACACACACACACACACATATATATATATATATATATATATATATATATATATATATATATATATATATATATTGTATTATAAAGATTGAAAAAAAATTCTAATTAAAAGTGTTCAAACTGAATTTTTTTTAAAGAATTACTCTTCTGTTCAAAAAAAAAACTAATTAGATAAGTAATTTTATTGATTTCCTTCTGAGGAGAAAAGTATTTTTTGAAAATCTATGGATTAAGGCTCAGTTTATTATATTCCTAGGTTGAACACCTGGTGATTTACTAAACGTGTGCATAGTCCAATGTTATTCTTTTCATTATTCTAATGTTACATATATCAATGTTCCAACTACAATATCGAGCATCTCCTTATAAGGATAGAATCTAATATAATATATGTATTTATATATATATATATATATATATATATATATATTCATTTTGGTACAGTAAAAAGAGGACAACATTTGTACCGTCGGTTTCAAGCTCGAAAAAATTTAGCCATCCGGCACTCTTCAGCTACTGTTTTCATCTGTTTTGGAAATATGAAGTCACGTGACACTCTCGTTGGGACGCGTTATTTGTTCAGTGTGTTGTGTACGTTTGTTTGAATTTAAATTTAGTGTAATGAAACTGTTGAGATTTAAAACCGGAGGAGATTTGGAGAGATATAATAATATAAGATTAAAGGGGAAAATAATAAATTAAAAAATAAAATAAAAATAAAACTAAAATTAAAATTAAAATAAAATTTGAAATTAAAACATAAGAAATAAAAAAAATAAAAAGATAAAAAAAAGTTTCTATGTAATTCCCGTGAGTCAATTTTATAATATGAGATCAAAGGGAATCAAAATAAAATTAAAATAAAATTAAAATAAAATAAAATAAAATTTGAAATTAAAACATAAGAAATAAAAAGATAAAAAGATGAAAAAAAATTTAAAAAATAAAAAATAAAAAAGTTTATATGTAATTCCCGTGAGGCAATTTTATGAATCTGAATCATTAGCCGTTACTGTTTTTGTGTTTGAAGGTGTGCGTTCTAAAAAAAACAGTTAGTTAATATCGTGTTTACATTCTTTTAAACAGCCTGGAGTAATTTTGATAAAGAAATTGCTGGATCTAAGAGAGGTAACTTTGTTGGAAATATAAAGGTTTGAGGTTGTTTAAATGGATTTGGTAGATTAGTCTAATGACTGATTAATAAATTAAATATTTTTGTGAAAGTCGAGGTTTTTGCTCTTGAAATTCATGTGGATATGGGTTGATAAGGTGTTTGTTCGTATTTTTTTATTTGTTTATATTAGTAATGATGGGAAGTAGAGGGGGGAGTAGCTAGACATTATGTGAATCGGTCAGTCCAGTTTATGAGTAGTGCTTGTCTCTTGTGGATACATCCCTTAAAGATTTCATCGAGGACATTCAAACAGGCTGTATTCGGATCAATGATGGCCCTTGAAATGTGGTATTTTTCTGTGTCACATAGAGGACATCTGTTTATGGCTGGAGAGAAGGATGGTTTTCCTTAATTACTTTGTATTTGATGGTGAAGAGTGTATTTTCTTCTGCCATATTCGGGTCGCGAGTACCGTATTTGCCTTGTTTTTGTATCTGAAGGAGTTTATGTGTTCGTATAATCTTAGTTTGAAGTTTCCCTGCGTCATTCTAATGTATTTTTCTGCACTACCGGTATTCAGGTTTGTGATGGTTGCTTTATATATGATTGAATCGATTTTGCAGTTTCCCTCTAGGGGGCAGTTGTTTTTGTCTTGGCATTAGCAGCCTGCGTTTGTAATTTTTCTTATTGGAGGGGCAGTGGAATAGCTGACCTTAACAGAATTTCTGTTAAAATGTTTGTATAGGTCACTTGTGGGTGGGAAGTATTTGTCGAGTAATTTGAGGAACAGGTGGCCTACATTTGTCTTGCTATTGGTGGAATAGGGTGGAGAAAACCAGATCACCGATCTCCTTCTATTGCGGGTCCCCCGTTGTTGGTCTCGCGTGGGGGTGTATAAGATCTCTTCTCTGAACCCGCTGTCGCGGAGCGCTTTGTTGTAATATGGTGCTGCTTGGTTGAAAATTTCGGGACTGGATAAGAGGTTTTAAATGAGTTTCTGTGTGCGTATAATGTTTGTTTGAAGTTTCCCAATGTATTTTTCTGAACTACCGGTGTTCTGCTTTGTGACGGTTGCTTCATATATGATTGCATCGATATGAGTGCGTTTGTAATTGCTTTGGGTTCCGCAGAGATAATTTTTCTTATCGAAGGGGCAGTGGAATAGCTGACCGTGACATAATTTCTGTTACAAAGTTTGTATAGGTCACTTGTGGGTGGGAAATGTTTGTCGAGTAATTTGAGGAAAAGGAATTTAAAACCTCTCATCCAGTCCCGAAATTTTCAACCAAGCAGCACCATATTACAACACAGCGGGTACAGAAAAGAGATCTCATACACCCCCACCTGAGACCAACCACGGGGGACCCGCAATAGAAGCAGATCGGTGATCTGGTTTTCCCCACCTTATTCGACCAATACCAAGACAAAGGTATGCCAACTTTTCCTCAAATTACTCTACAAACACTTCCCACCCACAAATGAATTACACAAACTTTTTAACAGAAATTCTGTTAAGGTCAGCTATTCCACTGCCCCTTCAATAAGAAAAATTATCTCTGCAGAACCCCAAAAAATTACAAACGCAGGCTGCTCATGCCAAGACAAAAACAACTGCCCCCTTGAGGGAAATTGCAAAATCGATTCAATCATATATGAAGCAACCGTCACAGACCAGAATACCAGTAGTGCAGAAAACCCGAGACACTGGACACTCGCAATAGGAGATCGGTGATCTTGTTTTCTCCATCCTATTCCACCAATAACAAGACAAAGGAAGGCCACATCAAATGACTTCCCATTTTCAAAACAGATGACAACATAAACTGAAGAGAGCCGGATGGCTAAGACTTTCCGAGCTTGAAACCGACGGTACAAATGTACTAATTTTTCTGTACCAAAATAAATAAATATTATGCTCTTAATTTTTATCTTTAGTTCTTAATTAATCGAGCACTCTGCGTGGATTTTTCCTACTTTATTACAATGAAGTTATATATATATATATATATAGTATATGTATAAATATATATATATATATAAATATATATATATAAATATATATGTATATATATATATATATATATATATATATATAAATATTATATAAATATATATATATATATATATATATATATATATATATATATATATATATACACATTGTTTCTTTTTGTTGTCGAACTAGTAATACGGATGAATCCCAGGAGCATGGGAACAATCCCGAACAACCTAAAAAATGACTGGGATAAATTTAGCTCGAAGAGATTACTGAAGGCATATATCAGACGGCAATTAAGATCTTAAGAAAAATCTTTGAATGCGTAAACCAACCCACATAAGCTATGCATGCTAAACAGTCACATTGAAGTTACAATAGGATGAAAAGAAAACCACAGAAAGAACACCATCACATGATGGTTAATGTAGTTTCAGAATATGTGTTTTTTTATATATATGGACGTCCGGCCTGCAAAGCAGACCTCGCCCTCTTATTGTATAATAGTTTGGGATAAATTTAGTTCCGTAAAAATTTCTCGTTTAATAAAGCAACTTTATTAGACGAACTTTAAAAAATAATTATTTTGCATTTCATCTACGGCGAACGGGAGATCTCACCTTAAAAGATAGACTGATTACCTGCGTACGAACATTAAATTGCCTTATTTTCATTATTTTTGTTCCAAATACATTTAGAAAATATTATAATATTTTAATAAATTCTGCTCATAAATGTTACCATATGATGATTATATCTACTCGTGAATGTTACAACCGTAGCGCCTATGCCTAAATTCTCTTCATAAACATATATTAATATTGACAGTAATTAATATGATATGTTAGGTTATGTTTATGTATGATAACAATATATTCTTCAAAACGTTTAGAGTTCAGAATAAACCGCAAACTTGTATATATATATATATATATATATATATATATATATATATATATATATATATATATATAGATATATATATATATAATTATTGATGAGAATGTATGTATTAGCATATACTGTAAATGCTTTTTACTTCGCAGTTTTCTTTAAAAGATTCAGCTCGATGATTGTCAATTAGTGACAACAGAGCAAATATAAGCCAGGTTCATGTTATATTCCAATAACCATGTTTTTATTTGATTATTTTTATTTTTATTTTTTCACATTTCCAAAAACATAACATTTCTGTGAGGGATAAACATGTACAAGTGGCAAATCTATTTCAACTTCGATTGTTCAATGCAAGGTGTACTCATCCATCTATGTAATTCCTCTGATGATAATATTTTAATCTTTGAAAAGCCTTGGCTTGAGGAAAAATCATAAACATGTTTTTACCAAGTACACATTGCATTGAACAATCGAAGTTGAAATAGATTTGACCTTCGTACATGTTTATCGCTCTTCTTTCATTTATCTATCTATCTATCTATCTATCTATCTATCTATCTATCTATCTATATGTCTCTCTCTCTCTCTCTCTATATATATATATATATATATATATATATATATATATATATATATATATGAAAGGATTTGTTTTTGTTTATTATCTACGGACGTAGACGTTTCGTCTCTTTTCAATCGAGACTCTTCAGCGTAGTATGACTATTCACTGCCGGTCACACGATTCGAAACCCTGGATTATAAGTATTTTTCAACTCAAATCCGACGTCTTAAACCTCGCGGCCAATATTTGAACAGCTGATAAACTGTGGTAGTTTAAACACATTTAAAGCGGCGATGACAACATAGGCATTCTACTTATATTAAGGAATGATATTCCTGCACTGAAGATTGCGTAAGCATGAAACATCGATGTCCGTAGGTAACTAATATTTATTTATAAACTATTATTATATAACCCCCTTTACTAAGGCTGGACACTCTGAGGGAATTTAATAACAAGCAGTACTACTAGCTTCATTGCGAGATCCAACGCGGTTTGTTGTTGTTGTTGATCACTCTTCGCAGCTTGCTGTAAATACCCGCCGACTTGGCATTTTCAAAGTTAAATTCCTCCTACCTTCCAAGTTAATTTGTGGTGGCCAACGGGTAAGACTCTTGACTGCGAATCAGTAGCGATGTGTGATCGGAGTTCGCGCCCGCCATCTCTATTGATTACCACCCGCCAATATTTAAAATAAAATACATCTAAAAAAACGTGTTTATGTCTAAGGTCTAATCACTAGTCAACTAACTATATTAATTCCGTTATTATATTATATATTAAGCTTTCATTTTTAATAGCATTGAATTACAAGTCTGATTACGCAAGTAGAACATATATCCTCTACGTCAGGGGCGGGTAACCTCCGGTCCGCGGGCCGGAGATGGCCCGCGAAGACTTAGCGTCCAGCCTGGCACTCTGTTAGGGTTAGGGTTAATAATACTTAAAATAAAATACATCTAATAAACGTGTTTATTTCTAAGGTCTAATCACTAGTCGACTAACTATATTAATTCCGTTGTTATTTTATATATCAAGCTTTCATTTTTAATAGAATTGAATTACAAGTCTGATTACGCATGTAGTACGTCAGGGGCGGGCAACCTCCGGCCCGCGGGCCACATCCGGCCCGCGAAGGCTTAGCGTCCGGCCCGCCACCCTGTTGTGCTTTATTATTGCAATCCGGCCCGTGGACCTCCCAGTAAAACTCATATCATTTTGTTACTTAGACGTAAAAGTAGGTTTCAATTAAGATTTACAGTGGGATAAAAATGTATAAATATCAGCGAGCGATGATGTATGTATATTTTATTTTTCTTTAACTATTAATTTCAAATCTTTGGCCTGAGATAAAAATAGAGAAAAAGAGAAAGAGAGAGGCAAAGAGGAAACGAGAGACGAGGAAAGGGCATGAAACATAGAACCTATGTGAGGTGTGTCAAAACGAATGCTGGATCAACTTGCTACTTCCCCCGTCATTATATTTTATGATTCCAAAATGGCTCTTCGTCGGCGCCTTTTATAGCATCACATACAGAAGTCTCTTGAGAAAAAATATCAGATTTGTCGAGTGTTCAATGCAATTTTTGTACAATTTATTGATGTAAACAAAATATAGTAATTCTGAGATTTCGTTTTTCACTCCGGACCGCGATCTCCTTCCAAAAGTCTCATCTGGCCCTCACTCTGAAAAGGTTGGCCGCCCTTGGTCTAGAAGTATTACTTCTTTACTGTTTGAGGACAGAAAGATGAAATGCAGCGCCAGAACAGATGCCACACTTTGATCCTAGCCACTCCCCCCCCCCCCAAAAAAAAATAATGCCTGGTTATTTATATTGCGTTTCTGAACAACGTAGATGTCTTTCTTCAGATACGATCTCCTTCCAAAAGTCTCATCTGGCCCTCACTCTGAAAAGGTTGCCCGCGCCTGCTCTAAAGAAAAGAATCCACGTGGTCTCGCTTTCCGTTTATCATATGTATAGGGTGGGCCAAAATAAGGGTCCTATCTTTAAATTTGAATAACTTGAATTTGAATAACTTCCACAAAATAAAAGTTAAACTCACCAAACTTTATGTGTGTGTAGACTGACCCTTCCGAGATTTTTTGAAATAAACAAAACAAATTTTAGCCGAAAAACACTTCTTAAAACTTACAAAAACTAAACTATTGTTTTTCACACTGTTTTGAGTTTTTTAAGCAAAAATAATGTTTTCTAAATGAGGGTACGTTCCTTAGGGCTAATACGGCTCATGCTTGCTTCGGAAGGGATCCTTTACTTATTCTAAAAAAAAAATTTTTTTAAATCAATAAATAAAAAAGTTATGAATTTTTAAAAATAGGACCCTTATTTTTGCCCACCCTGTATATACCTGTATTTAGCTTGTGTCTTTCGGTTACCAAAAACAACAAGAACAAACATTTGCAGGATATTGGCTGGCTCCCATGCTGACTATATAAAAAAAAAACTCAAGACAATTATGACCTCTATTTATCTTTTCTGACCTCGACGGCTTTTACATTTGGTTGCAACACCATTTCCTAATTGTCTTTGTCTCTGCAGAAATACGAACACACATATAGAACCTGCTCCCAAAATGATGCTATACATTTTCAAAAGATGCTGACTATGTTTCCTCGAAATCGCTTCAATTTTTCGCTGCATCATGAACATTTATTCGAAAAAAAAACCCAACTTTGCAGAGACTACTATATAAAAAAAACATGATATTAAATCGAAATCCATTATGACATTGTTCTTAGAACATAAGCATTTTTTGACGTTTCCATAAAAGACATTTATTACAATTAAATTGAATTGATATATTTCCAGCTTTATTAGAATTCGCCATTTTTTTCTTCTTTTCTGAAAATCTTTGTTTACCATAGTTTACAGTTTCATAGAATTTTGTCAAGAATTTGATTAAGATATAAAAGTGTAAAGAATATTTTCACTCATAGAAACAAATATGTATAAAGATTAAACTTACTTTTTATTTATAAATCTCATCTACAACAATATATGTAAGTGAATAATTCATATACGCTGTGTTTATTTTTGCTGTCGGTAAAATGAAAACCAGGTCATCTATGAATCTCGAATTTTTGTGAGAAACTTAAATTATGTGTATTATTCGCGATTAAAATACTATGTATCAATACAGTACGTCAGCTATGTTGATAAGAAATCAATAAAGTGCATAACATAAAGCATGTGTAACAATTCAATATTGTTATAGTATTAAATATTTTTATTTCATTTAAACCAAGATAAACACAATAGTTCCAATAATTAAAACAACAACATCATTATACATGTATGTGTATATATATGCATGTATATATATACGTATAGATATATATGTATGTGTATATATATGTATGTGTATATATGTATGTGTATATATATATATGTATTTGTATATATATGATTGTGTATATATATATGTCTGTGTATATATATATATATAATTAAAATTACAACATCATTATTATACACACAACACACACACACACACACACACATATATATATATATATATATATATATATATATATATAGCTGTGTGTGTATCTATTAGTCCGAATAATTACTACAATACAAACTATTCAGGGATATGTATATATGTATATATACGTATATACATATCTATATATGTGTATATATACACATATATCTGTATATATATACATATATGTGTATATATATGTGTATATATGTGTATATGTATATATGCATGTATGTGTATATATATGAATGTGTATTTATATGTATGTATACATTTGTATGTGTATATATATGTGTATATATATA
>OY744555.1:25280765-25283265 GCA_963556195.1 Sepiola atlantica | reverse complement strand
GTATTGTTTAATAATTTCATTCAATGAAATTCCCCGCTACTTCAATGACAGCTTCGATTCGAGACCTAAACCGACTGCAAGCGCGCTTGAGATGGTCCTCATCTATGTTGTCCATCACTCTGACAATGGATGCTTTTAGAGAATCTTTAGTGTTGTGGGGGTGTTTATTAACATCTCTCTCCACGACGCCCCACACATAATAATCCAATGGATTCAGGTCTGGAGAGTTTGGAGGCCACAAGTTTGGAGTGATGAGATCATAAAAATGATCCGCCAACCATTCCTGAGTGTTTTGAGCCTTATGTGCTGGTGCAGAGTCTTGTTGAAAGATGTAGGGCCTTCCATTTGTTACTCTATCGATCCAGGGCTTAACAACAGTATCCAAGACTTCAATGTAAGCAGCAGAAGTGACTCTTAGTCCTTGCCGAAAGAAGTGTGGTGGCATCACATGTCCTTCGTTGCTAACAACCCCCAAAACCATAACAGTTGCAGGAAATTTTGTATGCATGACTGTTGGAACTTCGGAAGGGTCATTACACAGCCATCTGTCATTCCTTCTGTTTACCTTTTGATCTTGATCAAAGTTTTTCTCATCTGAGAAAAACCAAAGCATGCCTTGCTCAACAGGATGTTTCAGTTTGTTTAACAGCCTCTTGGACCTTATCAAACGATTCTCTTTGGTGGTCTCGGACATAAACTGGCCTCTCCTCATCACATAAGACTTGTAACGAAGATTTTCATGAACAGTCCTTCGAATTGTGGCTTCTGAAACATTCAGGTCTTTTGCGATGGACCTCATTGACTTTTGAGGGCTCTCATCAATAATATTCTGAACTTGATGAATAAATTCAGGTGTTCTAATCGTGTCTGACCGTTGGTCGTGCTTTTTACGTTTAGCAATCTGCTTACAATCACCATCATTTTCTTCTAACTCCCTACGAACTTTATAAACAAAAGAACGGGCGACTTTAAGAAATTGTGCGATTTGTAAATCGCTATGATCTGCCTTTATTGCGACAATTACAGCCTGTCTTTTCATTTGTTCCGTTACATTATTATCTGCCATTTTTCATTATCTGCAAAAAAAGAATAAACATAATTAATATAACGTAACAATAACGACATTACGCGATGTTCTCATATACCTGATGCACCCTGTATATATATATGTATGTTTATATATATATATAGATTTATAGATTTATATATTTATATAGATTTATATATATAGACATTTATGTATATATATATTTGTATATATATATTTATATATATATATATATATATATATATTTTCATTAATGCAAACATTGTTAAAAATAACAGAATTCGTATGTTCTATCATACTTTTTTTTTTCAATTTTTCTGATGTATTTTTTTGTATTAAAAATAATAATAAATAGGTTTCACAGATGTCTGTGAACGTTTTTGATTCATATTTGAATCCTTCTCAGCTGTCAAAGAAAAATGAACAAAAAAGTTGGAGAATTAAAAAAAAAATAAAAGACAGCGGAGAAACGCGCAGAGAACGTTTTTCGCATTGTTCCAGAAAGTCGTTGATGATTTAAACTCAGCACCGCTGATCAATAAAACATCGCATAACGTTAAGCATTTTAAAATGTTACCGCTGCTTTCATATGTGATGGTGTTAATTTTAGGTTGTTGTGTTTTACGATTTTGAGCAACGAAATCAAATGTGAGAAAACACGTGGATGTCGGTCGTAGTAGCAGTTGGAGTTGGGTTGTTTGTGCCCCGCAGTTTGTTTATTTCAACAGCCTGGGTCGTATCTCTCAAATACGTTATTTTGCTAGTCTCAGTCTTTTTTTAGTAAATACTATTATTGCGTGTGTTCTACAGAATTATGTAATCTATTCCCTGTTTCTTTTGTTCTAAATCGTTCGACTCGCTTTTGATACCTCGTTGTAATACAGCTTTTTATTATAGTAGCTTTGTTTTCTCTCCAAGAACAGCAGGCTTGTGGAACTCTCTTCCTGCTTACTGTTTCTTTTTTCTATCTATAGCCTTGGTGTGTTCACGACGAGTGCAAATGAGCTTTATTTATTCCTCCCCAGGAGTTAGGCACAATGCCAGTTTTATCTTACTCCCACAAGTAATATGTGACCCAAGATCGGGTCGAGAAAGTGGGGTTTGAAAAGCCAGCGCTCGAGAGGTGAGCACTCTGGCCATTTAAAAATTGCCTGGGCAGCCCCGTCGGCATTCCCCGGTAGGGGCGCCTCAGACAGTAAGCAATAAACTTACTCCTCCCCAAAAGGGGGAGGCAAAGCCTGGGAGGGTGGACCTCCTAGAACTGCACAGGACAGGCGTGCAGTATCCATCGGACCAGATACTACACTTTGATCTTAGCCAAAAGGCCAAGAATGAGCATCTCCTATCTTAGCGATAGTCATATTTCGTTTTTGTTAGCTCGTAACATCAAGTGGCTTCATGCCTTGTCCGGGGCGATTTCCGTAAAAAAGAATAGATCACTTACTACTATAT
>OY744555.1:25273265-25275765 GCA_963556195.1 Sepiola atlantica | reverse complement strand
GGCAATTTATTCAAGTTAAATTTTCCTTAAGCCAGGCTTTTCAAAGATTAAAATCTTATCATCAGAGGAAGTCGCTGGGATAGATAAGTTGGCAAAGGCCAAGATGTAAAATTTGAAAAAGTAAAATAAAAGTTGTAGGGAAGAAAACATATATATATATATATATATATATATATATATATATATATGAATTAGTATATATATATCTATATATATATATATATATATATATATATAGAGAGAGAGAGAGATTCATATATATATATATATATATATATATATATATATATAAATAAATATAAAGTGGAGAACTAAAAGTGAACGTTTAGGAAAGGTAAAACCTATTGTGAAAAGTATACAGCTCAATATACAAGATAGAGCAGATATATAGGATTCTATCTATTTTCGCCGCACCTGAAGATGTGGTTTTTAGAGTTTAACTTTGAAACCTCTCATTTTATTTCTCGTGCCTTCTAACGACCTACCTACCTACAAATCACTTTCTCCGCTGGACTTGTTGACACCGGATTTTTTTGCAATCGGACATTTGCTTGCATTCGAGTAGCGTTTTTCCTTGTTTTTTCCCCACAATCGTTATTTCACTTTTTAAAATGTTAAATCTTGGCCTTTATCAACTTATCTATGATAAGATGTTGATCTTTGAAAAGCCTAGCTTAACGGAAAATTAATTGAATACCTTGCCTTTTTGCGGAATATGCCTTGCATTCAGCAACTGAATTGAAAAAAGATCTTCCTTTCACTTTTCTAATTCCTTTTCATCCGTCTAACTATATATATATATATATATATATATATATATATATATATATATATATATATATATATATATATATATGATTAACTTGTTACAAATATCCAGGGGGTATGAATCCGAAGGAAGTTGAAACCGGGTTTATGAGAGTGCTCAATGAAAATTCAGAGTTGAAGTTAAAATTTATGCCATTTGAATTCCTTCGCCCGCCCGATGAGTTGGTCGCTATTTGCACCAATGAAACAACACTTGTTTTGTCGCAACTAATGGAATAAAATCAACAAAAAAAAATAATATATATATATATATATATATATATATATATATATATATATAGATTCATATATATATATAGAGAGATTTATATATATATAGATTCATATATACATATAGAGAGAGAGAGATTCATATATATCTATATATATATATATATATATAGATTCATGTATATAGAAGATTCATATATATATACATATTTATATATATACATATTCATATATATATATAGATTTATATATATATATATAGATTCATATATATATATAGATTCATATCTATATATATAGATTCATATATATATACATATTCATATTTATATATATACATATTCATATATATATACATATTCATATATATATATATACATATTCATATATATATACATATTCATATATATATATACATATATACATATTCATATATATATATATACATATTCATATATATATACATATTCATATATATATATACATATTCATATTCATATATATATATATATACATATTCATATATATATACATATTCATATATATATATATATACATATTCATATATATATATATATATATATATACATATTCATATATATATATATATTATACATATTCATATATATACATATTCATATATATATATAATATAGATTCATATATATATATATATATATATATATATATATAGAGAGAGAGAGAGAGAGAGAGATAGAGAGAGAGGGAGAGAGAGAGAGAGAGTTAGAGTTCGAACGCAAAACGCGATAAATCCAATTCGGTTAATTTGAGACCTCAAACAATAAAAACACGACTGACAGCTGATTTAATTGACATCAAAAAGAAATTAGTTTGGTATCATATTATGTTGGGATGTCAGTGAGTGTTGACATGCAACTCTTTTTGTAGGGACAGTTTCGTGATTTTGAAAATGGCGTTTATCGCGTTTTGCATTCGAACTCTTCATATATATATATATATATATATGGTAAACAGCTGAAGATCCCCGTGTTAATATTAGATGCTTACGTTAAGGTCTCCTGCTTTTGTTTCACTGTTAGATACTTGATCCCCTCTTTTTATTTTATTTACTTACTATTATATATTATTTATTTATGAATTTTCCAACAAATGTTATTTTGGATTTAGTTAGTTTCTCTGGGAATTTAAACTGCATTTTCCTTTTTTTTTGTCTTTTTGTTTAAAATAACTCAAGGCTTCTTTAGACTCTATATATATAAATATATATATATATATATATATATATATATATATATATATATATATATATATATATATATACACACACACAGAGATAAGGGAAGAGTTTGCTTACATCTGCATACATTTAAGCTAGGTTTCAGAAAGCAAATTGAATTTTCATTGACATTTTAATTATTTAAAAACGAATTTTTTCAAACCAAAAAAATATCTTAGTCAGTTCTCTTTCTTTTAAAATTTT
>OY744555.1:25265765-25268265 GCA_963556195.1 Sepiola atlantica | reverse complement strand
TGCCAAATAATGTCAAAAGTTACCACAAGAAATATTTTTCTTCAAAATTTTGTATTTATTTGAGCATTGCAACTTTAAGATCAAATAAATCGAGATTTTTTCTCACTGCCGAGATTTCACCGGCAGATGTGTCGCCTTAAATTAAACCCGGGTTTTAACAAAAAAAAGTAATACATTACTTAATAATAAATATTTTAAAGTTTATTATTATTTTTCTTAAGAAATTAAATGTACATATTCAAATTAAAAAGGAATAAAACACTATGATATTTAATGTTATATATAAATAATTATTTGTTTACATAGGCGTTTTATTTATTGGATATTTTTTATGGTATTCACCGGTTGAAAATTCATCGGGCGAATTTGACTTCCCGTGTTGATTGTCTGTTTAATTATCACACATATATATTGAATTGTCGAGCGCTGGCTTATCTAATCCCACTTTCCCGACCTTTTGTCACACCTTACTTTGTGGGAGTTAGATAAATAAAAACTAGTTCAGCCAGGGGGTTTTACCCCACCAAATAAACCGGTATCGTCCGGGCCTTTGGGTCTGGATTTACGCCCGTCTATTGGGGCTTGTCCGTCCTGTGCAGTTCTAGGAGGTGCATCTCCCAGGTTTTGCCTTCCCTCTTTGGGGAGGAGTAAGTTTATTGCTTACTGTCTGAGGCGGCCCTACCGGGGAATGCCGACGAAGCTGCCCAGGCAATTTTTAAATGGCCAGAGTGCTCACCTCTCGAGCACTGGCTTTCTCATCCCACTTTCCTGACCTTTTGTCAATCTTACCTTGTTGGGGGTAGATAAATAAAATCTAGTTCAGCCAGGGGTTTTTACCCCACCAAATAAACCGGTATCGTCCGGGCCTTTGGGTCTGGATTTACGCCCGTCTATTGGGGCTTGTCCGTCCTGTGCAATTCTAGGAGGTGCATCCTCCCAGGCTTTGCCTTTCCTCTTTGGGGAGGAGTAAGTTTATTGCTAACTGTCTGAGGCGCCCCTACAGGGGAATGCCGACGGGGCTGCCCAGTCAATTTTTTAATGGCCAGAGGTTATCTAATCCCACTTTCCTGACCTTGTGTCACATCTTACCTTGTTGGAGGCAGATAAATAAAACTATTTCAGCCAGGAGTTTTTACCCCACCTAAAATATATGTATTGGAGTTGATGGGAGAATGGATAAGGACACATTGATGTATAAGGAAATTGTGGATGAAAATAGACAGAGAATTATGAAAAAAACTAAGGGACCAGAACACCATTTAACTTTTACAAAAGAAACACCATGTGAAAGTAAATATCTGACACATAGAGTTCTTCCGAATAGTGGTGCAACAGGTGCTGTTCATGCAGATCAAGTGGTGGATGTTTTGCATGAATTCCACAGTGAGAACAGTATCAAGGCTATACTTGTTGACAACACTAATACCAACACAAGTTGCGATGGTGGAATGGTTGCAATTTTAGAAAAAAAACTTTTTAAAACTCTTCACACAATTGGTTGCTCTTTGCATCATAATGAACTACCTTTCAGAGCCCTTTTTAAAAACATAGATGGTTGCGCAAAGGGCCCTACAACATTCAGTAGCCCTCTGGGGAAATTATGCTCAAATGATTGATATGATTTACCCCAAATATCATTTTCCAAAATTGATGAAATACATGATCTTAGTTCTGACCAAAGACTCCTTTATGAATACACAGTAGGTATTTCTAGAGGTAAGGTTGACTCTAGATATGCCTCCTGGAAAATTGGTCCTTTAAACCAAGCAAGATGGTTAACTTTGGCCATCAGGCTTATGTGTTTATGGACTCGTGGTGCATACCCACAAAGGCACACAACAAAACTACACTATGTAGTAAATTTTATTGTAAATGTGTATGCCACTTTTTGGTTTGAAATTAAAAGAAATAGTAAATTCCACAATCAGTAAGTGCACATTTTTAATATGACCCAGAGGATTAAGGAGCAGCCTCAGGAAATCCAAGATATCACATTTAGAAATATACAAGGTAATACATTTTGTTTACTGCCTGAAAACTTTCTATATTCCATGGTTAAATCTGAGGAGGTTGAAGTAAGAGAAGAAACTTTAAAAAGAATT
The DNA here is from genome assembly GCA_963556195.1 of Sepiola atlantica. NCBI lineage: Eukaryota > Metazoa > Mollusca > Cephalopoda > Sepiida > Sepiolidae > Sepiola > Sepiola atlantica. Next base: position 25,266,163 of record OY744555.1, on the reverse strand, counting down.
TTGGCCATTAGGTAAGTAATATTTATTCATATATCTCTGACTCAATTATTTATTCCAATTTATAGAATGATTTTTAAAGATTTTATCTAATTTCACCATAATTATTAAAGCAGTACAGATTGGAATTTTTTAATAATTCAATTAATTAATTTGTTCTTTCAGGAGTGAAGAGTCAACCAGAAAAAGATTAAAAAGAATACTACCTATTAATTTTAATGCCACACATTGGACACAATTAATAGATTTAAAATTATGCGGCATTTTTGAACCACCAATGACGGAAGATTTTACTGAATCTGAACTTCGAGAATCGTTGATGAATGGAACCAAGCTTGACTTGCCAGATTTGCCCTCACATTCTCAGGGTGTGGAACGGGCAGTTAAGTTAATAACAGAAG
>OY744555.1:25238265-25248265 GCA_963556195.1 Sepiola atlantica | reverse complement strand
TGTATAATTAAAATATAAACATATATATATATATATATATATATATATATAAATGTATGTATATATATATATATATATATATATATATATATATATATATATATATATGATAATTTTATTTACACAGACATGTACAAAATCTGCGACACTGGCATGTCGATGTTATCGATCAACAGTTACTATTAACTGATATCTTATCAGGCAGAGTTAGAATCCGATCTTAACCTCAGATCATATTTGGAGAGAATGAAGTGGAGGGATAGAGAAAGAGAAGAAGAAGGAAAGAAATTTAACATTTAAAAAATTAAGGCCGTTAAAAAATTAAAAATTAAAAATAAAAAAATTAAAAATTAAAAAATCTTAAAAATTAAAAAATCTAAGAAACAAAAACAGAAAACAAAAAATCTAAAATTTAGAATCTGAAACAAACAGTTTGTTTCAGATTCTAGATTTGGCGAAATATTTGTATCACTTTAAACTAACAAAAAAAAAATGCTAGTTTGTAATAAAAAAAGAAAAAAAAAGAAATCGGTTTCGATTTATTGTTTTTCTTTTATAAAAAAAAAATTGATATCGCATCTTAATGCTTCAAAAGGTATTTATTTTACCTATTCCTTCTTAAATTTAACAATAGATGCTTTAAAAAAAAATATGAACCTTAAACACTTATATATATATATATATATATATATTTATATATATATATATGTATATATATATATATAAGTGAGAGAGAGACGTTAGTTTCTTCTTTTTGAAATGAATATTATAGAATTAATATGAACAGTTAATTAAAACGGTATAATTGTAATTTCGTCACGTTTTTAATATTAACCAGCTTAAGATGCTTCATGATGTGAATACTGAAACCGACGATGTTCAACTTAAAACTGAAACACCCTGAAGAATAAAATAACAAAATATGACATATCTAAAAGTTAATCAACATCAATTCACGCTTTAAGATTGCATGAATTACTCACGCTTATGCACGTCATGTAAAATGTAAATTTACATAGTTTGATCGAAAAATTGCAAACTGTTCGATTTTGATTCTAATTAAATCTAATTTTTAATCAGTCTACAAGATAATGCTTCTTTTCTTTTGCGAGAAATACATTTTTGTCAGTTCAAATGTACAAATGAATCCATTAAATTGCGTTAGACTTAATTGAAGTAAATGAAAAGGCTTCCATTGTGAAAAAATCTAAAGCACCATCCAGACCTCCACTGGAAGTGTGCGGTGAATACTTGAATCATTGATAGGCGTATTCTAACTAAAACGATCTCCCTGATGTTTATTTACTCCTCGCGGAGTTAGGCACAAGGCCAGTTTTATCTTACTCCCACAAGTAAGATGTGACCAAAGATCGGGTCGAGCAAGTGGGGTTTGAAAAGCCAGCGCTCGAGAGGTGAGCACTCTGGCCATTTAAAAATTGCCTGGGCAGCCCCGTCGGCATTCCCCGGTAGGGGCGTCTCAGACAGTAAGCAATAAACTTACTCCTCCCCAAAGAGGGGAGGCGAAGCCTGGGAGGGTGGACCTCCTAGAACTGCACAGGACAGGCGTGCAGTATCCATCGGAACAGATACTACACTTTGATCTTAGCCAAAAGGCTCTCCCTGATGTTTATTTACTCCTCGCGGAGTTAGGCACAAGGCCAGTTTTATCTTATTCCTACAAGTAAGATGTGACCCAAGATCGGGTCGAGCAAGTGGGGTTAAAAGCCAGCGCTCGAGAGGTGAGCACTCTGGCCATTTAAAAATTGCCTGGGCAGCCCCGTCGGCATTCCCCGGTAGGGGCGCCTCAGACAGTAAGCAATAAACTTACTCCTCCCCAAAGAGGGGAGGCGAAGCCTGGGAGGGTGGACCTCCTAGAACTGCACAGGACAGGCGTGCAGTATCCATCGGAACAGTCGGAGATTGGTTTATTTGCTGAAGACACCACGCTTTACTCTCGCCATGTTGGCAAAACAGACGCGATCATATCCGAGGCAATGGCTGAATACTTAGAAAATGTCCTCCAAGCTGTAGTGGATTGGGGTCATAAATGGTTGGTAACTTTTAATGCCGCAAAGACAAAGCTCCTTTCCTTCAAAAACTACAAGAAGCATCACCAACCACCGATTGCCATGGCAAATAACACCTTACCTGAGAGTTCATCATTCAAACTCCGCGGCCTAACCTTCACAGGTAACATGAATTGGAACAAATACATTGACGACATTGCCAAGGCTGCCGCAAAGAAGGTTGGCTCCCTTTACCGTGCTAGTAAACTCCTCACACCTGACATTATCCTGTATCTCTACAAAGCCACCATCCGCATGGAGTATTCTTGTCACATCTGGGCTGGTGCATCATCTACTAGTCCCTCCCTCCTTGACAAGGTCAAAAAAAGAGTCGCGAACCTAATAGGTCCCTCACTGACAACCATCGCCGCAATGTAGCATCCTTATGTTTGTTTTACAGATACTTCAATGGATTATGCTCCGATGAATTAGCTGCTCTGGTGCCCCCTCGACGTAAGTTCACTAGACCAATTCGACAATAGACTAAATCCCATCCATTCACTGTGGAGGTCCCCGATGAATTGGCTTTTGATATAAGTGTTATCATCCTATTTTTACGTCATATCTGAAAGGAAATCTACAATAATATCAAACCAAGCACATGTAATTAAATTATAATAATAATAATAATAATAATAATAATAATAATAATAAAAATAATAATAATAATAATAAAAATAATAATAATAATAATAATTAAAATAATAATAATAATAACGATAAAAATAATAATAATAATAATAATAATAATAACAATAATAATAAAAATAATAATAATAATAATAATAATAATAATAATAATAAAAATAATAATAATAATAATAATAATAATAACAATAATAATAAAAATAATAATAATAATAATAATAATAAAAATAATAATAATAATAATAATAATAATAAAAATAATAATAATAATAAAAATAATAATAATAAAAATAATAATAATAATAATAATAATAAAAATAATAATAATAATAATAATAACAATAATAATAATAATAATAATAATAATAATAATAATAATAAAAATAATAATAATAATAATAATAATAAAAATAAAAATAATAATAATAATAATAGTTTGTTTTAGTTTATATATGTTTATTTACAATAGATTACATTGATCAGTGTCAGTGGTGTTGAAGAAATTCCGGGCTATGGGGTGGCCACTCAAAATAAGTCTTGAGACTGATGACTCGGCCTCCGAGGTTCTCTTTCAGCAAATCTCGGGACAGGTGTGAGGTGTGAGAACTTGCTCCGTCTTGCTGGAACCAGAACTTGCCAATTGCCGACGGGTAGAGGGTCTGGAGCTCACTCTTGAAGGTTTTGAGGACCCCCACATACCGCTCCTTGATGACTGTCACTGCTGCGCCAGATTATTCGATGAAGACTGGTCCGATGATGCCTCTGACCGAGATTGCAGCCCACACCGTGCACTTAGGAGAGTGCAGGAGCTTCGTGGCTACTTCATTGGGTTTGGAGGACCTCCAGAAGAGATTTGTCTTGGAGTTTGCCTTTCTGTCAAGATGTAAGTGGGCTTCATCCGAGGTCCAAAGGAGGTTAAGGAAACCTGGTGTCTCCTCGACCTTATCGAGCATCTTGACTGCCATAGCGCTCCTCTGCTTCTTGTCTGAGGCTGTAAGAGTATGCACCGTTTGTATTCTGTATGGGTAAGCCCTGATATCGTTCACCAGCACTCTCCTGCAAGTCTCACGGGAGATACCGAGGGACTGATTCGCTTACGCACAGAGCGTTTCGGACTCTCCTGGAGATACTCTCTCACACTTTCGACCAGCTCGGCTGTCCGCTTCTTGAGACGTGCCGAGTGGCTTGCACGGTTCTCACTGGCAGCATTGAAGTTTTCCACGGTCCCATACTTCTCGAAGTGGTCCACCCAGTTCTGAATTCTGCTTTTGGGTGGAGCCTTTTCACATCCGAACTGATGCATGAAACTGTCCTGGGTTTTCTTAAACGAGTCTGTCTTGTAGTAAAATTTAACACAGTGTATACTTTGTCCCAACTCCCACTGGGGCTTTGGTGTACTCACGGTCGTTGATTCTGCGATGTCCTGTAAAATAAGGGCAATCGGAGAATAAATAAAGGAGATATCACATAAAGTGTACCGTTTTTTTTTACTCACCCTGTATATATATACAGGGTGACTAAAAAAACGGGCCCGTGTACACTTTATGTGATATCTCCTTTATTTATCTTGTATTGCTAATTTGGCTTATATTTCAATTTTATTAACTTTCCATGCAATACTTTAAAACTTGAACGATAAACACACACATTACTTGACAGCGTGCCAACGCATCTCTCGTTCGACACCGGTTTTTGAATCCTACCCGCCATTTCATAACAGCACGGCGATGACGTCGTACCATCTAAGACGTTTATCAAATTAACAAAGAAATAAGTTTCTTTATTCTTGTTTTTTGATGAAAAAAAAAATGACTCAATACTGGTCACCCCTGAAGAAGGAATTTTATTCCGTAATCGATAGGATTAATGTAAGAAAAAAAAAATTAATCTTGTATTGCTAATTTGGCTTTTATTTCAATTTTATTAACTTTCCATGCAATACTTTGAAACTTGAACGATAAACACACACACATATATATATATATATATATATATATATATATATATATATATATATATATATATGGGCACATCAAGTAGGTTGTTTTACACGCAGTCATTTATAGCGTAATACAATACTATATGGCCCGGCTATTCAATTAATCTCGTATTGTTAATGTATTACATATCAATTTTATTACCATATCCAACAACGCTTTAAATAGACGACCAACCATATTACTTAACCTACAGGAGCGAGCCAGGTTCTTCGTTCGACACCGGAATTTGAATCATGGCCGCCAACACCACCAGTGCGGAGAGACGTTTTATCAAGTAACAAAGAAATAAGTTTGGTTATTCTTGTTTTTGATAAAAACAAAAAAAAATGACTCAATAACTGCTCACCTCTGATTATGGAATTTATTCCGAAATATAAGATTCATGTAAAAATATATATATATATATAAATTAATCTCCCATTGTTAATGGCTTACATATCAATTTTATTAATATATATATATATATATATATATATATATATATATATATATATATATATATATTTGATTATTTTTATTTACACATACAGTATAAACTGAGATCTTATCAGACAGAGTTAGAATCCGATCTTAACATTAGATCATATTTTCAAATATGATCTAATGTTAAGATCTGATTCTAAGTCTGCCTGATGACATCTCAGTTTAAAACAGCTGTTGATCAATAACATCGACATGTCAGTGTCGCAGTGTTTGTAAATGTCTGTGTAAATAAAAATAATCGCATATAAAGGCTCTATTTGATATTGAGCACTTTTTACAGGCACGGTTGAAATTATTTGGATTACTACCCTGTGGATGTTTTACCTGGATGTGTTTTTGATATATATATATATATATATATATATATATATATATATATATATATATATACATGCTACCTTTCTAGATTTAGATATAAAAATTGAGGATGGTAGATTTATTTATAAAATGTTTGATAAAAGAAATTCTTTTCCCTTTCATATCGTTCGTATGCCGCATAAAAGTAGTACCTGCCCTATGTATATATTTTATGGGAGTATAATGTCCGAATTTCTAAGAATAGCCCGCGTTACTTTAAGGTTAATGGATTTTATACCTCCAGTCACTTCATTAGTAATAAGAATGCTTAAACAAGGTTGAGATAAAAATAAAATATTTAGACAATTAAATAAGGCAATAACACGCTATCCTGACGCTTTTAAATTATATGTAATAAATCAAAAGAAATTGATAAAAGAAATCCAAAACTCTACTATAAAAATGTATAACATATGTAAATAGTCCATGATGAAATAAATAAATAAATGTATATATATATATATATATATATATGTATATATGAAATATTTTTATAAATATATATTTTTAATTTTAAAACATTTGTAGACAAAGAAAATAACCAAGGGGAAAAAGGGGGGGGGGTTATTATAATGGAATCATCTAACTCTATAAAATAGATGTTCTGTAAAATAGCAAATACTCACTTTGAAAGGAACCACACAGGTAAGGAGAAACTATATTTTAAAACTTTAGAAAAACAAATCTGGAGGCAAAACTAAATCAAATATTTGTAAACTTTTTAAATTAAAAAAATTATTATTAAATAGGGAGGTGGTGTCTGATCAACACTGCTGGGATGCCATGATAAAGAAATACTGTTTTGTTTTTAAAATCCCGAAAAAGTTTTCATAGTAAACAACTGACGATCCCTTATATAAAAAAAAACATATATAAAATATATTTATATTAGAGTAAATTCTTGGAAGGTGACTAAAATAGTGATTGCAGTAGATTGATTGACTTACTAGACTAAAATCTTTCAACGAAAAAAAAAATTTGTTTTTTTTCAGTTGAACTTCCGAGACTATATATATATATATATATATATATATATATATATATATATATTATAATATAAAATGAAGTAATAAAATAAGGTGTCAATCAAATTTTATTAGAATTCAAAGTTGATGCAAAGCATCCTTAAGTCCTTAGCTCATGAGTTTTCAAAGATAATTCTTCTCTTCAGAGGACCATTACCGCAGTTATACTACTACAGGTAATAAAATTATATCGAGCTTCAGTTTTTTATCCGGATGTTTCACTAATTATAAGATATTAGTTGACGCTTATATCTTTTGTTGGATTGCTTCATATATATATATATATATATATATATATATATATATATATATATATATATATATATATATATGTATATATATATATATATATATATATATATATATATATATATATATATATATATATATATATGATAATTTTATTTACACAGACATGTACAAAATCTGCGACACTGGCATGTCGATGTTATCGATCAACAGTTACTATAAACTGAGATCTCATCAGGCAGAGTTAGAATCCGATCTTAACCAAATATGATCTGAGGTTAAGATCGGATTCTAATTCTAACTCTGCCTGATGAGATCTCAGTTTATAGTAACTGTTGATCGATAACATCGACATGCCAGTGTCGCAGATTTTGTACATGTCTGTGTAAATAAAATTATCATATATAAAGCTCTATTTTGATATTGAGCACTTTTTATAAACCCGGTTAAAATTCTCTGGATTACCACCCTGTGGATATTTTTCACCTGGATTATTACCATTATTATATATATATATATATATGTATATATATATATATATATATATATATATATATATATATATATATATATATATATATATATATGTGTGTGTGTGTGTGTGTGTGTGTTTTTGATGGTTACGCATTTTTCTTAAGGAATAGCCAAATTGCCAAATGTATTGCGTAGATTTGTGATAAATACCAGAGATATTGAATATTCTATGTCTAACAGGAATTGGCTTCGAAGAGCACTATTTACTAATATTCATATGATGTCGTTGCCGGGAACGGTTTCCTCACCTTCCCTCTCACCATCTCTATGTGTCATTTTGTGCTTCACACCCACAGACTCGCCCGTAGAATGATGGTCGCCCGCGGGAACGCGATAACATTGTAGATCCACAGGGTATGCATTGTAATAATCTCAATCACTCATTCGTTGCGGGCTACCTTGCCTTGCCCGCGGTTAAACATATTTGCTGCCATTATTACAATGTCTTTCTCGTCTCTCCTTTTCAATAATCAAGAAAACAGGCAAATCATTTTGACGACATATCTTCCTATTTAGACACGTGAGCTTGATTAATTTCAGGAAATACATATATTCGACTTATTAATATCCTGATAGCTATTTACCAGATTTATATAAACGAGCTGAAATACTCGATTACAGAAGTTAGATATTATGGCACACATGCAAACATTCTATGATACATGTAAATGTGTATATATATATATATATATATATATATATATATATATATATATATATATTATTGTTTATTTTTATCTATGGTATACGTATATGTTTCGTCTCTTTTCAATCCAGACTCATCAGCATAGAAGTAGGACTATTCACCACCGGTCACACGATTCGAAACCCTGGACTACAAGTATTTTTCAACCCTAGTCCAACGTCGCTAACCGATAGACCAGTTCTGAACAGCTTATAAACAATTATAATTTTAACACTTTAACGGCGGCGAGGCGTACAGGCATTCAAACTTCTATAAGTGAAGGAACGATGCATATAAAGCAAGTGACGCCCGCTGTGTTACTACTACCATTTTACAGTGTTCTACTTTTTTAACGAGGAGCTTCAAATATATATATATATATTGTGTGTGTATTTAGGCAGCATATTTTCATTTAGGCAAACATTATTAAATAGCACGAAGTGGTTTTGTTTGATGCGACTTTTTTTTATTTTTTCAATTTTCCGAATTGTCCATCTAATGTTTTGGTCAAATTGATGTAAATATGATCCATGGGTTTCTTGTTCCATTCTTTTTTCTTTTTTGCAAGTACTTTCGATTTGAATCGTCAAATCATCTTCAGGCGGTATTAGTTTTAGTGTCTTTACTGTTGTGCTCATTTTTGAATTATAACGGCAAGTAGTTTATATTTGAAAACGCGTCTGTAAAGTTGAAATGTACATGAGAGCGTGATGGCGTTCTACACATACGAGAGATGTAAAGTTTGACTGTTTAAACCGTTAAGAATTTGATGACGTTAAATAAAGTGCATACAATTCAAACGAATAACTACCTAATGGCTAAGAATTTGGTAATGGCAATTATAAGGCTAGACACTTTAAAATGTTGCGACTAGTTTCATAATTGACATTATTAATTGTGGGATGTTAAGTTTTTATGTAGAGGGCTTCGAGTATTTTTAATTTTTTGATATTGGTATCATGGTGTATTATTTTGGTATTGTTAACAAGGATGTTTCTATATTGGGAGGGGTTGCAATTATGTTTTTTTAGGTGTTGGCATATAGAGCTAGTGTCGGAGAGATGTAGGGTGAGTCTTCGGGATAGCGTTGTGGAAATAACACTGGTTGATCTCTGTCATTGCTGGAGCACCGTTTCCAGTGGAAGAAAGGTTTACACCATTGCTTACATCTTCCCGCCTGGTGTATGAACGGGTTGAGTGGCCCTTTTGATCCTGGCTGTCGGCCTGCCAGTATTTATTTTTGTTTTTATTCATATTTTTTATCATTCATTCCCTCACTGTCAACGGCTTCTAATTGTTTATTCGAAGCTGCCCTCTATTAATAGAGGGGTGCCCCCCCCCCCGTTCGCAATTCGGGAGACGTGCTGGATGGCTTGAGGAGACAGCCCACCATTTATTTTTAATATTTGGTCATGGTTTACTTTAAGTAAAAAGTATTCTCATGTAAGAGTCTCTTACAAACCTCTTTACATAGAGACCGAAGACACCTTAGGATGGTGTCTAGTTGGCGTTCAAGTCCTCCCCATATATATATATATATATATATATATATATATATATATATATATATATATATATATATATCTAGTGTGTGTGCTCGTAAGTAATCAAATTCAACCAACATTTTGAAGGTGTATTTGGGAGAGTCCGGTAGTACGGATATAATACAACTTAACTTGAAGGAAGAAGAAATGAATGTAACATTTCTGGTAACCCTTAATACTGTTGTAAGTGTAAACGTGAATAATCGACTTTACTTTATTATATATATATATATATATAAATATATAAAGATATATATATATATAAGTATATATATAAAGATATATAGATTCATACATATTATTTATATATGATTTACCATATTTTTTCAACGCCTTCCGTGTTTCATGTCATATATATATATATATGTATATATATATAGTGTGTGTACGCGTGTGTAATCAAATTCAA
>OY744555.1:25223265-25230765 GCA_963556195.1 Sepiola atlantica | reverse complement strand
TTCTTCGGTGCGGGCGATTCTAAAATATACAATTACGAAATACTTAAGACTTCGACCCGGCTATGGCTGACGAAGGGGCGCAAACGGTTTCTCTGGTACCGTCAACAAACTACCCCCGTTTATTAAATAAAAGGTTTCGTTCGAAAGAATCCAGATAATACAAAATATTTTTAGTGTGTTTCTAAACTATATCAATCTATGCAGTTGACTGTCAACGTAAACAATTACTTCAGACTTCGACCCGGCTATGGCCGACGAAGGGAGCGCGAACGGTTTCTCTGGTAGCGTCAACAAACTACCCTCGTTTATTAAATAAAGGGTTTCGTTCAAAAGAATCCCGATAATACAAAATACTTTTAGTGTGTTTCTAAACTATATCAATCCATGCAGCTGGCTGTCAACGTAGACAATTACTCCAGACTTCGACCCGGCTATGGCTGACGAAGGGAGCGCAACGGTTTCTCTGGTACCGTCAACAAACTACCCCCGTTTATTAATTAAATGCTTTCGTTCGAAAGAATCCCGATAATACAAAATACTTTTAGTGTGTTTCTAAACTATATCAATCTATGCAGCTGACTGTCAACGTAGACAATTACTTCAGACTTCGACCCGGCTATGGCTGACGAAGGGAGCGCCAACGGTTTCTATGGTACCGTCAACAAACTACCCCAGTTTATTAAATAAAAGGTTTCGTTCGAAAGAATCCAGATAATACAAAATACTTTTAGTGTGTTTCTAAACTATATCAATCTATCCAGCTGACTGTCAACGTAGACAATTACTTCAGACTTCGACCCGGCTATGGCTGACGAAGGGAGCGCAAACGGTTTCTCTGGTACCGTCAATAAACTTCCCCCGTTTATTAAATAAAGGGGTTCGTTCGAAATAATCCAGATAATACAAAATACTTTTAGTGTGTTTCTAAACTATATCAATATATGCCGCTGACTGTCAACGTAGACAATTACTTCAGACTTCGACCCGGCTATGGCTGACGAAGGGAGGGCCAACGGTTTCTCTGGTACCGTCAATAAACTATCCCCGTTTATTAAATTAATGGTTTCGTTCGAAAGAATCCAGTTGATACAACATACTTTTAGTGTGTTTCTAAACTATATCAATCTATGCAGCTGACTGTTAACGTAGACAATTACTTCAGACTTCGACCCGGCTATGGCTGACGAAGGGAGCGCAGACGGTTTCTCTGGTACCGTCAACAAACTACCCCCGTTTATTATATAAAGGGTCTCGTTCGAAAGAATCTAGTTCATAAAAATACTTTTAGTGTGTTTCTAAACTATATCAATCTATGCAGCTGACTGTCAATGTAGACAATTACTTCAGACTTCGACCCGGCTATGGCTGACGAAGGGAGCGCAAACGGTTTCTCTGGTACCGTCAACAAACTACCCCAGTTTTATTAAATAAAAGGGTTTCGTTCGAAAGAATCCAGATAATACAAAATGCTTTTAGTGTATTTCTAAACTATATCAATCTATGCAGCTGACTGTCAGCGTAGACAATTACTTCAGACTTCGACCCGGCTATGGCTGACGAAGGGTGCGCAAACGGTTTCTCTGGTACTGTTAAAAAACTACCGCGTTTATTAATTAAAGGGTTTCGTTCGAAAGAATCCAGATAATACAAAATACTTTTAGTGTGTTTCTAAACTATATCAATCTATGCAGCTGACTGTCAACGTTAACAATTACTTCAGACTTCGACCCGGCTATGGCTGACGAAGGGAGCGCAGACGATTTCTCTGGTACCGGCAACAAACTACCACCGTTTATTAAATAAAAGGTTTCGTTCGAAAGAATCCAGATTATACAAAATACTTTTAGTGTGTTTCTAAACTATATCAATCTATGCAGCTGACTGTCAACGTAGACAATTACTTCAGACTTCGACCCGGCTATGGCTGACGAAGGGAGCACAAACGGTTTCTCTGGTACCGTCAACCAACTACCCCCTTTTATTAAATAAAAGGTTTCGTTCGAAAGGATCCAGATAATAAAAAATACTTTTAGTGTGTTTCTAAACTATATCAATCTATGCAGCTGACTGTCAACGTAGACAATTACTTCAGACTTCGACCCGGCTATGGCTGACGAAGGGAGCGCAAACGGTTTCTCTGGTACCGTCAATAAACTACCCCGTTTATTAATTAAAGGGTTTCGTTCGAAAGAATCCAGATAATACAAAATACTTTTAGTGTGTTTCTAAACTATATCAATCTATGCAGCTGACTGTCAACGTAGACAATTACTTCAGACTTCGACCCGGCTATGGCTGACGAAGGGAGCGCAAACGGTTTCTCTGGTACCGTCAATAAACTACCCCCGTTTATTAAATAAACGGTTTCGTTCGAAATAATCCAGATAATACAAAATACTTTTAGTGTGTTTCTAAACTATATCAATATATGCAGCTGACTGTCAACGTAAACAATTACTTCAGACTTTGACCCGGCTATGGCTGACGAAGGGAGCGCAAAAGGTTTCTCTGGTACCGTCAACCAACTACCCCCGTTTATTAAATAAAGTGTTTCGTTCGAAAGAATCCAGATAATACAAAATACTTTTAGTGTGTTTCTAAACTATATCAATCTATGCCGCTGACTGTCAACGTAGACAATTACTTCAGAATTCGACCCGACTATGGCTGACGAAGGGAGCGCAAACGGTTTCTATGGTACCGTCAACAAACTACCCCCGTTTATTAATTAAAGGGTTTCGTTCGAAAGAATCCAGATAATACAAAATGCTTTTCGTGTGTTTCTAAACTATATCAATCTATGCAGCTGACTGTCAACGTAGACAATTACTTCAGACTTCGACCCGGCTATGGCTGACGAAGGGAGCGCAAACGGTTTCTCTGGTACCGTCAATAAACTACCCCCGTTTATTAAATAAACGGTTTCGTTCGAAATAATCCAGATAATACAAAATACTTTTAGTGTGTTTCTAAACTATATCAATATATGCAGCTGACTGTCAACGTAAACAATTACTTCAGACTTTGACCCGGCTATGGCTGACGAAGGGAGCGCAAAAGGTTTCTCTGGTACCGTCAAACAACTACCCCCGTTTATTAAATAAAGTGTTTCGTTCGAAAGAATCCAGATAATACAAAATACTTTTTGTGTGTTTCTAAACTATATCCATATATGCAGCTGACTGTTAACGTAGACAATTACTTCAGACTTCAACTCGGCTATGGCCGACGAAGGGAGCGCAATTGTTTCTCTGGTACCGTCAAACAACTACCCCCGTTTATTAAATAAAGTGTTTCGTTCGAAAGAATCCAGATAATACAAAATACTTTTAGTGTGTTTCTAAACTATATCAATCTATGCAGCTGACTGTCAACGTAGACAATTACTTCAGACTTTGACCCGGCTTTGGCTGACGAAGGGAGCGCCAAACGGTTTCTCTGGTACCGTCAACAAACTACCCCCGTTTATTAAATAAAGAGTTTCGTTCGAAAGAATCCAGATAATACAAAATACTTTTAGTGTGTTTCTAAACTATATCAATCTATGCAGCTGACTGTCAACGTAGACAATTACTTCAGACTTTGACCCGGCTTTGGCTGACGAAGGGAGCGCCAAACGGTTTCTCTGGTACCGTCAACAAACTACCCCCGTTTATTAAATAAAGAGTTTCGTTCGAAAGAATCCAGATAATACAAAATACTTTTAGTGTGTTTCTAAACTATATCAATCTATGCAGCTGACTGTCAACGTTGACAATTACTAAAGATTTCGACCCGGCTATGGCTGACGAAGGGAGCGCAGACGATTTCTCTGGTACCGGCAACAAACTACCACCGTTTATTAAATAAAAGGTTTCGTTCGAAAGAATCTAGATAATACAAAATACTTTTAGTGTGTTTCTAAACTATATCAATCTATGCAGCTGACTGTCAACGTAGACAATTACTTCAGACTTCGACCCGGCTTTGGCTGACAAAGGGAGCGCAAACGGTTTCTCTGGTACCGTTAACAAACAACCCCCGTTTATAAAATAAAAGGTTTCGTTCGAAATAATCCAGATAATACAAAATACTTTTAGTGTGTTTCTAAACTATATCAATCTATGCAGCTGACTGTCAACGTAGACAATTACTTCAGACTTCGACCCGGCTTTGGCTGACAAAGGGAGCGCAAACGGTTTCTCTGGTACCGTTAACAAACAACCCCCGTTTATAAAATAAAAGGTTTCGTTCGAAATAATCCAGATAATACAAAATACTTTTAGTGTGTTTCTAAACTATATCAATCTATGCAGCTGACTGTCAACGTAAACAATTACTTCAGACTTCGACCCGGCTATGGCTGACGAAGGGAGCGCAAACGGTTTATCTGGTACCGTCAACAAACTACCCCGTTTAACCAATAAAGGGTTTCGCTCGAAAGAATCCAGATAATACAAAATACTTTTAGTGTGTTTCTAAACTATATCAATCTATGCAGCTGACCGTCAACGTAAACAATTACTTCAGACTTCGACCCGGCTATGGCTGACGAAGGGAGCGCAAACGGTGTCTCTGGTACCGTCAACCAACTACCCCCGTTTATTAAATAAAGGGGTTCGTTCGAAATAATCCAGATAATACAAAATACTTTTAGTGTGTTTCTAAACTATATCAATCCATGCAGCTGACTGTCAACGTAGACAATTACTTCAGACTTCGAGCCGGCTATGGCTGACGAAGGGAGCGCAAACGATTTCTCTGGTACCGTCAACAAACTACCCCCGTTTATTAAATAAAGGGGTTCGTTCGAAAGAATCCAGATAATACAAAATACTTTTAGTGTGTTTCTAAACTATATCAATCCATGCAGCTGACTGTCAACGTAGACAATTACTTCAGACTTCGAGCCGGCTATGGCTGACGAAGGGAGCGCAAACGATTTCTCTGGTACCGTCAACAAACTACCCCCGTTTATTAAATAAAGGGGTTCGTTCGAAAGAATCCAGATAATACAAAATACTTTTAGTGTGTTTCTAAACTATATCAATCCATGCAGCTGACTGTCAACGTAGACAATTACTTCAGACTTCGACCCGGCTTTGGTTGACGAAAAAAGCGCAAACGGTTTCTCTGGTACCGTCAACAAACTACCCCCGTTTATTAAATAAAAGGTTTCGTTCGAAATAATCCAGATAATACAAAATGCTTTTCGTCTGTTTCTAAACTGTATCAATCTATGCAGCTGACTGTCAACGTAGACAATTACTTCAGACTTCTACCCGGCTATGGCTGACGAAGGGAGCGCAAACGGTTTCTCTGGTACCGTCAATAAACTATCCCCGTTTATTAAATAAAGGGGTTCGTTCGAAAGAATCCAGATAATACAAAATACTTTTAGTGTGTTTCTAAACTATATCAATCCATGCAGCTGACTGTCAACGTAGACAATTACTTCAGACTTCGAGCCGGCTATGGCTGACGAAGGGAGCGCAAACGATTTCTCTGGTACCGTCAACAAACTACCCCCGTTTATTAAATAAAGGGGTTCGTTCGAAAGAATCCAGATAATACAAAATACTTTTAGTGTGTTTCTAAACTATATCAATCCATGCAGCTGACTGTCAACGTAGACAATTACTTCAGACTTCGAGCCGGCTATGGCTGACGAAGGGAGCGCAAACGATTTCTCTGGTACCGTCAACAAACTACCCCCGTTTATTAAATAAAGGGGTTCGTTCGAAAGAATCCAGATAATACAAAATACTTTTAGTGTGTTTCTAAACTATATCAATCCATGCAGCTGACTGTCAACGTAGACAATTACTTCAGACTTCGACCCGGCTTTGGTTGACGAAAAAAGCGCAAACGGTTTCTCTGGTACCGTCAACAAACTACCCCCGTTTATTAAATAAAAGGTTTCGTTCGAAATAATCCAGATAATACAAAATGCTTTTCGTCTGTTTCTAAACTGTATCAATCTATGCAGCTGACTGTCAACGTAAATAAAGACGCCCAGAAGCTTTGTTAACGTTCGGATTAATCAGAATCGGCGCCTTTGGAAAACCACTTTTATTTCGGAACGAGAGGCTTTTGAAAATCGTGACAGTGACCAGATAACAATTCTGATCGTTATCGAACTATCCCCGAGGATCTTGTGACGGCTGCAATGAATGCTGTCAAATGCACACCATCACTTTATCAAGCAACCCCTGCATTGTTCTGTGTTGATGACAGCTTCAGTGCTTCGTTGTGATAAATACATTTTTTTTCAGTTAAGACTGCAGTACATTGAAAGTCCAATTTGCGAGTTATAAGTTCAATATTTTGCATTTGACATATTGCTACACGGATCTACTTCCATAAGTTTAACACAGGTTTTAAGGACGTTTTCGATTCTTCGTCGAATCATCCTCAGGTATCGAAACAGAATGAAAAAAAATGCTGGAGAAAGAATAAAAAAAAAATAAAATAAACGACAGAGAAACGCGCAAAGAACGTTTTTCTGCATTGTTCCAGGAAGTCGTTGACGATTAAAATTCAGCGACGCTAGATGGCATTACAGAACAAAATCGCATTACGTAAAGCATTTAAAATGTTACCACTGCTTTCATATATGATGTTGTTCATTTTAGGTGGCTGTGTTTTTATGTAGATAACTTCTAGTATTACTTTTTAAAATTATTTTAATACAAAAAAGACTATCATAAGAATTGAGACAATAGAAATAAGTTTAATTAAACAGACGGATTTTGTAATTTTAAACGATGTTTGCATAAATGAGAAAGTGCTGCTTAAATACACAGAATATATATATATATATATATATATATATATATATATATATATATATATATTATAATAATGGTAATACTCCAGGTAAAAACATCCACAGGGTGGTAATCCGAAGTTACAACCGGGTTTAAAAAGACTGCTCAATATCAAAATAGAGCTTTATATATGATATTTTTTATTTACACAGACATGTACAAAATCTGCGACACTGGCATGTCGATGTTATGGATCAACAGTTACTATAAACTGATATCTCATCAGACAGAGTTAGAATCAGATCATATTTGGAGAGAATTCTCTCCAAATATGATCTGAGGTTAAGATCGGATTCTAACTCTGTAACTGTTGATCGATAACATCGACATGCCAGTGTCGCAGATGTTGTACATGTAGCTTCTGTTCTTATCTGTTTCGGAAATGTGAAGTCAGGTGTCACTCTCGTTCAGACGCGTTATTTGCTTAGAGGGTTATGTATGTTTCAATCTAGTGTAAGGAAGGTTTAATAAAATTTGAAAAATGGGGAAGGTATATATAGATATACATATATATCTATATAAAGTGGTGTACTAAAAGCGAACTGTTAGGAAAAGTGAAACCTATTGTAAAGAGTATATAGCTCAATATCCAGGATAGAGCAGGTAGAATGCAGGTATATATTGACACACATATATATATATATATATATATATATATATATATATATATATATATATATATATACATACA
>OY744555.1:25215765-25220765 GCA_963556195.1 Sepiola atlantica | reverse complement strand
GGGTGTATGCAGGGAAAATGGGGATGGGTAGAGAGGGAGGGGGGCTGTGATTTTGGTGGATGGGTCAAAGTTATGGTCTTAGAGAGCGTTTGGAGAAAATGAGGGAATATTTAAGAAGAGGTATGGGAGAAAATAGATGAGAGGAGGAAGAGGGAGGATTTGTCGTGATAGGGTGTGAAATATTTGAAATATTTGGAAAATGATAGCAATGAGTGAGGGATTGGAGTGGGTGGGGGAGGGAGGGTGATTGAAAGGGTGGGTGAGGAATATTTGAAATATTTGGAACATGAGAAAGTTTATTTGGACTGTAGTAGTAAAAATGTGAGGGAAAAAAGTGAGGAAAAAAAAAGAGAAGATTCAGGGAGAAGAAGGAAGGGTGTGGGTGAATGGAAGAGTGTCATAAGGTTAGAGATGAAAATAAAAGTTAGCCATGATCAGGCAAAAGACTTTGTTCTGTGAGGATGATCTTGCTTATTAAGGGTGATAGGTTAAAGAAACCATTTCGCTGCTTGATGGTAGTGGAGGATGTGATGAGGGCAGTTTCCAATAATCTTCGCCGAGATTTGTTGTGGATGTGTTTAGTGATTTTGGCTTGTTCAAACTTGAATGCATGACCGTGTTCTAGAGCATGGGAGAAAAGTGCACTAAGAGGGTTGTTGTTTTTTATGTCCCTTTTATGTTCATTTAATCGTTTCTTTAATTCACGTTGTGTTTCTCCCACGTAGAATTGATGGCAATCATTGCAAGGGACAGTGTATAAGCCGGCATGGGATGTGGGTGTTTTTTGGAAATGTCTGGATGTATCGGTGATGAAACGTATACATACATTATATATATATATATATATATATATATATATATATATATATATATATAATGTATACGTTTCATCACCGATACCTTTGTTTATTAAAGTTGTTTCCACACGGTATTATAATTGATGAGGACAGCTAATATTTAGCGTAAACAAAGACGCCCGACAGCCATTTTGGAGGAAGAAGATAATCAGGTTTCCCTTTGGGAAACTAATTTTTCTTTCTTTCGGAGAGAGGCATTTAAGAACCGCGGAAGTGACCAGTGAACTCTCGCTGCCGTTATCGGATACGTCCCGAGGAGATAAGATAGATTAGTATGTTCGATACATACACCCACACATACACATATTTCACCCGCGGGTACGTCTATACTTGTCTGCTAATGACAGGTTCAGTGCCGGCGTGCGATAAATACGTTTTTCAGCTTCCGCGAATTTAAGCAGCAAATCGACTTCCACGCACGGAAAGCGAGGATTGCGAACCAAGCGATTCTTTGACTTCTATGTAATCGATTAAAACACTGGATGATGGAAAGTTTTCCTTTTCGAGTTCTAAGTTTATATAACGGATATTTAGAGGAGGTATAGTAAGATAAGACATTGTTAAATGGCATATCAACCCTTTTTGGGTCATTTCATGTCATGAATGTAGAAGGAAATATCCTTCAATTGAGTCTCAAGTCAGTGGATCATTTATAGTCATTAGTTAAGAGCTTTGGTATTTTGACTTGTTGTCATTTTGGTGAAGGTTTTTATGCTTCAAGTTCTTTATATGATCAAATGTTTAATCATGATTTTTGGTTTTGTAGTTTTGTTTTACGACATATCAACCCTTTTCGGGTTATTTAATGCCGAATCTGGTCATTTTGGTGAAGGTTTTTATGCTTTAAGTTCTTTATATCTTCAAATGTTTAATCATGGTTTTTGGTTTTGTTTTACTGTTTTACGACATCTCAACCCTTTTCGGGTTATTTAATGTTGAATCCGGTCATTTTGGTGAAGGTTTTTATGCTTCAAGTTCTTTATATCTTCAAATGTTTAATCATGGTTTTTGATTTGGTTGTTTTGTTTTACGGCATATCAACCCTTTTTCGGGCTTTTTAATGCTGAATCTGGTCATTTTCAAGTTTTCTTTATATGTTTAAGTATTTATTCATGGTGTTTGGTTGAGTTAAAGAGGAAAGAGGGGATAGAGAAAAGAAGAGTGGAATGATGGAAATTGTTATTTTATGTTTTAGATTTTGCAGAACATGATTGAGTTTAGCAAAGGAAAACAAACACACCACATCAATGTTTGGTGCATTTTGAGTCAGGACGTCAATAACTTCAGACATCCTGATTTTTTAACGCCAGTGTTAGAGAGAGAGAGAGATGTATGATTATATATATATATATATATATATATATATATATATATATATATATATATATATATATGTATATATGTGTAGTTATACGTATACATATATATGTGTATATATATATGTATACTTAGGCAGCAAGTCATTATCCAAGCAAGCGTTGTTAATTCGGCCATTTTTTTTAAATGGCCGAATTAAGCACAATCGGGGAAATATTCTACGGATTTCTACCTGAAACCAGAAGGATAGCTCGACGGTTTGAGAACCTCACGAAGAAGATTTTAAATAACTTCAGACAGTCTTATCTGGTAGCGCCAGTAGGTTCTATTTGACCCATAGATGTGACCCTTACAGGTACTTAAATTCGGGCCCAAGTGGCTCTGGGAGCAATGGCAACTAAGGGGCAACTCCACATTCCCCACAGCTCCCAAATGGAGGCCTCACCACTTGATGTCGTTTAAGGTCATACCCAGAACCTCCACATTTAGGGTTAGTCCAAAGGTGGTGAATGCTCGATAAAAGAGGTTCATTATAATCTGCATATCCTCCTCGGTGTGGACAATGAAGACCGAATCATCAGCATAGACGAACTCCCGCCTAACAGCTGTGAAAGTGTGGGGGTTTGTATGAAATCAGGCAAAATTGAAGACCCTACCACCAACTCATCAAGGGAGGCCTCACAACTGGATGCCTTTTAAGGACAATTTAGATGAGTGAATTGTTTTTGTGTATTAACGCCTTAGTCTTGAAGAAAACAATAACGATGTGTCTTCGGACTGAGGTAAGTAAATAGCGAATCTAAAATAGTAAAAAAATCTGCCAGTATAAGTAACAATAACTAAGAATAGCAAATATACTTAGTGACGTTGACCAAAGTTAGTACAAGATGGGTAACCGTTTTGAAATATCAGGTGTTATATTACTTATGATGAGTTAGGTTGTACATGCTTAGTACAAGATGAGTAATCTTTTTGAAATATCAGGTGTTATATTACTTATGATGAGTTAGGTTGTACATGCTTAGTACAAGATGGGTAACCCTTTTGAAATATCATGCGTTATCTTACTTACGATGAGTTAGGTTGACCATGGTTAGTACAAGATGAGTAATCCTTTTGCAATATCAGGTGTTATATTACTTACGATGAGTAAGGTTGACCATGGTTAGTACAAGATGAGAAATCCTTTTGAAATATCAGGTGTTATATTACTTACGATGAGTTAGGTTGAACATGGTTAGTACAAGATGGGTAATCCTTTTGAAATATCAGGTGTTATATTACTTACGATGAGTTAGGTTGAACATGGTTAGTACAAGATGGGTAATCCTTTTGAAATATCAGGTGTTATATTACTTACGATGAGTTAGGTTGAACATGGTTAGTACAAGATGGGTAATCCTTTTGAAATATCAGGTGTTATATTACTTACGATGAGTTAGGTTGAACATGCTTAGTACAAGATGAGTAATCCTTTTGAAATATCAGGTGTTATATTACTTATGATGAGTTAGGTTGACCATGGTTAGTACAAGATGAGTAATCCTTTTGAAATATCAGGTGTATTACTTACGATGAGTTAGGTTGAACATGGTTAGTACAAGATGAGTAATCTTTTTGAAATATCAGGTGTTATATTACTTACGATGAGTTAGGTTGAACATGCTTAGTACAAGATGGGTAATCCTTTTGAAATATCAGGTGTTATATTACTTACGATGAGTAAGGTTGAACATGGTTAGTACAAGATGAGATATCCTTTTAGAAATATCAGGTGTTATATTACTTACGATGAGTTAGGTTGAACATGGTTAGTACAAGATGAGTAATCCTTTTGAAATATCAGGTGTTATATTACTTACGATGAGTTAGGTTGAACATGGTTAGTACAAGATGAGTAATCCTTTTGAAATATCAGGTGTTATATTACTTACGATGAGTAAGGTTGAACATTGTTAGTACAAGATGGGTAATCCTTTTGAAATATCAGGTGTTATATTACTTATGATGAGTTAGGTTGAACATGGTTAGTACAAGATGAGTAATCCTTTTGAAATATCAGGTGTTATATTACTTACGATGAGTAAGGTTGTACATGGTTAGTACAAGATGAGTAATCCCTTTGAAATATCAGGTGTTATATTACTTACGATGAGTTAGGTTGAACATGGTTAGTAAAAGATGAGTAATCCTTTTGAAATATCAGGTGTTATATTACTTATGATGAGTTAGGTTGAACATGGTTAGTACAAGATTGGTAATCCTTTTGAAATATCAGGTGTTATATTACTTATGATGAGTTAGGTTGAACATGGTTAGTACAAGATTGGTAATCCTTTTGAAATATCAGGTGTTATATTACTTACGATGAGTTAGGTTGAACATGGTTAGTACAAGATTGGTAATCCTTTTGAAATATCAGGTGTTATATTACTTACGATGAGTTAGGTTGAACATGGTTAGTACAAGATGAGTAATCCTTTTGAAATATCAGGTGTTATATTACTTACGATGAGTTAGGTTGAACATGGTTAGTACAAGATGAGTAATCCTTTTGAAATATCAGGTGTTATATTACTTATGATGAGTTAGGTTGAACATGGTTAGTACAAGATGAGTAATCCTTTTTTTAAATATCAGGCGTTATCTTACTTACGATGAGTTAGGTTGAACATGTTTAATGAGTAATCCTTTTGAAATATCAGGCGTTAGATTAATGAGAATAAGTGACGTATATCATGTTTAGTACAAGATAGGTAACCATTTTGAAATATCAGGTGCAATATCAGGTAAAACTTGCAAAAATTACCATCGTTGTTATTGATA
>OY744555.1:25188265-25210765 GCA_963556195.1 Sepiola atlantica | reverse complement strand
TAATAATAATAATAATAATAACTAGCGGGACCCGTGTAAATTACACGAAATTATGTTTTCAATACTAACTATCTTGTTTCTGACCTTTATATGTTTGAATAAAATATAATAATTTTACTTATATATTTAAAAAAATGAACAATACATGAAACAATTTACAAAACTTTCTTTATATACAATATTTCTAATGATGGTAATATTTCGACGACTAAACCTTACTTTGTAAATGCTTTCGATTAAAATTAATTTGGCTCCAATTCATGAGTAGCATACAAAGATTCGGAAGGTCGTTGCTTTTTATGTAAGCATGACACACAAAATAACACACACGCTGTCCTATTAATACGTGTCTTCCCAGTCGTCCGTCCCCCCCCCCCTTCGATGTAGAAAAAACAAATCTTAGAGGTTGGTTGGGATCGAACTATAAACCAATCGGGTTGACGTCAAACATCGACGTCAAAATCCTACGTCGCTAACCGTTGCGCCAAAGTGAAATACTTGAAATATTACGAAAATGAGGTTACTTAAATGATTTTCCAAATCTAGGTGCGGCACGCATGCGCAGTGCTTTTGATGTAAGCGTGACACACGAACACACACGCTATCGTATTAATATATAGATAAGTAGGTCCATCAAACATTACATTGACAAAACTGGAAAATCACCAGTATGGAATAAAAAAGGGAAAAAAATCACCGATGTCTGATTAAAGGTAAGAAACCTTAGCGCATATTGTATCTGAATGCCCAATGCTTGCACAACACCAGTATAAAAGATGGAGACGCGACTAAGTCGCTCAGGTACTACACTGGAATATATGCACACTTTATGAATTGGATCACAATGAGAAGTGGTATGATAATAAGCCAGAAGTTGTACAGGAGAACGACAATGTCAAACTCCTTTGGGACATGCGCATACAGACTGATAAGTTTTTTGAACATTCAACACCCGACTTTGTAAACAAAAACAAAATAGATTTCTTGATCATTGATATACAGGGTGATTCATAAGTCACTTAGCTATTTAAAATGATTACCATATGAAGCACAAACATACTATGCACTTTTGATGATTGTTATCTTACTCTCTAATTACTGCTATTTGTTATTTTAAATTTGTTCGTTTATATATTTATATATATACATATATATAAATATATTTATATATATATATATATATATATATATATATATATATACATATATAAATATATATACAGGGGGATTCATAAGTCACTTTGCTATTTAAAATGATTAGCATATGAAGCACAAACATACTATGAACTTTTGATGATTGTTATCTTACTCTCTAATTACTGCTATTTGTTATTGTAAATTTGTCTGTTTATATATTTATATATATACATATATATAAATATATTTATATATATATATATATATATATATATACAGGGTGATTCATAAGTCACTTCACTTAGCTATTTAAAATGATTACCATATGAAGCACAAACATACTATGAACTTTTGATGATTGTTATCTTACTCTCTAATTACTGCTATTTGTCATTGTAAATTTGTTCGTTTATATATTTGTTTCTATATATATTTATTTTTATTTATTTAAATTTGTGTAAATCATCATATGTGCTTTATTTTTCAGGCAGTATGTCATTTACAATTGAAGAGCGAATCTTTATTGTTATTCATATGGTCAAATTTGATGAAACTCCAACACTTGTTGAAAGGCAATGGAAACGTGATGTGAACAGAAAGCTTCCTTCGCACAACACTCAATCAATCAAATATGCTACAAAGAGTCGTAAATTCCTTGCAAAAAAGAATGGAGCTATGCATGCAGAACGAAGGTGGACATTTTAAAAATTTGCTGTAATTTTAAACTCCCATAAATGAATTTGTTGAATAAACTTTCTGTTTTGTATTACCGTATTTTTTAACTTTAGAATTTCAAAAATAAATAGCTAAGTGACTTATGAATCACCTTGTATATTAATATAATATACTTTTTTATATAAACATTATTGGCTACATATGCGCATACATGTAGGCTGCCTCTTCGATACCAGAGTGCAGGAGAAAAAACACGAAACAAATCAAGATGTAAACTGTAAATTAGTTAGTTTATGGAAATGTAAAGAAGTCAAGGTGATCCACATTGTAATTGGAACGCTTGGAACCATAACGAAAAGCCACCATTAATGGCTTAAACATATTGATGAGAAAATTTATTTTCAAATTCTGCAAAGGTGTTGCCTGTTAGGAACAGTGAAACTGTTAAGGTACAGCTTGAATGTTTAAGGTCAAAGGAACTGACTTGATGTTCAAAGAAATGAAAACTCTTAAGTAAAAAACATCCAAAAGTTGAGACTACTATGAATAATATTAATAATAATCATATCCTCATTGTATAATTTGGATTATTCGGACTACTGTTCTCATTTTTAATGATGACACGAGAAATACACAGAAAACTGCACACGGGAAGTTTATGCCAGTGTGACTATTTCAAACAAAAACTTGGTTGACCTATCAGTTATAGTAACGTGTGCTACACTTTGATCGGCGTCGCCGGAAAAGATTCCGTAAAATGGATCAATTTCCGGAAGTATTGACAACGATTTGCTCGAAAACAAATCTCCCGGTCAATAAGAGTATATGCTTATCTAAAAGACAGGTGACGAATTCGGAACTCGGAAAAGATACAATACTTAATACCAGTCGAAATCTCGTAAACGTACGAAATAAGATATTTATCATGATTTAAGAAGAAAACGTTACGACATGTGAACTTTTTCATCTTTTTTTGATCATTAACTACTTACTCAAAGTTATTCGAAAATCTGACTGAATGACACTTAACTGGCAGATCATTCATACATTGTTAAAAAGAATGTTACGTCTCTGTACGTAAAGTAAACAATGTCCGTGTATATTAATTAGCATAAACTCATCTTTTCTAATGTCCAGCCTCTGTGTCTTCCTATACCTTTTAACTGTATCACTGTGCATCAATATTTACGCTATACACAGTATTAACGATAATTTTGATTAATGTCATGTGTTTATTAAATTTCAAATATTCTATAATCCGTTGTGTCGCATTCAAGTTTTCTCATTGTCAGCGTCTCTGTTTCCTTATACGTTTAAGTATATCACTGTGCATCAATCACCTTGTAGGCTGCCTCTTCGATACCAGAGTGCAGGAGAAAGAACACGAAAGAAATCAAGATGTAAAATGTAAATTAGTTAGTTTATGGAAATGTAAAGAAGTCAAGGTGATCCACATTGTAATTCGAACGCTTGGAACCATAACGAAAAGCCACCATTAATGGCTTAAACATGAGAACATAAATTTACAAATTCTGCAAAGGTCTTGATTGTTCTATCAGTTATAGTAACGTATGCTACACTATGATCGAGTTCGCCGAAAAAGATCTCGTAAAATGGCTCAATTTCCGGAAGTATTGAAAACAAACCTCCCAGTCAGTGAGACTATATGCTTATCTAAAAGACAGGTGACGAATTCGGAACCCGGAACAGATACAATACTTAATACCAGTCGAACTCTCGTAACGTGTGGAATAAGATATTTATCATGATTCAAGAAAAAAACGTTACGACATGTGAACTTTTTCATCTTTTTTTATCATAAACTACTTACTCAAAGTTATTCGAAAATCTGACTGAATCGACACTTAACTTGCAGATCATTCATACATTGTTAAAAAGAATGTTACGTCTCTGTACGTAAAGTAAACAATGCCCGTGTATATTAATTAGCATAAACTCATCTTTTCTAATGTCCAGCCTCTGTGTCTTCCTATACCTTTTAACTGTATCACTGTGCATCAATATTTACGCTATACACAGTATTAACGATAATTTTGATTAATGTCGTGTGTTTATTAAATTTCCAATATTCTATGATCCGTTGTGTCGCATTCAAGTTTTCTCATTGTCAGCCTCTCTGTTTCCTTATACGTTTAAGTATATCACTGTGCATCAATCACCTTGTAGGCTGCCTCTTCGATACCAGAGTGCAGGAGAAAGAACACGAAACAAATCAAGATGTTAAATGAAAATTAGTTAGTTTATGGAAATGTAAAGAAGTCAAGGTGATCCACATTGTAATTGGAACGCTTGGAACCATAACGAAAAGCCACCATTAATGGCATAAACATATTGATGAGAACATTTATTTTCAAATTCTGAAAAGGCGTTGCCTGTTAGGAACAGCGAAACTGTTATGGTACAACTTGAATGTTTAAGGTCAAAGGAACTGACTTGATGTTCAAAGAAATGAAAACTCTAAGTAAAAAACATCCAAAAGTTGAGACTACTATCAAATAATATTAATAATAATCATATCCTCATTGTATAATTTGAATCAAGATGTAAAATGTAAATTAGTTAGTTTATGGAAATGTAAAGAAGTCAAGGTGATCCACATTGTAATTGGAACGCTTGGAACCATAACGAAAAGCCACCATTATTCGGACTACTGTTCTCATTTTGAATGATGACACGCGAAATACACAGAAAACTGCACACGTGAAGTTTATGCGCCCAATTGCAAGTGTAACTATTTCAAACAAAAACTTGGTTGATCTATCAGTTATAGTAACGTGTGCTACACTATGATCGGCGTCGCCGGAAAATATTCCGTAAAATGGATCAATTTCCGGAAGTATTGACAACGATTTGCTCGAAAACAAATCTCCCGGTCAATAAGAGTATATGCTTATCTAAGAGACAGGTGACGAATTCGGAACCCGGAACAAATACACTACTTTATACCAGTCCAAATCTCGTAAACGTGCGGAATAAGATATTTATCATGATTTAAGAAGAAAACGTTACGACATGTGAACTTTTTCATCTTTTTTTTATCATAAACTACTTACTCAAAGTTATTCAAAAATCTGACTGAATGACACTCAACTGGCAGTTCATTCATACATTGTTAAAAAGAATGTTACGCCTCTGTACGTAAAGTAAACAATGTCCCTGTATATTAATTAGCATAAACTCATCTTTTCTAATGTCCAGCCTCTGTGTTTTCCTATACGTTTAACTGTATCACTGTGCATCACTATTTACGCTATGTACAGTATTAACGATAATTTTGATTAATGTCATGTGTTTATTAAATTTCCAATATTCTATGATCCGTTGTGTCGCATTCAAGTTTTCTCATTGTCAGCGTCTCTGTTTCCTTATACGTTTAAGTATATCACTGTGCATCAATCACCTTGTAGGCTGCCTCTTCGATACCAGAGTGCAGGAGAAAGAACACGACGGAAATCAAGATGTAAAATGTAAATTAGTTAGTTTATGGAAATGTAAAGAAGTCAAGGTGATCCACATTGTAATTGGAACGCTTGGAACCATAACGAAAAGCCACCATTAATGGCTTAAACATATTGATGAGAAAATTTATTTTCAAATTCTGCAAAGGTGTTGCCTGTTAGGAACAGTGAAACTGTTAAGGTACAACTTGAATGTTTAAGGTCAAAGGAACTGACTTGATGTTTAAAGAAATGAAAACTCTAAGTAAAAAACATCCAAAAGTGTAGACTACTATGAATAATATTAATAATAATCATATCCTCATTGTATAATTTGAATCAAGATGTAAAATGTAAATTAGTTAGTTTATGGAAATGTAAAGAAGTCAAGGTGATCCACATTGTAATTGGAACGCTTGGAACCAAACGAAAAGCCACCATTAATGGCTTAAACATATTGATGAGAACATACATTTTCAAATTCTGCAAAGGTCTTGATTGTTCTATCAGTTATAGTAACGTATGCTACACTATGATCGAGTTCGCCGAAAAAGATCTCGTAAAATGTCTCAATTTCCGGAAGTATTGAAAACAAACCTCCCAGTCAGTGAGACTATATGCTAATCTAAAAGACAGGTGACGAATTCGGAACCCGGAACAGATACAATACTTAATACCAGTCGAAATCTCGTAAACGTGCGGAATAAGATATTTATCATGATTTAAGAAGAAAACGTTACGACATGTGAACTTTTTCATCTTTTTTTGATCATAAACTACTTTCTCAAAGTTATTCGAAAATCTGACTAAATCGACACTTAACTTGCAGTTCATTCATACATTGTTAAAAAGAATATTACGTCTCTGTACGTTGACGCGCGTAAAGTAAACAATATCCGTGTATATTAATTAGCATAAACTCATCTGTTCTCCTTGCGAACCCTCTGTATTGTCGCATTCCACTTTTCTAATTTCCAGCCTCTGTGTCTCCCTATACGTTTTAACTGTATCACTGTGCATCAATATTTACGCTATACACAGTATTAACGATAATTTTGATTAATGTCGTGTGTTTATTAAATTTCCAATATTCTATGATCCGTTGTGTCGCATTCAAGTTTTCTCATTTCCAGCCTCTCTGTTTCCTGATATGTTTAAGTATATCACTGTGCATCAATATTAACGTTATACAGTGTTAAACATATTTTTAATTCGGTGTTTCAGTCAATGTCTTTTGTTTATTAAATTTCCAATATTCTATGATCCGTTGTGTCGCATTCAAGTTTTCTCATTTCCAGCCTCTCTGTTTCCTGATACGTTTAAGTATATCACTGTGCATCAATATTAACGTTATACAGTGTTCAACATATTTTTAATTCGGTGTTTTAGTGAATGTCCTTTGTTTATTAAATTTCTAATATTCTATGATCCGTTGACTTTTGGCATAACCAAAGTCCTAACAGGAAATTGCATTTCCGATTTTTTTTTACCAAATTGTGTTTTTTATAATGCTATTTACCTTTTATTTTTCAAAGATTCGGGTCTTCTTCAGTTATATATAGTGCTACAATTTCCGTGTTTCGTGATGAAAATGTTATTCCCAAAGCAAGCCAAACCTTTCTAACGACTGACAGATTCGTTCATAGTGCCTGCTGCACATTTAAGCTTGCATACATAGTCAAGATATTATGCTGCTAATCTTTATGCCTAGAATACTTGTTCAAGAAAAAGCTAGCTAAAGAATACGAGTTTATTATTACCCCAAAAAATGATGAAGAGAACGTCTTCAAATTTGCGCAAAAAGTACAGGCGATCTCCGTATCTGAAAAAGATTAAGAAAAAACTCCCCTACACATGTAATGCTTTAATGGTATGTCTTGGTTTGATGTTGGATTATGTCTACTGAAGAAAACGGTGGATTAAACCACACTATTAACATTCAAGCCACTATAAGAAATTATGTATTTCTTTCTAAGTAAATGAGACTGGGCATGTATAAAGAAAGATAAAACATAATTATTATGAGTACTGTCTCTACTGGGTTCATTTGGTTTCACGTTGCAAATATACGACAACGGAGGATTTAACCACACTATTGTTCTTTAAGCTACTCTAAAAATGATGTACGTATTTTTTAGCAAATGACACTAAATATTAATAAAGAAAGAGAAGGCATAATTAATATGAACACTGCAACTACTGCGTTCACTTGGTTTCACGATGCTAATATACGAAAACGGAGGATAAAACCACACTATTGTTCTTTAAGCTACTCTAAAAATAATGTACGTATTTTTTAGCAAATGACACTAAATATTAATAAAGAAAAGGAAGGCATACTAAATATGAACACTGCAACTGCTGCGTCCACTTTATTTACCATTGCTAATATACGAAAACGGAGATTTAAACCACACTATTGTTCTTTAACTACTGCGTTCACTTGGTTTCACGATGCTAATATACGACAACGGAGGATTAAACCACACTATTGTTCTTTAAGCTACTCTAAAAATGATGTACGTATTTTTTAGCAAATGACACTAAATATTAATAAAGAAAGAGAAGGCATAATTAATATGAACACTGCAACTGCTGCGTCCACTTGGTTTCACGATGCTAATATGCGACAACGGAGGATTAAACCACATTATTGTTCTTTAAGCTACTCTAAAAATGATGTACGTATTAATATTAATAAAGAAAGAGAAAGCATACTAAATATGAACACTGCAACTGCTGCGTCCACTTGGTTTCACATTGCTAATATACGAAAACGGAGGTTTAAACCACACTATTGTTCTTTAATCTACTCTAAAAATGATGTACGTATTTTTTAGCAAATGACACTAAATATTAATAAAGAAAGAGAAGGCATACTAAATATGAACACTGCAACTACTGCGTTCACTTGGTTTCACGATGCTAATATACGAAAACGGAGGATTAAACCACACTATTATTCTTTAAGCTAGTCTAGAAAAGGGAGCCTTCGGGTCGCCATTGACTATGGTCAAACTCTTTACTATGTTATACAATGTGTACACTCTGTGGCTGAATACCGCATTGTGTACATTTTTATATTAACCGCAGAATTTCCACTGTTCACATGACAACTTCATTTTTTTTTCTGTCAGATACTCTAGAATTTAGGAATTCTTTTTTAAGACCATTTCGTATTTCGTTTTTGTTTTGTTTAATTTCTCTTAATTTCTTTCAATCCTTTGTGGAGTCATACTTAACATCTACAAAATAATGCTTGATGCCCTGTTTTCAAACAATCTGCATTATAAGTTGACGATCAAGGAAAGTAGACCTACTCTACCCATCTGTGTGATAGTTAATAAAAGGGAGCCTTCGGGTCGCCGTTGACTATAATCAAACTATTTACTATTTTATACAATGTGTAAACTCTGTGGCTGAATACCGCATTGTGTACATTTTTTTTATTAACCGTAGAATTTCCACTGTTCACATGACAACTTTATTTTTTTTCTGTCAGATACTCTAGAATTTATGAATTCTTTTTTAAGATCATTTCGTATTTCGTTTTTGTTTTGTTTAATTTCTCTTAATTTCTTTCAATCCTTTGTGGAGTCATACTTAACATCTACAAAATAATGCTTGATGCCCTGTTTTCAAACAATCTGCATTATAAGTTGACGATCAAGGAGAGTAGACCTACTCTACCCATCTGTGTGATAGTTAATAAAAGGGAGCCTTCGGGTCGCCGTTGACTATAATCAAACTATTTACTATTTTATACAATGTGTAAACTCTGTGGCTGAATACCGCATTGTGTACATTTTTTTTATTAACCGTAGAATTTCCACTGTTCACATGACAACTTTATTTTTTTTCTGTCAGATACTCTAGAATTTATGAATTCTTTTTTAAGATCATTTCGTATTTCGTTTTTGTTTTGTTTAATTTCTCTTAATTTCTTTCAATCCTTTGTGGAGTCATACTTAACATCTACAAAATAATGCTTGATGCCCTGTTTTCAAACAATCTGCATTATAAGTTGACGATCAAGGGTAAGCGGTGTAGACCTACTCTACCCATCTGTGTGATAGTTAATAAAAGGGAGCCTTCGGGTCGCCGTTGACTATAATCAAACTATTTACTATTTTATACAATGTGTAAACTCTGTGGCTGAATACCGCATTGTGTACATTTTTTTTATTAACCGTAGAATTTCCACTGTTCACATGACAACTTTATTTTTTTTCTGTCAGATACTCTAGAATTTATGAATTCTTTTTTAAGATCATTTCGTATTTCGTTTTTGTTTTGTTTAATTTCTCTTAATTTCTTTCAATCCTT
Organism: Sepiola atlantica; assembly: GCA_963556195.1. Lineage (NCBI taxonomy): Eukaryota > Metazoa > Mollusca > Cephalopoda > Sepiida > Sepiolidae > Sepiola > Sepiola atlantica. Next base: position 25,201,169 of record OY744555.1, on the reverse strand, counting down.
TGTGGGGTCATACTTAACATCTACAAAATAATGCTTGATGCCCTGTTTTCAAACAATCTGCATTATAAGTTGACGATCAAGGGTAAGCGGAGTAGACCTACTCTACCCATCTGTGTGATAGTTAATAAAAGGGAGCCTTCGGGTCGCCGTTGACTATAATCAAACTATTTACTATTTTATACAATGTGTAAACTCTGTGGCTGAATACCGCATTGTGTACATTTTTTTTATTAACCGTAGAATTTCCACTGTTCACATGACAACTTTATTTTTTTTCTGTCAGATACTCTAGAATTTATGAATTCTTTTTTAAGATCATTTCGTATTTCGTTTTTGTTTTGTTTAATTTCTCTTAATTTCTTTCAATCCTTTGTGGAGTCATACTTAACATCTACAAAATAATGCTTGATGCCCTGTTTTCAAACAATCTGCATTATAAGTTGACGATCAAGGGTAAGCGGTGTAGACCTACTCTACCCATCTGTGTGATAGTTAATAAAAGGGAGCCTTCGGGTCGCCGTTGACTATAATCAAACTATTTACTATTTTATACAATGTGTAAACTCTGTGGCTGAATACCGCATTGTGTACATTTTTTTTTATTAACCGTAGAATTTCCACTGTTCACATGACAACTTCATTTTTTTTCTGTCAGATACTCTAGAATTTAGGAATTCTTTTTTAAGACCATTTCGTATTTCGTTTTTGTTTTGTTTAATTTCTCTTAATTTCTTTCAATCCTTTGTGGAGTCATACTTAACATCTACAAAATAATGCTTGATGACCTGTTTTCAAACAATCTGCATTATAAGTTGACGATCAAGGGTAAGCGGCGTCGACCTACTCTACCCATCTGTGTGATAGTTAATAAAAGGGAGCCTTCGGGTCGCCGTTGTACTATAATCAAACTATTTACTAGTTTATACAATTGTACACTCTGTGGCTGAATACCGCATTGTGTACATTTTTTATTAACCGTAGAATTTCCACTGTTCACATGACAACTTTATTTTTTTTCTGTCAGATACTCTAGAATTTATGAATTCTTTTTTAAGATCATTTCGTATTTCGTTTTTGTTTTGTTTAATTTCTGTATTTTTTTGTCAACCCATCACGTTTTCCTCGAATCACTCACAGATTTCTGTTTCGTTTTTTTATTATTCCTCATTAAATGCATCTGCATCGACTCATGAAAGAAGACCCCTTTGTTATCACGGCTGTTATCCAACTGACACTTCCTATTTCAAATGAATGAACGAATCCATCTGCGAAGAAAGGACAATATATGATTAAATAATTAACAGTTCAGAACGCAATTCAAACGTGCGCTTTCTGTTCATTCTTTCCGTGTAGCTGCGCGTCCTTCTCTTTTTGGGGGATGCAATTGAAATTAAGCCCTACATCAAGATAAAAAAAACCCACCAATTTTCCACTGGTGATACCAGATCAGGCTGCCCTGTGGCTCCCTGAGACGAAATTCACCTACATTGACGTTTTTTTTTTTTTTTTTTTTTTTTTTGTAAAACTTAATTATGTTCTACAAAACCAAAAACAAAAACGACAGCCCCTCTCCCTTTCTCCCTCCCCTTTTTTATTTTATTTTTAGAACTTGAAGCATAAAAACTTTTACTATAATGACCAGATTCGGCATTAAATAACCCAAAAAGGGTTGATGTGCCGTAAAACAAAACTACCAAACCAAAAACGATGATTAAACATTTGAAGATATAAAGAACTTGAAGCATAAAAACTTTTGCTGTAATGACCAGATTCGGCATTAAATAACCCAAAAAGGGTTGATATGCCGTAAAACAAAACTACCAAACCAAAAACGATGATTAAACATTTGAAGATATAAAGAACTTGAAGCATAAAAACTTTTACTATAATGACCAGATTCGGCATTAAATAACCCAAAAAGGGTTGATATGCCGTAAAACAAAACTACCAAACCAAAAACGATGATTAAACATTTGAAGATATAAAGAATTTGAAGCATAAAAACTTTTACTATAATGACCAGATTCGGCATTAAATAACCCAAAAATGGTTGATATGCCGTAAAACAAAACTACCAAACCAAAAACCCTGATTAAACATTTGAAGATATAAAGAACTTGAAGCATAAAAACTTTTACTATAATGACCAGATTCGGCATTAAATAACCCAAAAAGGGTTGATATGCCATAAAATAAAACTACCAAACCACCTTTCCGTGTAGCTGTGCGTCCTTCTCTTTTTGGGGGGATGCAATTGAAATTAAGCCCTACATCAAGATAAAAAAAAACACCAATTTTCCAGGTTGGATTTTACAAGTAGTCAAATTTATGTTGTTAAAGGTATGCCATCTAAATACAGTTGAAGCGCTATTTAGCTTAAGCGGTACATCACTTAGAGATGGCGTCTCCACGAGAACACTGGTCCCCGTCACCACACCAGTTGGCATCAGGATAATGCATCCAAGCTTTCAAAATATTGCCTCAATTAAGGAAATGACTTTTAAAAAAAACTGACCATAAATAAGTTTGGAAGTCAATTTCTAGAAGCTGTCCAACACATGTTTGCATGTAAAACAGGTATTACACTGATGAAGATGAGGATGATGATGATAGTTAAGGATGATGATGATGATAGTGATGATGATGGTTAATAATATTATCGTGGGTTATCGAGAGAGTGCTTGGCATCTCGTACACAGACCGTGTCGCAAACGAAGAAGTTCGCGCGCTCATCAACGCAAATCTGAACAACTACGAAGATTTACTGACAACTGTAAGAAAAAGAAAGCTTGGATGGTATGGTCACGTGACAATGGGCAGTGGTCTCTCCAAAACCATCCTGCAGGGAGCAGTGCAAGGCAAGAGAAGGAGAGGTAGACAACACTAAAGATGGACGGACAACATCAGAGAGTGGACGGGCTACAACTTCGCTACAACCCAGTCCATTGCCCATGACCGTCAGAAGTGGAGACAGCTGGTGTGGAGTTCATTGGTGCAGCGCCCCTACGACCCAGGAGGGGGTTAAGGGACCAAGTCAAGTCAAGTCGTGGGTTATACGTACTCAGATATAAAGAGTACATTTATTTTAGACATTAGAATAGTATGAATACGTGGGTAACCTAGAATTGAATGTGCGAGGTTTCTCATTAATTCTCGAAGACAGCTGAGTGTGCTTTCCAATACATCTAGATAATATATATATATATATATATATATATATATATATATTAATTTCATAGATTAATATATATAGTAAATACATGAAGCCATTTCATATAACGGATGCTCCCCTCAACAAAAGGCCACCCGTATAATTGTTCATAAAATTAACAATTACCCATGAAACCAAACTACGCAAGGTCCACAATAAAGTAAGAATAAAAGTGGTGCAAAGAGGAGGAACCCTAGGATGGGGTAAGGGGTAGGGTTTAGGGTTTAGGGTTTAGGGTTAGGGGTAGAAGAAGAATAATATACAGGTGGTAGGAACGTAAGCAATGACAAAAATCTACGTGAAATATTTGCGTAGTTGCACGTCCAAGGATCAACTTGCCTACACGTGGGTACTAAAGAACGCCTGGGCAGCCCCGTCGGCATTCCCCGGTAGGGGCGCCTCAGGCAGTAAGCAATAAACTTACTCCTCCCCAGAGAGGGGAGGCAAAGCCTGGGAAGGTGGACCTCCCCGAACTGCAATCAAGACCCGAAGGCCAATACAACACCAGTATAGGGTGCCGTATCCATCGGAACAGATACTACACTTTGATCTTAGCCAAAAGGCCAATGTATTGATTTACTCCTCTCCAGGAGTTAGGCACAAGGCCAGTTTTTATCTTACTCCCACAAGTAAGATGTGACCCAAGGTCGAGTCGGGAAAGTGAGGTTTAATAAACCAGCGCCCGAGAAGGTGAGCACTCTGGCCATTAAACATTGCCTGGGCAGCCCTGTCGGCATTCCCCAGTAGGGGCGCCTCAGGCAGTAAGCAATAGACTTACTCCTCCCCAAAGAGGAAGGGGAGGCCTGGGAGGGTTGACCTCATAGAACTGCACAGGACAGACCCATAGACCGGCATAAATCAAGCCCCGAAGGCCAAGACAATACCAGTCTATGGGGTGCAGTATCCATCGGAACAAATACTACACTTTGATCTTGGCCAAAAGGCGTTATTTAACCCCTACCCACAATAGGAATATGTGACACAAAATCAGAAAGTGGGATTTGAAAAGCCAGCGCTCAAGAAGGTGAGCACTCTGGCCATTAAAAATTGCGTGGGCAGCCCCGTCGGCATTTCCCGGTAGGGGCGCCTCAGACAGTAAGCAATTAACTTACTCCTCTCCAAAGAGGGGAGGTAAAGCCTGGGAGGGTGGACCTTCTAGAACTGCACAGGACAGATTAGACACATAGACCGGCGGAAATCAAGCCCCGAAGGCTAAGACAATACCGATCTATGAAGTGCAGTATTCATCGGAACAGATACTACACTTTGATCTTGGCCAAAAGGCCAAGGTAACAGAAAGTGTTATCACTTTCTTAAAGATAAAGAAAACACTGATGGTTGTCTTTAAAACTAATGTCAGCAACTATTGGTCATGAATCGTTGCATTTCCTCAATTCATTATTTGGGGTCTAATATTGTATCCCATTTTTCGAGTGAAAATCAGTCCATCCCATAAACTTGATCCTCAAATGTCTCTGTAAGATAATGAAGAGTGGCAAAAATGAATCATGGACGAGTCCATTATTAGTGGGAAATCGAGAAAGAACAAAAGCGACTTGATAACCTTTAAACATAGAAGAACGTTCCGCAGTGCAAGCGAGACTTGAAAGGCGGTGGTTTCAGAAACGCGAAGAGCCAGAGCGCTTCGTGATCGGAGTATCGAAGTACCGGAAGAATGAAAGTTTACCGATGGCACCGATAAAGCTTTATTGGCTATGGTACCCAAACCCGTTTTGCTGTTGGGCTTTCGTGTCCCCCGACTAAAAATGCGGCTGCTAAGCAAGTTTGTACCGTGAAGGAATCCCCCGGCTTGTATTTCATCAAACAGACAATTGGAAGGGCTTGTGGAACAATTGCTTCAGTTTATGCTCAGATACACAATGCAGAGCAAATTGCTTTCCGATCGGATATACATCCGATATGAACAAATTTCTAGCGGAAACCAAGTCTGTGACCTCAGCAAGAAAAAAACTTTCATGAGACAAAAGTATGTCAAGGTACAGGGGAAAAAACGTCTCTACTTTATATATAAGATGGTACCCAAACCCGTTTTTCTGTTGGGCTTTCGTATCCGCTGACTAAAAATGCGGCTGTAAGCAAGTTGGTATTGTGAAGGATTCCCCTGACTTGTGTTTCATCAAAGTGCTTGTGGAACAATTGCTTCAGTTCACGCTCGGATAGACAATGTAGAGGAAATTGCTTTCGAATAGGATGTATATATGAACGAGTTTCATGAGACAAAAGTATGTAAAAAGATCTTTTTTGTAGGTGTATGTGTAGCCGGCGTAAACCATCCGGTGATGGGAAATAAAGAAAACCAAAGTTCTGTTTTTGTCATTATTGTTGGAGCTTACTGAAAGAACGGGTAATGCAACATCTCTCAGCCTTGATATCCGTTGGCATAATAGAAAAGAAAACGAAAGGAATTACGCTTTTAATTGGCTAACTTAGCTGTTAATTGGCTAACTTAGCTGTTAATTGGCTAACTTAGCTGTTAATTGGCTAACTTAGCTTTTAATTGGCTAACTTAGCTGTTAATTGGCTAACTTAGCTTTTAATTGGCTAACTTAGCTGTTAATTTGCTAACTTAGCTGTTAATTTGCTAACTTAGCTGTTAATTGGCTAACTTAGCTTTTAATTGGCTAACTTAGCTGTTAATTTGCTAACTTAGCTGTTAATTGGCTAACTTAGCTGTTAATTGGCTAACTTAGCGGTTTTGTATTGAGGTGTATATGTAAACAACTGGCGGTTTCCTCACAGCTCAATGTATTTTTAACCGAGATTAACATAAATTATCCGTTGTTTATTCAGTCAAAAAAAAAACATATGCGTGTTTTAAAGAAGGTAGAGGCTTATTCTGTATTTGAAGTTCAAGCACACCTTCTACAGATGTTAATAAACAAATAACAAATCTGATTTGTCCGCCAAAATACGTTTTTTGCTGATTGGCCATTGGCCATCGGTCATGGAATTGAATATTGCACTTTAAAAAAAAAAAAAAAGAAAATACATAGAAAATAAACGAGAGTGTTTTTCTTTGTCGGGAAAATAGAAAGCAAATAATTAAATGTGAAGAAAATTGGTTTAATCATACTCGAGAATATTTTCCGAAATATCACGAACATTTTAAAAACTTTAGAAAACCGTTTTTTTTTTTTTTTTTCGTTACACAGTTCAAAAATATTTTTTCATCGCACGGACAATTCGGATCAGAAAAACCGAGATCACGAACGACAGCTATTCAATCATATTGATAAAAAAAAAAAAATTGAAAAAGAAAAACATTGGACCGACATGATTACAAAGCTAATCGTTAAAAACGATTGAACGCAGATTTGTGCTTGACCTCGTTGTTTTTTTAATCATTGTTTCGTACTAGTACATGATAGCCAACTCCAGTGGCTCACCAATTCTGCAGGTGACAATCAAATTATTTAAGTACTAGCAGGACCCGTGTAAATTACACGAAATGTTGTTTTCAATACTAATTATCTTGTTCCTATCCTATACATGTTTGGGTACTGTTTTAGATATTGACCCTAATTTCTGTAACTGTCCGGCAGCAGCGAGCCGACAGCTAACGGAAGCGTCCGAGACCTGCTGAGTCGGCAGACGACAACAATGTAAGACGATGAATATACGTGAAGAAAAAGAAATGCATATATTTTTATACAAAAAATGAAATAAATGAACAAACCCATAGCTGAAATGAATAAACTTTTTTTAAATTAATATTTAACCATTTTATGTAAGAATTTTTTTTATAAACGCTAACATTTTAAACCATTTTTTTTGTAACTGAAATAAACTGTTTTTATAAACTTTAGAATGCGAAAATAATAACTTTTTTAAACCATTTTTTTTTTTTGCAATTACGCATTGTTTTTTTTTTAAACATTTGTTTTGTAACTGAAATAAACTGTTTTTATAAACTGTAGAACGCGAAAATAATAACTTTTTTAAACCATTTTTTTTTTTTGCAATTACGCATTGTTTTTTTTGTTTTTTTTCATTATTTTAGCTGGAGGGGTAAGGGCTTGTTTTTCGTTTTTGGAGGGGGCTTAGCGAAATACAGAAGAGGAGGACCGCGAAAAAAACGTCCCCGATCGCAACGAAATCCAAGCCCGGCATTCCTGGGTGGGGCATCTCCAGGCATATTTTTCAATAACTGTCTTTCGCGGTACTAGCCGGCAAAGTCGGCCGCCGCCGCATCGCATACATCGCATATCTTTTGCCAGCAGAGCTTTCTGCTGGCAAAAGTTAATGCACTGCTCCGGAGAGGCAATTGAACTACACAACACTTCAAAATTCATTGTCAACAAGTGCCAAGCGTCGGACGCCAGCCTCGTTTTCGATTTCGGCAGGTCTCGGACGCTTCCGTTAGCTGTCGGCTTGCTGATGCCGGGCAGTCACGGAAATTAGGGTCAATATCTAAAACAGTACCCATGTTTGAATAAAATATGATAAGATTTGGACTTGTATATTTATTTTTAAAAAATGAACAATACATGAAACAATTTACAAAATTTCTTTATATACTATATTTCTAGTGAAGGTAATACAGGGTGGGCAAAAATAAGGGTCCTATTTTTAAAAATTCATAACTTTTTATTTATTGATTTTTTTTTTTTTCTGTTAGAATCAGTAAAGGACCCCTTCCGAAGCAAGCATGAGCCGTATTAGCCCTAAGGAACGTACCCTCATTTAGAAAACATTATTTTTGCTTAAAACACTCAAAACAGTGTAAAAAACAATACTTTAGTTTTTGTAAGTTTTAAGAAGTGTTTTTCGGCTAAAATTTATATTGTTTATTTCAAAAAATCTCTGAAGGGTCAGTCTACACACATATAAAGTTTGGTGAGTTTAACTTTTATTTTGTGGAAGTTATTCAAATTCAAGTTATTCAAATTTAAAGATAGGACCCTTATTTTGGCCCACCCTGTATTTCGACAACTAAACCTTACTTTGTAAATGTTTTCGATTAAATTAAATTTGGCTCCTATTCATGAATATTTATTTACTCCTCTCCAGGAGTTAGGTACAAGGCCAGTTTTATCTTACTCCCACAAGTAAGATGTGACACAAGGTCGGGTCGGGAAAGTGGGGTTTGAAAAGCCAGCGCTCGAGAAGGTGAGCACTCTGGCCATTAAAAATTGCCTTGGTAGCTCCGTCGGCATTCCCTGGTAGGGGTGCCTCAGGCAGTAAGCAATAAACTTACTCCTCCCCAAAGAGGGAAGGCGAAGCCTGGGATGGTGAACCTCCTAGAACTGCACAGGACAGACCCATAGACCGTCGTAAATCAAGCTCCGAAGGCCAAGACAATACCAGTCTATGGGGTGCAGTATCCATCGGAACAGATACTACACTTTGATCTTAGCCAAAAGGCCAAGCTAATTCATGAGTAGCATACAAAGATTCCGAAGATCGTTGCTTTTGATGTAAGCATGACACACAAAATCACACATGCTCTCCTCCCTACCTCTCTTCCCTTTCCCCTCGAAATGTAAAAAAAAATCTTAGAGATCGAACTATAAATCAGTCGGGCCGAAGTAAAAAATACTACGTCGCTAATCGTGGCGCCAAAGGGAAATACTTTAAAATGTTTCGAAAATTAGGCGAGTTGAATGTTTTTCAAAATCTAGGTGCGGCACGCATGCGCAGAGCTTTTGCCGGAAGCGTGACACAAACACACACGCTATCGTATTATTAAGTAGGTGATAATCAAATTAATTAAGTATGATAACAGCATAGCTTCTCTCCTTTATATTCCGATGCTCGCGGTTAGCTTTCGATCCCCCTGGACTTCGAGCTCCAATTCTGTAATCAAAGTCGGTTAACAAACACAGATATGGATGCATTCTTCTTTTTTTCGAAAGAATATCATTTTCATTGGCCGTAGGTACGCCTACATATTGGCTGGCGGCATCGAAAGCAAGTACAGAAGGTTGCAGACTCAGGACCACATACGTTAGATTTGATACACACCGATTCTTAAGTTATTACTTTATGTTTTCTCACTCCTTTTATCTGACTTCTAAAGTACGACTTCCATCTTTACGCAATTCTCTCCTCTCTCTGACTTCCAAAGTTCGAATTCCAAATTTACACAACTCTTCTCTCTCTGACTTCCAAAGTTCGACTTCCAACTTTACACAACTCTTCTCTCTCTGACTTCCAAAGTTCGACTTCCAACTTTACACAATCCTTCTCTCTCTGACTTCCAAAGTTCGACTTCCAACTTTACACAATCCTTCTCTCTCTGACTTCCAGAGCTCGACTTCCAACTTTACACAACTCTTCTCTCTCTGACTTCCAAAGTTCGACTTCCAACTTTACACAATCCTTCTCTCTCTGACTTCCAAAGTTCGACTTCCAACTTTACACACCTCTTCTCTCTCTGACTTCCAAAGTTCTACTTCCAACTTTACACACCTCTTCTCTCTCTGACTTCAAAAGTTCGACTTCCAACTTTACACAACTCTTCTCTCTCTGACTTCCAAAGCTCGACTTCCAACTTTAACAAACTCTTCTCTCTCGGACTTCCAAAGCTCGACTTCCAACTTTACACAACTCTTCTCTCTCTGACTTCCAAAGTTCGAATTCCAAATTTACACAACTTTTCTCTCGCTGACTTCCAAAGCTCGACTTCAAAATTAACACAACTCTACTCTCTCTGACTTTCAAAGCTCGACTTCCAACTTTACACAACTCTTCTCTCTCTGACTTCCAAAGTTCGACTTCCTACTTTACACAACTCTTCTCTCTCTGACTTCCAAAGTTCGACTTCCAACTTTACACAACTCTTCTTTCTCTGACTTCTTAAGCTCGACTTCCAATTTTACACATTTGTTCTTATCACGTCTAGAGTAATCCTTTCTATTATCTCACGGCTTCACAATTAAAAACTAAACACTTACATCTTACCTAACGTGATTTTAACTCCTGTCCAAACCTCAATTCTCAAATCTTGTATGTTACTAAAAATAGACAGAATTGACTAAGAAATCGAATCTTCCCCTTAAAAGAATGACCGAACCACAACCTAATGTGTATTTATATAAATGCTAGTTCCCATATACAAAAAAATTGTTATGTAAATAGTATATGTGGCTTTAAGAATAATGTTTATATTAAGCACGTACCTTTAAATAAACCTAAGTATACTTTTCTATGAATGATACTAGCTACAGGAACAGTAGCTGAAACTCGCTATAATATATTGTTGTTAAGGAGAAACAGCTAACATTGTAGTGGTGTTTATATATATATACATATATATATAAATGTATATATATATAAATGTATATATATATATTTATATATAAATGAATATATTTATATATATATATATATAAATGTGTATATATATATAATTTATATATAAATGAATATATATGTACATATAAATGTATATATATATCTAAATTTAAATTGGAGGAAAAAGCTCTTAAAAATATAACACATCGCTATATTTCTGATGATAAAATACGATTAATCATGTATTATTAAAAAATGAAAACATCAAATTATGTTGTTAAAAATAACACTTCTCAAACCCAAAATACATTAGGAAGAACCAATGTAATGTATCAGTTCCAATGTCCTATGAGAGAATGTATCTGCGACAACAATAAAAAAACTAATTCTTACATAGGTTTCACTTCCACAACACTATCCCGAAGACTCACCCTACATCTCACCGACACTAGCTCTATATGCCAGCACCTAAAAAAACATAATTGCACCCCCTCCCAATATAGAAACATCCTTGTTAACAATACCAAAATAATACACTACGATACCAATATCAAAAAATTAAAAATAATCGCAGCCTTCTACATAAAAACTAAACATCCCACAATTAATAATGTCAATTATCAAACTAGTCGCAACATTTTAAAGTGTCTAGCATAATAATTAACATTACCAAATTCTTAGCCATTAGGTAGTTATGCGTTTGAATTGTATGCACTTTCTTTAACGTCATCAATTTCTTAACGGTTTAAACAGTCATACTTTTAAATCTCTAATATGTGTAGAACGCCATCACGCTTTCATGTACATTTCAACTTTACAGACGCTTTTTCAAGTTATAAACTACTTGCCGTTATAATTAAAAAATGAGCACAACAGTAAAGTCATAATTTGTAAAGACACTAAAACTAATACCGCCTGAAGATGATTTGACGATTCAAATCGAAAGTACTTGAATAAAAAGAAAAAAGAATGGAACGAGAAATTCATGGATCATATTTATATCAATTTGACCGAAACGTTAGATGGAGAATTCGGAAAATTGAAAAAATAAAAAAAGTCGCATCAAACAAAACTACTCCGTGTTATTTAAGAATGTTTGCCTAAATGAACATATGCTGCCAAAATACACACAATATATATATTTATATATAAATGTATATATATATATAAATGTATATACATATACATATTTATATACAAATGTATATATATAAATGTATATATATATATACTTATATTATATATAAATGTATACATACATATATATATATAAATGTATATATATATATAAATGTATATACAGGGTGGGCCAAAATAAGGGTCCTATCTTTAAATTTGAATAACTTGAATTTGAATAACTTCCACAAAATAAAAGTTAAACTCACCAAACTTTATGTGTGTGTAGACTGACCCTTCCGAGATTTTTTGAAATAAACAAAACAAATTTTAGCCGAAAAACACTTCTTAAAACTTACAAAAACTAAAGTATTGTTTTTTACACTGTTTTGAGTTTTTTAAGCTAAAATAATGTTTTCTAAATGAGGGTTCGTTCCTTAGGGCTAATACGGCTCATGCTTGCTTCGGAAGGGGTCCTTTACTTATTCTAAAAAAAAAGAAAAATCAATAAATAAAAAAGTTATGAATTTTTAGAAATAGGACCCTTATTTTTGCCCACCATGTATATATAAATGTATATATATATATAAATGCATATATATATACATATATGTATACATCAATGTATACATACATATATATAAATGTATATATATATATAAATGTATATATTTATATATAAAAGTATATATATAGAAATTTATATATATATATAGAAATGCATATATATATATAAATATATATATATATATTTATATCAATGTATATATATAAATGTATATATATGTATATAAATGTATATATATGTATATATAAATGTATATATATAAATATCTGTATGTATAAATGTATATATATATAAATGCATATATATATATAAATATATGTATATATATATACATATATATATATAAATGTATATATATATAAATATATGTATATATACATATATTTATATAAATGTATATATATATAAATATATACATAGATATATATAAATGTATATATATATATATATAAATATATATATAAATGTATATATATATATAAATATATATATATAAATGTGTATATATATATAAATGTATATATATATTAATGTATATGTATATAAATATATATATATATAAATATATATACATATAAAAGTATATATAATATATATACATATATATACATATATATATCTACATATATATATATATACACATATGTTTGTATATATATACACATGTGCACATATATATATATGTATATACACACATGTATATATATATGTATATATATATACATGTATATATATATACATGTATATATATA
>OY744555.1:25173265-25178265 GCA_963556195.1 Sepiola atlantica | reverse complement strand
AGTAGCATATTCTAATATTTTGCTGTTTTCTACTAAAAAAAAAAATTCTAAATCAGGAGTGAGGAGGAGAAAATAATAATGTAAACACCTTTCCTAAACATACATTGTCCGTTTCGGCTAAAGAACGCCTTCTGTGACAATAAAACAATCACGCCATGATGTAATAAACAGACTACGACGTAATTTACGTAATTCGCGTGTGCGTCTCAATAAACCTAACGTTCCAATAAACCTTACGTTTCAATAAACCTAACGTTTTAATAAACCTAACGACCCTCACATATGGCGAACTAATCACCTAAGTTTAATTAGAACAAAAATGATATGCCCCCTTTTAATTGTTACCTATAGTTTATACTATAGTTAAAAATAAATTATTGTCGTGTGAAATTGCTAGCGATGTTTGTCACTTTTTTTACCATGGAATAAAAATTTAAAAAAATTAAAAATTAAAAAAAATTTAATTAAAAAAAAAAAAAAATGAAAATAAAATAAATAAATAATTTTTTTATTTATTTATTTTATTTTTATTTTTGTTTTAATTTTAATTTAATTTTTTTTAAAAATTTTTTTTTTATTCCATGGTAAAAAAGTGACCAAAATCGCTAGCAATTTCACACGGCAATCATTTATTATTGCTTTCTTTGGGTAAAATTTCAATTCGATTTTTAACATTTTTTTTTGAATACAAAGGATTGTCTGTTGAGATGTCAGATTGGGAGCATTTATGTTGGAATTGGAACACCTCTAGTTCCAAAAGTCTTGAAAAATAATTAAATTATTACGATGATTGTTAGATAATGAATGACTGAACGAGTATACGATGGAATAATGGATTTATGAGGATATCAACCACGTGATGCTATATTTTTTATTAAATGTACCAGATTTTGCATTAAAAATATCTAAAAAGAGTAATAGGCTGAAAAAATAAACAGTGTAAACAGGCGGGATTGAAACCGCATATATTTATATATAGTAAAGTAAATATATAACTTCATAAAATTCTGAAGACTTCACGACTAGTTCAAATGTCTACCACGTGACAGTACAGTAGGGCATCGAAACTGCAATGGGCGAGTCTATCTACGTCTGCATTTGAATAGCAGCTAATTGGAATATTTCACCCCCGGGGAACGTTGCACCTTGAATCAGGTAATTCGCTCGAGGATGATGTTGGCTTTTCGGCGGATTATTCATTAGTTCCCGAAAAATGCAATGGGATTCTCGAATTCTAACGACAGGTAGAAACGTTTCAGGACTATTCAATAAGGGGATCCATATTCAGTAACAATATTGCTTAAATATGATGTTAATAGTTCAGGCCTAGTAATAAAGGTTAGTTTAACTAATTGGCGTTTATTGATGGAACTACTATTTAAAATTTAAGTTTGACAGACCAACAAACCTGTTATTTAAAGAATGTCGATTAGCACGCAGAGAAGACATATTTACACCATAAACGTGACGAACAACTTAAACTCATATTTCAATCATAAACGTGGCAGACAACCTAAACTCATATTTCTTTCAAAGCGTGACAGACAACCTAAACTCATATCTCAATCTTAAACGTGACAGACAACCTAAACTCATATTTCTATCATAAACGTGGCAGACAACCTAAACTCATATTTCAATCATACACGTGACAGAAAACCTGAACTCATATTTCAATCATAAACGTGACAGACAACCTAAACTCATATTTCAATCATAAACGTGACAAACAACCTGAACTCATATTTCAATCATAAACGTGACAAACAATCTAACCTCATATTTATATCATAAGCGTGGCAGACAACCTAAACTCATATCTCATCATAAAAGTGACAGACAACCTAAACTTATATTTCTATCATAAGCGTGACAGACAAGCTAAACTCATATTTATATCATAAGCGTGACAGACAAGCTAAACTCATATTTATATCATAAGCGTGACAGACAAGCTAAACTCATATTTCAATCATAAGCGTGACAGACAACCTAAACTCATATTTATATCATAAGCGTGACAGACAACCTAAACTCATATTTCTTTCATAAACGTGACAGACAAGCTAAACTCATATTTCAATCATACACTTGACAGCAAACCTACACTCATATTTCAATCATAAACGTGACAGACAACCTAAACTCATATTTCTTTCATAAGCGTGACATACAACCTACACGCATATCTCAATCTTAAACGTGACAGACAACCTAAACTATTATTTCTTTCATAAACGTGACAGACAATCTAAACTCATATTTCTTTCATAAGCGTGGCAGACAACCTAAATTCATATCTCAATCTTAAACGTGACAGACAACCTAAACTTATATTTCTATCATAAGCGTGACAGACAACCTAAACTCATATTTCTTTCATAAACGTGACAGACAACCTAAACTCATATCTCAATCTTAAACGTGACAGACAACCTAATCTCATATTTCTTTCATAAGCGTGACATACAACCTAAACTCATATTTCTTTCAAAGCGTGACAGACAACCTAAACTCATATCTCAATCTTAAACGTGACAGACAACCTAAACTCATATTTCTATCATAAACGTGGCAGACAACCTAAACTCATATTTCAATCATACACGTGACAGAAAACCTGAACTCATATTTCAATCATAAACGTGACAGACAACCTAAACTCATATTTCAATCATAAACGTGACAGACAACCTAAACTCATATTTCAATCATAAACGTGACAAACAACCTGAACTCATATTTCAATCATAAACGTGACAGACAATCTAAACTCATATTTCAATCATAAACGTGACAGAAAACCTGAACTCATATTTCAATCATAAACGTGACAGACAACCTAAACTCATATTTCAATCATAAACGTGACAGAAAACCTGAACTCATATTTCAATCATAAACGTGACAGACAACCTAAACTCATATTTCAATCATAAACGTGACAAACAACCTAAACTCATATTTATATCATAAACGTGACAGACAATCTACACTCATATTTCTTTCATAAGCGTGGCAGACAACCTAAACTCATATCTCATCATAAAAGTGACAGACAACCTAAACTTATATTTCTATCATAAGCGTGACAGACAAGCTAAACTCATATTTATATCATAAGCGTGACAGACAAGCTAAACTCATATTTATATCATAAGCGTGACAGACAAGCTAAACTCATATTTCAATCATAAGCGTGACAGACAACCTAAACTCATATTTATATCATAAGCGTGACAGACAACCTAAACTCATATTTCTTTCATAAACGTGACAGACAAGCTAAACTCATATTTCAATCATACACTTGACAGCAAACCTACACTCATATTTCAATCATTAACGTGACAGACAACCTACACTCATATGTATATCATAAGCGTGACAGACAACTTAAACTCGTATTTATATCATAAGCGTACCATTCAAACACCTCCAAATTTAAATGGTTTGGGGCAACTAAGAAATATAACTATAATGCTACTTAGACAAAGCTCCTTACCTTCAACAACTACAAGTAACCTCTTCGACCATTGATTGCAATAGCAGATAGCACACTACCTTAGAGTCCAACGTTCAAACCCAGCCTACTATTCACAGCTAATAAAAAATTAAACCAAATAAATAGATTACGTTGCTAAGGATGTTGCAGATAACGTGGTTTCCTCTTCCGTGCTAAAACACTTATTACCCCTGACAGTATCCCATGCATGGAGTATTGTTTGAAAATAGCGTTTCTGTCTTTACTCGCTATTTTCATATGTAAGATTTATTAATTCAACCATTGATTGTCATAGCAGATAGTACACTACCTTACAGTTCGACGTTCACGCCCAGCCTACTATTCACAGCTAATATGAATTGAAACAAATAAATAGAAGACTTGCAAAGGATGCTGCGAATAAAGTTTGTTCTCTCGTCGGTGCTAATATACTACATAGTGTTGCATAAATTACCAACGAACCTGTTATATTAAGAATTCAAATACTTTTATAAAAGGTATGAACCAGCAATTTCACAAAACATCCATTTTTTGTTTTTTCTTTTTCATTTTCCCAATACGTCGGACTACCTTCATCCTTCTCTTCCCATATATATATATATATATATATATATATATATATATATATATATATATATATATATATATATATGATAATTTTATTTAAACGGACATGTACAAAATCTGCGACACTGGCATGTCGATGTTATCGATCAACAGTTACTATCGAGTGAGATCTCATCAGGCAGAGTTAGAATCCGATCTTAACCTCAGATCATATTTGGAGAGAATGAAATGGAGGGATAGAGAAAGAGAAGAAGAAGAAAAGAAATTTAACATTTCAAAAATTGAGGCCGTTAAAAAATTAAAATTAAAAATTAAAAATCTAAAAAATCTAAAAAACAATATATATATATATATATATATATATATATATATATATATATATATATATATATGTAGATATATATATGTATATGCTTGAAAAAAGATAAACGGAAAACTGGTTAGAATGCAGGAGAAAAACAAAAACACAAGAGATTTGACCAGTTTCGTTCGCATTATCTAACGTTTTCAGAAAACGTTCGCTTACACGAACGAACCCGGTCAAATCTATTTTTTTTTGTTTTTCTTCTGCATTCTAACCAGTTTTCAGTTTGTCTTTTTTCAAACATTTTGTCTACCACGGCATTTAATTTTCATGACTTATCGTGTACCTTACCCCATATATATATATATATATATATATATATATATATATATATATATATATATATATATATATATATATATATATATATATATATATATATATATGGTCAACTTGTAAGATAAATATAAGGTTGATAAATACATTGTAATATATATATTTATATATATATATATATATATATATATATATATATATATATATATATATATATATTTCTAGAGATGAAAGCTTCACATCAATCCGGCACTCTGAATTGCCCCATGTCTTTTTAATATATATTAG
>OY744555.1:25117404-25147404 GCA_963556195.1 Sepiola atlantica | reverse complement strand
GGAACAATACAACTAGATCAAACTTGTATTTCTTTTTTCTATACAGGGAACAATACAACTAGATCAAACTTGTATTTCTTTTTTCAATACAGGGAACAAGACAACTAGATCAAACTTGTATTTCTTTTTTCAATACAGGGAACAAGACAACTAGATCAAACTTGTATTTCTTTTTTCTATACAGGGAACAATACAACTAGATCAAACTTGTATTTCTTTTTTCTATACAGGGAACAATACAACTAGATCAAACTTGTATTTCTTTTTTCAATACAGGGAACAAGACAACTAGATCAAACTTGTATTTCTTTTTTCAATACAGGGAACAAGACAACTAGATCAAACTTGTATTTCTTTTTTCTATACAGGGAACAATACAACTAGATCAAACTTTTATTTCTTTTTTCTATACAGGGAACAATACAACTAGATCAAACTTTTATTTCTTTTTTTCTATACAGGGAACAATACAACTAGATCAAACTTGTATTTCTTTTTTTCTATACAGGGAACAATATAACTAGATCAAACTTGTATTTCTTTTTTCTATACAGGGAGCAATACAACTAGATCAAACTTGTATTTCTTTTTTTCTATACAGGGAACAATACAACTAGATCAAACTTGTATTTCTTTTTTTCTATACAGGGAACAATACAACTAGATCAAACTTGTATTTCTTTTTTTCTATACAGGGAACAATATAACTAGATCAAACTTGTATTTCTTTTTTTCTATACAGGGAACAATACAACTAGATCAAACTTTTATTTCTTTTTTTCTATACAGGGAACAATACAACTAGATCAAACTTGTATTTCTTTTTTTCTATACAGGGAACAATACAACTAGATCAAACTTGTATTTCTTTTTTTCTATACAGGGAACAATACAACTAGATCAAACTTGTATTTCTTTTTTTCTATACAGGGAACAATATAACTAGATCAAACTTGTATTTCTTTTTTCTATACAGGGAACAATACAACTAGATCAAACTTGTATTTCTTTTTTTCTATACAGGGAACAATACAACTAGATCAAACTTGTATTTCTTTTTTTCTATACAGGGAACAATACAACTAGATCAAACTTGTATTTCTTTTTTTCTATACAGGGAACAATATAACTAGATCAAACTTGTATTTCTTTTTTCTATACAGGGAACAATACAACTAGATCAAACTTGTATTTCTTTTTTTCTATACAAGGAACAATACAACTAGATCAAACTTGTATTTCTTTTTTTCTATACAGGGAACAATATAACTAGATCAAACTTGTATTTCTTTTTTTCTATACAGGGAACAATACAACTAGATCAAACTTTTATTTCTTTTTTTCTATACAGGGAACAATACAACTAGATCAAACTTGTATTTCTTTTTTTCTATACAGGGAACAATACAACTAGATCAAACTTGTATTTCTTTTTTTCTATACAGGGAACAATACAACTAGATCAAACTTGTATTTCTTTTTTTCTATACAGGGAACAATACAACTAGATCAAACTTGTATTTCTTTTTTTCTATACAGGGAACAATACAACTAGATCAAACTTGTATTTCTTTTTTCTATACAGGGAACAATACAACTAGATCAAACTTGTATTTCTTTTTTTCTATACAGGGAACAATACAACTAGATCAAACTTGTATTTCTTTTTTTCTATACAGGGAACAATACAACTAGATCAAACTTGTATTTCTTTTTTTCTATACAGGGAACAATACAACTAGATCAAACTTGTATTTCTTTTTTTCTATACAGGGAACAATACAACTAGATCAAACTTGTATTTCTTTTTTCTATACAGGGAACAATACAACTAGATCAAACTTGTATTTCTTTTTTTCTATACAGGGAACAATACAACTAGATCAAACTTGTTTCTTTTTTTCTATACAGGGAACAATATAACTAGATCAAACTTGTATTTCTTTTTTTCTATACAGGGAACAATATAACTAGATCAAACTTGTATTTCTTTTTTCTATACAGGGAACAATACAACTAGATCAAACTTGTATTTCTTTTTTTCTATACAGGGAACAATACAACTAGATCAAACTTGTATTTCTTTTTTTCTATACAGGGAACAATACAACTAGATCAAACTTGTATTTCTTTTTTTCTATACAGGGAACAATACAACTAGATCAAACTTGTATTTCTTTTTTTCTATACAGGGAACAATACAACTAGATCAAACTTGTATTTCTTTTTTCTATACAGGGAACAATACAACTAGATCAAACTTGTATTTCTTTTTTTCTATACAGGGAACAATATAACTAGATCAAACTTGTATTTCTTTTTTTCTATACAGGGAACAATATAACTAGATCAAACTTGTATTTCTTTTTTTCTATACAGGGAACACTACAACTAGATCAAACTTGTATTTCCTTTTTTCTATACAGGGAACAATACAACTAGATCAAACTTGTATTTCTTTTTTTTATACAGGGAACAATACAACTAGATCAAACTTGTATTTCTTTTTTTCTATACAGGGAACAATATAACTAGATCAAACTTGTATTTCTTTTTTTCTATACAGGGAACAATACAACTAGATCAAACTTGTATTTCTTTTTTTCTATACAGGGAACAATACAACTAAATCAAACTTGTATTTCTTTTTTCAATAAAGGGAACAATACAACTAGATCAAACTTGTATTTCTTTTTTTCTATACAGGGAACAATACAACTAGATCAAACTTGTATTTCTTTTTTTCTATACAGGGAACAATATAACTAGATCAAACTTGTATTTCTTTTTTTCTATACAGGGAACAATACAACTAGATCAAACTTGTATTTCTTTTTTTCTATACAGGGAACAATACAACTAGATCAAACTTGTATTTCTTTTTTTCTATACAGGGAACAATACAACTAGATCAAACTTGTATTTCTTTTTTTCTATACAGGGAACAATACAACTAGATCAAACTTGTATTTCTTTTTTTCTATACAGGGAACAATACAACTAGATCAAACTTGTATTTCTTTTTTTCTATACAGGGAACAATATAACTAGATCAAACTTGTATTTCTTTTTTCTATACAGGGAACAATACAACTAGATCAAACTTGTATTTCTTTTTTTCTATACAGGGAACAATACAACTAGATCCAACTTGTATTTCTTTTTTTCTATACAGGGAACAATACAACTAGATCCAACTTGTATTTCTTTTTTTCTATACAGGGAACAATACAACTAGATCAAACTTGTATTTCTTTTTTTCTATACAGGGAACAATACAACTAGATCAAACTTGTATTTCTTTTTTTCTATACAGGGAACAATACAACTAGATCAAACTTGTATTTCTTTTTTTCTATACAGGGAACAATATAACTAGATCAAACTTGTATTTCTTTTTTCTATACAGGGAACAATACAACTAGATCAAACTTGTATTTCTTTTTTTCTATACAGGGAACACTACAACTAGATCAAACTTGTATTTCCTTTTTTCTATACAGGGAACAATACAACTAGATCAAACTTGTATTTCTTTTTTTTATACAGGGAACAATACAACTAGATCAAACTTGTATTTCTTTTTTTCTATACAGGGAACAATATAACTAGATCAAACTTGTATTTCTTTTTTTCTATACAGGGAACAATACAACTAGATCAAACTTGTATTTCTTTTTTTCTATACAGGGAACAATACAACTAAATCAAACTTGTATTTCTTTTTTCAATAAAGGGAACAATACAACTAGATCAAACTTGTATTTCTTTTTTTCTATACAGGGAACAATACAACTAGATCAAACTTGTATTTCTTTTTTTCTATACAGGGAACAATATAACTAGATCAAACTTGTATTTCTTTTTTTCTATACAGGGAACAATACAACTAGATCAAACTTGTATTTCTTTTTTTCTATACAGGGAACAATACAACTAGATCAAACTTGTATTTCTTTTTTTCTATACAGGGAACAATACAACTAGATCAAACTTGTATTTCTTTTTTTCTATACAGGGAACAATACAACTAGATCAAACTTGTATTTCTTTTTTTCTATACAGGGAACAATACAACTAGATCAAACTTGTATTTCTTTTTTTCTATACAGGGAACAATACAACTAGATCAAACTTGTATTTCTTTTTTTCTATACAGGGAACAATATAACTAGATCAAACTTGTATTTCTTTTTTCTATACAGGGAACAATACAACTAGATCAAACTTGTATTTCTTTTTTTCTATACAGGGAACAATACAACTAGATCAAACTTGTATTTCTTTTTTTCTATACAGGGAACAATACAACTAGATCAAACTTGTATTTCTTTTTTTCTATACAGGGAACAATACAACTAGATCAAACTTGTATTTCTTTTTTCTATACAGGGAACAATACAACTAGATCAAACTTGTATTTCTTTTTTTCTATACAGGGAACAATATAACTAGATCAAACTTGTATTTCTTTTTTCTATACAGGGAACAATACAACTAGATCAAACTTGTATTTCTTTTTTTCTATACAGGGAACAATACAACTAGATCAAACTTGTATTTCTTTTTTTCTATACAGGGAACAATACAACTAGATCAAACTTGTATTTCTTTTTTTCTATACAGGGAACAATACAACTAGATCAAACTTGTATTTCTTTTTTCTATACAGGGAACAATACAACTAGATCAAACTTGTATTTCTTTTTTCTATACAGGGAACAATACAACTAGATCAAACTTGTATTTCTTTTTTCTATACAGGGAACAATACAACTAGATCAAACTTGTATTTCTTTTTTTCTATACAGGGAACAATACAACTAGATCAAACTTGTATTTCTTTTTTTCTATACAGGGAACAATACAACTAGATCAAACTTGTATTTCTTTTTTTCTATACAGGGAACAATACAACTAGATCAAACTTGTATTTCTTTTTTTCTATACAGGGAACAATATAACTAGATCAAACTTGTATTTCTTTTTTCTATACAGGGAACAATACAACTAGATCAAACTTGTATTTCTTTTTTTCTATACAGGGAACAATACAACTAGATCAAACTTGTATTTCTTTTTTTCTATACAGGGAACAATACAACTAGATCAAACTTGTATTTCTTTTTTTCTATACAGGGAACAATACAACTAGATCAAACTTGTATTTCTTTTTTTCTATACAGGGAACAATATAACTAGATCAAACTTGTATTTCTTTTTTCTATACAGGGAACAATACAACTAGATCAAACTTGTATTTCTTTTTTTCTATACAGGGAACAATACAACTAGATCAAACTTGTATTTCTTTTTTTCTATACAGGGAACAATACAACTAGATCAAACTTGTATTTCTTTTTTTCTATACAGGGAACAATACAACTAGATCAAACTTGTATTTCTTTTTTCTATACAGGGAACAATACAACTAGATCAAACTTGTATTTCTTTTTTCTATACAGGGAACAATACAACTAGATCAAACTTGTATTTCTTTTTTCTATACAGGGAACAATACAACTAGATCAAACTTGTATTTCTTTTTTTCTATACAGGGAACAATACAACTAGATCCAACTTGTATTTCTTTTTTTCTATACAGGGAACAATACAACTAGATCCAACTTGTATTTCTTTTTTTCTATACAGGGAACAATACAACTAGATCAAACTTGTATTTCTTTTTTTCTATACAGGGAACAATACAACTAGATCAAACTTGTATTTCTTTTTTTCTATACAGGGAACAATACAACTAGATCAAACTTGTATTTCTTTTTTTCTATACAGGGAACAATACAACTAGATCAAACTTGTATTTCTTTTTTTCTATACAGGGAACAATATAACTAGATCAAACTTGTATTTCTTTTTTCTATACAGGGAACAATACAACTAGATCAAACTTGTATTTCTTTTTTTCTATACAGGGAACAATATAACTAGATCAAACTTGTATTTCTTTTTTTCTATACAGGGAACAATATAACTAGATCAAACTTGTATTTCTTTTTTCTATACAGGGAACAATATAACTAGATCAAACTTGTATTTCTTTTTTTCTATACAGGGAACAATACAACTAGATCAAACTTGTATTTCTTTTTTTCTATACAGGGAACAATACAACTAGATCAAACTTGTATTTCTTTTTTTCTATACAGGGAACAATATAACTAGATCAAACTTGTATTTCTTTTTTCTATACAGGGAACAATACAACTAGATCAAACTTGTATTTCTTTTTTTCTATACAGGGAACAATACAACTAGATCAAACTTGTATTTCTTTTTTCTATACAAGGAACAATACAACTAGATCAAACTTGTATTTCTTTTTTTCTATACAGGGAACAATACAACTAGATCAAACTTGTATTTCTTTTTTCTATACAAGGAACAATACAACTAGATCAAACTTGTATTTCTTTTTTTCTATACAGGGAACAATACAACTAGATCAAACTTGTATTTCTTTTTTCTATACAAGGAACAATACAACTAGATCAAACTTGTATTTCTTTTTTCTATACAAGGAACAATACAACTAGATCAAACTTGTATTTCTTTTTTTCTATACAGGGAACAATATAACTAGATCAAACTTGTATTTCTTTTTTTCTATACAGGGAACAATATAACTAGATCAAACTTGTATTTCTTTTTTCTATACAGGGAACAATATAACTAGATCAAACTTGTATTTCTTTTTTTCTATACAGGGAACAATACAACTAGATCAAACTTGTATTTCTTTTTTTCTATACAGGGAACAATACAACTAGATCAAACTTGTATTTCTTTTTTTCTATACAGGGAACAATATAACTAGATCAAACTTGTATTTCTTTTTTCTATACAGGGAACAATACAACTAGATCAAACTTGTATTTCTTTTTTCTATACAGGGAACAATACAACTAGATCAAACTTGTATTTCTTTTTTTCTATACAAGGAACAATACAACTAGATCAAACTTGTATTTCTTTTTTTCTATACAGGGAACAATATAACTAGATCAAACTTGTATTTCTTTTTTCTATACAGGGAACAATATAACTAGATCAAACTTGTATTTCTTTTTTTCTATACAGGGAACAATACAACTAGATCAAACTTGTATTTCTTTTTTTCTATACAGGGAACAATACAACTAGATCAAACTTGTATTTCTTTCTTTCTATACAGGGAACAATATAACTAGATCAAACTTGTATTTCTTTTTTCTATACAGGGAACAATACAACTAGATCAAACTTGTATTTCTTTTTTTCTATACAGGGAACAATACAACTAGATCAAACTTGTATTTCTTTTTTCTATACAGGGAACAATACAACTAGATCAAACTTGTATTTCTTTTTTCTATACAGGGAACAATACAACTAGATCAAACTTGTATTTCTTTTTTCTATACAGGGAACAATACAACTATAATGCTTAGCTGAAGTTTTAGTTCAATCATTGATTTGATCGGAAACCAAAATTCTGCACCGCTAAATAATGCCGGTATCATTAAAACGTACTTATGAAATTTACAGATTGGGCTGAAATAACCTTATAATTTAGAAACCCATTCGTATATACAGAGGTTGGTGTTTATTAACTGTTCTGTACTTTCACTTAATTTAATAAAGAGAGCGTAAACAGTAATTAAATGGAAAATCCTACCTAGAAATAGCCCGGTCCGTAAACTGCATAACACCTATTTAAATAAATCCTAGGTCACACATTTAGTAAGAATTAAAAAAGAAAAAAAACATTATATATATATATATATATATATATATATATATAAGCAAAATATGACATTTCCTTAATTTGTAAGCATGCACTTATGACTTATGTTTCATTAGAGCATATTTGATATGTCAGGAAGGGGTTATCACCCCATGTTTCTAAAGTGATTCGAGTAAACATCTTTTGCGGATATTTTCGTAGATAGTAACAAAAAAGACTGACAATTGGATGCGATTTCAGTGTAATGAAACGCGTAAAACAAGATTGCATTTTCGTGTTTATGGGAAGATTGGATGCAAAAAATTCTACAATCCCTAATAAAAACGAATCTGGGTCAGTTTTCATTTCATTAAAAAAAAAAAAAAAAAAAAAAAAATCAATTCAAAAAATGCGTAGACGATTAGAAGATTTAAGATGTCACGTTGGATTGTTTACAGATAGTAATCTTGTAGTGGTGCCGGAACTTGGTCAAAGCGAAGACATTTTTAAGATTTCAAGGACTTATTAAAAACGGGGTAGGTTTTATTTTAATGAGGAAAGACGAGAATAAATGTGAAATGCTCCACTACAGATTCACATAAAGCGAACATTACAGTTGTTAAACGGTTAAGGGGTTATATCGTCGTCATGAAGAGTTGGTTTCGTTAATATTTTATGTGGCGCTCGTGTATTTGGTGACAGCTTTGGTTCCCTCAGAGACAGCGTGTTTGGCCAACTCACCGGGGAGAAGGAGACGAACGGCCGTCTGGATTTCACGACTAGTAAGGGTACTTTTCTTGCTGTAATTGACCAAACGGCCGGATTCATTCGCGATTCTCTCAAAAAGATCGTTCACAAAACTGTTCATAATAGACATGGCTTTGCTGGAAATTCCAGTGTCAGGATGAACTTGTTTCATAACTTTGTAAATGTAGATGGAATAAGTTTCCCTCCTCTTCTTTCTCCTCTTCTTTCCATCAACACTGCGAGCGGCAGGTTTAGCCATAACAGCTTTTTTAGCACCTTTAGAGCCAACTTCAGGTTTAGGAGCCATTTCAAACTGTCGTCGCTAGAATCACAAATGATTTCTATGCTGACAAAAAAAAAAAAAAAAAAAGACTTCGTTATATATCAGTCAAGTCTACTCTCACAACAGTTCCTTCATTTTCATTGGTCTATGACCAATTTTTTCTTCTTTTCTTTTTACATATTTTCTTATATACATATATACATATATATATATATATATATATATATATATATATATATATATATATATATATATACATCGCTTGCTTACAGCATCTAGGTTGACTCTGTGGCAAGGGTTCGAACCGTGCGACCATCCGAGATTATCATCCCTGCACAAAACGCTAGCGTGTGTACGTAAACATAATTTACTGTTATTTATTTTAAATCAAGGGAGGCGCGAGAGCGCTCTATCTCTTAATAGACTTCAAAACGGCCTATGCTAGAAATCTTATTTTATTGATAAATCATAACTCAAACACTAATAAAACAAATTAGTTAAAACTTTGCACAACATTTTTATTTGATAGGTTCTATACGTGGGTAGAATTTCAGCATCATTAGTCAAGGCAACCCAGAGATCCAGAAATGTCAGGCATGATTTTGTGTCATCTATGTGTACGTACGTACGTATGTGCCACCCTGTATCTCATCAACTATTTCATGGATTCAGCTGATTTTTTGGCAGAGATAGAGATTCAAGGGTCTAGTTGATGGCATGTTAATTTCAGTTTACCATATACCTTAGTTTTCCAGAAAAGTTCAAAAAATCTTTAAAATGGGCATTGTATTGAGGCATAGCCTTTTCAAAAGTAGTGACATTCTATGATAAATGCCAGTATACTGAAATCATATGCCCTTTATAGGGTTAAGGTGAAAATTCATATACACTAAATGTACAAAAGCAAGGAAATTCCCAATTTTTTACACTTTTATTGTCGTTAAGGGTATGCGAGCACAACAGGGCTATGTATTTTACTGGTAATAATTTGTCTTCAGCGCACCTCCCACACTTCATCCACTCATGCATAGGGATTTATATTGTAATGATGTTATAATGAAATGGTTTGGTTGATATGTAGTCCGATCCTTAATTACAATAAAAGTATAAACATTTGGAAATGTCATTGCTTTTGTACATTTAGTGTATTTGAATTTTTATCTTAACCCTATTAAGGGAATATGATTTCAGTATATATTGAATGTATATATATTATTGAACGTATATATATTATTGAATGTATATATATTATTGAATGTATATATATTATTGAATGTATATATATTATTGAATGTATATATATTATTGAATGTATATATATTATTGAATGTATATATATTATTGAATGTATATATATTATTGAATGTATATATATTATTGAACGTATATATATTATTGAATGTATATATATTATTGAATGTATATATATTATTGAATGTATATATATTATTGAATGTATATATATTATTGAATGTATATATATTATTGAATGTATATATATTATTGAACGTATATATATTATTGAACGTATATATATATAAAAATGTGTATTTATGATTGTTACCTTTAAATGTGTGATCATGTAATCAGAAGATGACGAAGAAATCAAAATAGAAAAACAATTAATTCTGTGAAGTTGTATAGTTAAAGTTTCCTAGCAGTCTAGTTCCCAACAAGGCTTCAGATGTCTAGAACAATATGGACATCTAGTGAAGTTTGATTGTATAAGTCACTCATTCTGCAAGTAGTCATATACAGATCGGAGACATGAACTACTAGAGGACAGGAAGTCAGAGCCCTGTTGCGGTTTTAGAAAAATGTCTTAGGGAAATCCTCAAGGTTACTAGGAATTACAGGTTAAGTTAAGCATGCATTACTGAAGCGCTGGGACATTGCCGAAACAATCGAATATGTGATGTCGGATAGTTTGTTCATATTTCTAGGAGTAGTAGGATGATACAGCAGATACGGCTCGGAGACATAGACTACTTGCATACCCGACGCGCTGTGAATGAGGGATACCACCGAAGAGGTGGTCTCGGCTAGGAGGCTGGATGGTTTGGTAATATTTCTAGGAGTAATGGGATGATAAATTCAGCTACAGAAAAGACTACTCAAACCCAAGACCTTGGGGACGCTTACCAAAAAGATGGTCCGACAGCATAAGGGAACAGTATAGCGTGCCTCTTCAGACAGGCGAGACATATGCAATTTGGAGACAGAATTTTGTGTTCAATAAATCGATGGGACGTTAAGTCCTGTGCGATTAACGTAAAGTAAAGTTATATATATATATATATATATATATATATATATATATATATATATATATATATATATATATATATATATAGAGAGAGAGAGAGAGAGAGAGAGAGAGACATAGAAAAAATAAGAGTGATAAACATGTAACGAATGTCTAAATTTATTTCAAATTTCGATTGTTCAATGCAAGGTGTATTCTGTAATAAACTAGTGTTTATTATTCTTTCCTTAAGCCAAGGCTTTTCAAAGATCGAGATCTTATCATGAGAGGAGAAATACAGATAGATAAGTTGGCTGTAGAAAAATCCAAAGTTCAAATATTTGAAAAATATTAAAAATGTAGTGAAAGAAAAGTTCAGTAAAAAAGATATGCGGTTTGTCCAGGTGGTAATTGTCCGTTGAAAAGGTGTCCAACGAAAAGGAGATTTTGGAGAAGACGAAACATTTTATTTTTTCCGTAGGGGCAGTATGGAGAAAGTGCTCAAAATGAAGTAAATCCAAGCGCACTTAAATGGAATTGATGTGAGAAAAGCTGGCCATTATTGATTACTTCCTGGGCCATAGAAAAAGCGAATGGTATTATTGGTGAGATATTCGAGCAAGTGAATCCAAGGAAAAAACTTAAGTGAAACAGTAAAACTAAATTAGGGGTTGGGATTGGGGGAGGGAAAGTTAAATATGAGGTAATACAGTGGTCGGATTGGTTGAGAGAGCCGCTGTTGCAGCTGGGAGGAAACAAATATATATATATATATATATATATATATATATATATATATATATATATATATATGTGTGTGTGTGTGTGTGTAATACACATAGTTTTAAATTTGATTTAGTAATCGAGAATTCTGCTAGGAAACTGTTCTAAAACAATTAAATTTATATATATATATATATATATATATATATATATCAGGTTGGAAACAAAGTAATGCCGTATTTTTTACTTCATCACTTTGCAGTCGTCTAACTTGAACATATATATATATATATATATATATATATATATATCCAATTTTTCGGTCACGATGCCACACACGCAAAGTTACTGTATAAACACAATAGACTTTTTATTCGTTATATTTCTAGAATTATTTGTCCAGGGTCGTCTTCAATTTTCTAATAATACGAGCAAAGGATTCGTTATAAAACCGAACGTTTTTATATTTTTTCTACAGTCAAAATCATTGAATACATTTTAATCAATACTGGAATAAACATAACTCAAATGCTGAATATTTTAGCATGTATTTTCTGTATATTCTGAGTATCGCCTGTATAACTTAGTACTGTTATCCGTTGCGCCACGGGTCCTTGCAGACGCATAATCAGCTCTAAGTGACAGTCTTCTGGAGGTCGAAGGTTCAATCCTCGGTATGGGTTAAACCAAGAATGCAATTACGAATTACTGAAGTCTTCTACCCAGGCATAAATGTTCCATTCGAAATTACATACAGATTACCGAGTTTGATTAGGAGCACCTAAAGAAGGTTAGAGGTTACACCGGCCGAAACGTTGTGAGAATAACATCCAAAATGACAACACTAGTCTGAATAATCCAAATAATACGCGATTCTTTCCTTTCATTAGTTTTGTTTTTGGGTTAAGGGGAATAACTCTTATTTTCTTGAGTTTTGTTTTCATGTATTAATTGCAAACTGCCTGTGTTTATATCAAACATCTACGTGCACATTGGCTTGCTTCAATAATCACGTATGCAAATAACTCATTCAAAGAAAGAAAAGAATAATCGCGTATGCAAATTTATTAGCAAAGAACGTTATGATAAAATAAGAATATCATTTCGTCTTCTCATTCTGTCTTTTCTAATAGACACAAAGTAATAAGTTGGAAGTTTGTTATTTCGAGAAAAGATTGCCGAAGGAAAGGAGAGAGAGAGAGAGCGAGAGAAATATAGAAAGAGAGAGAGAGAGGGGGGATAGTAAGACACAGAGCTTCCTGGCACCAACGAAGAAAGACGCCTTCTCTCTTGCCTCCCACTTGAAGATATACCGCTCGAGAAAATACTTCCGACAGCCGAACTTTATTACTGAATTCATTTTTTTCACTGTCTAAACTTTCGACAACCTACACCCAACGGTGTAAGTCGCTTTAGTAAATATATATATATTGTTGCTTATAGAATGGCTTTGTTTTCTTTTCACTTGACGACTCTTTTACTAGAAAATATCATAAGGTTTGGTCTTACAGTGGATGCGAAGATAAGCATCCAAGGCATACTCGGTCAAAACATAGAAACTACATTAAAACATTATTAAAGGACGATAGCTCTAAAAGATAAAAAGGAATTAAATGGTTTGCCTTCCCACGAGATGAGAGAGAGAGAGAGAGAGAGGGGGGAGAGAGAGATGCGAGAGAGAGAAGGGAGAGATGAGAGAGATAGATGAGAGAGAGATGAGAGAGAGAGAGATGAGAGAGAGAAGGGAGAGGGGGGAGAGAGAGATGAGAGAGAGAAGGGAGAGGGGGGAGAGAGAGATGAGAGAGAGAGAAGGGAGAGCGGGGGAGAGAGAGATGAGAGAGAGAGAAGGGAGAGGGGAGAGAGAGAGATGAGAGAGAGAGAAGGGAGAGATGAGAGATAGATAGATGAGAGAGAGATGAGAGAGAGAGATGAGAGAGAGAGAAGGGAGAGGGGGAGAGAGAGATGAGAAGGAGAGAAGGGAGAGGGGGGAGAGAGAGATGAGAGAGAGAGAAGGGAGAGGGGGGAGAGAGAGATGAGAGAGAGAGAAGGGAGAGGGGGGAGAGAGAGATGAGAGAGAGAGAAGGGAGAGATGAGAGATAGATAGATGAGAGAGAGATGAGAGAGAGAGATGAGAGAGAGAGAAGGGAGGGAGGAGAGAGAGGAGAGAGAGAAAGAGAGGGAGAGAGAGAAGAATGTTTGGATGACTTTTAATCATGGAAAGAACATTCAATCATTGAGACACAGACGCGACCTTTCGTAGCAATCAAAATGAATGTATGAAATCGTCTTTTGCTCAGAAAACGCCTCAACTGATCTTTTCTTTGTGCCATTTCTGTCACCGCTTGAACAAGATTTACCCAATATGGCAATCGACGTTGACTTGGTAACAGACATCGATTTGATAAATCGAGGAGATGTTCGTTTCAAACGATTATAATCGTATACAATGACGGCAATACTAATATTCATATTAATAATAATAATAATAACAATAATAATAATTAATAATAATAATAATTATAATAATAATAATATTACTACTACTACTATTACTACTACTAATAATAAGATTTAAATTTTTTAAAAATAAATAAATAAATGGTACCAGCCTAGGCTGACACCACACACAATATTTGCATAGGGTCAAGGAGGATGAGAAGACCGAGGAGGGGCCGCACAGACCAGAGCTCCACTGGAAGTGCAGAGACTGCTGGGACCTTGGGGAGGCTTATTACCATCCAAATCCCAGAGAAGGCCAATGGTTCTTACCAGCGAGAAATCAATGGTAAACGGCTGTTGTGATATTGCAAGTTTATTTTGCGGTGGCTATCGAAAAGAGGTGGAGAATACTGGAACTCTGGGGAGACTTGTTGTCACAAAGACTCCAGGGAATACCACCGGTTGTCGGTGAGCAATCACTGATGACCTGTGTGAGAACTCCTAGTGAGTAAATGATGATGATGATGATGATGATGATGATGATGATGATGATGATGATGATGATGATACCGTTATATTCGAGTATTATGATCGTGTGTAAGTCGTCTCAATATTTAATTATAAACAATATATTTATTCATTAATAACTATTTTTAATATAGGGTGAACCCGAACATTCTACTCATCAGATCGTTAATGAAACCAAATATAATTGTTTTCAATTCGCGTTTTCGGTTAAGCGAAAACAAAAATTCAGAAAATAAAAAATAAAAAAATCAGAGAAAGTAACCGTGTATGATGTAATGATATACATAAATCTGTCTAGAAGGGCATAATCCCGTTGAAACACTGGTTATCGTTAGAAGCTACGTTGCGCCTGGTCCGTACCAGATGGGTGATCATTTCGGAATTATAGCCGCTGTATGTAGGAGGATGTCGACACCTCCCTGCAAGAACTGCAAAAACCTAACGTCGTCATCCACCCTGACCGGAATAAACATGCGACTGGGGACCGTTTGTGAATTTGATATTCCCTAGAAACTTCCTCCTTCGAAGGAAGTCGGTTCAGCCTGTCCAGTGTGAAAGCAGTATTAGGTACAGGTAGATACATGTAGGTATAGAAGAAGGAATCAAACCTTGTTTTGGTGAATTCCGAGGAAGAATTATATCGGCTGCCAACAACTGACGCAGGGAGATTATTTCATACTTCATCAATTCTGAGCGTGATACATGCTCCCGAAAGTCATGGACGCTACAGTTTTCTTAATTATTATGGATGACCATAAGGATAAAAAATGCTGTTGCTGACGAAGTGGTTAATAATGTTGTTGGTTTGTATAATTTGGATTATTCGGACTACTGTTCTCATTTTGCGTTTTATTCTCGCAACGTGTCGGCCGATGTAACCTCCAACCTTCTTTAGGTGTATCTTGTCAGACTCATGAATTATTCTGTCGAACTCGGCAATCTACACGGTATTTCCAACGGAAACCTTTTAATTAATCCACGGGGGTAGCTTGTTCTCGTTCTATCAGCCATGACCGGGAAGAAATCTTCAGTAATTCGCAATTCTGAGTATCGTCAGCATTGAGGATTGCATCTTCGACCTTCAGAAGACTGCAACGTATCTAAAAAATTCAGAAACATAATGTGGTTTGTATTTACCAAGTCAGTTGCTGGACGGTGGATGTGCAGATTGGGGAGTTCACTTTACTATATAAATATAACGTAAAATAATCACCCACATCCGAACCGTAATGTGTTATTAGTTCTTAAACACATAGCGTATGACTAAACGAATTAATATTGTCTTTTTATTTCCATTTTGGAAATATAAAAGTGGTTACTCGTTCTGTCTTACGCTATCTGATCAAGAATTAGATAATCATTTTACGTTAAAATTAGCAGAACCAGCAGAAAAAACAGCAACTGGTTGGCCATCTAATCGAAAAGTCCGATCAAAATAGTCTAGATCCCGAAAGCCTTGAGCAATTTGTGCCGCCGGCAAGAGGGGAAGTGTGGTGAGATTGGCAGCTCCAAAGGTGTCTAATTTTTTGGCATCCCCCCAAAAGTGGGCGTCTCTCTCTCAAACACAATTATCTGAAGAATCTACCAATATCTAGAAATCCTTCCCAGGCAGATGACGCCGCCGAAAATACCATCACTACCAGTGGCAACAACATCTGCTATTTCACCTAATAAGGAGAAGTGGGGGGTCCAAGTCTTAGTTTAGCCGTTCGGATTACCGTCGGTTGTTTGAAACTACATACAAACAACTTTACCGCCGGTAGCTTAATCAAAACAGCTCTCGGTGCGGTGGATCGACTAGCAGAAAAGAGTAGTCTCGCTCGTCACCATTGACACCAACACTAAGGGGTTAGCTCGGGTCACAAGGGACAAGATGGCGGACCTTCTGTGGGAACTCAAAGTTCCCGCATCTAATTTGTGCTGCAGATGGTTCGCCACCTGGGACATTTTACTCCCGAGTTGATCTGAAGCGTAGAAAGTGTTTCATGACACTCGGACGTCTCTTGTGACATAGAGCAAATATACCAATAGGGAGATAAAGAGGCTAAGCCCCAATCACCTGCCCCTGTGTCTGAAGAGATGACAATCTCTCCTGCTCAGTTCCACGAACCCCAATCCCCTACACTCTCAACTGAATAGAAATCCACCCCAGCTATCTCCTGCTCTCTGTACGAAATAAAAAGAATCGAAGCCCTCAACAAGCAGAAGATCTGCGTCACATTGACTGATAAGGAAGGACAAATCTAGGACACTCCCCTTTCCAACCATCTTACATCATCTGTGATGCAGATATACACCATGTCGCTACCGACCTGAATCTGAGTCAGCGTAGTACTATCCGGCCGCTGCATATCATAACTCAGGCTAGATGTCATCGACCCGAAGTACTTCCAGGATGCCCCTCGTGAGGAAAACGAAAGTAGGGCGAACCTAAGACCCATGGAAAATTATTGATGCCGCCAAAAGAGGCAATCGCGAGCGTGAAGTTGGTGGAAGAAGGCTATGAGTCCCTCAAAGAGTTGGGGGATAAATGCGAAGGGAGGGTCCCGATTTACGCCTACCTTTCTTTTTATAGGGCCTTAAAGCTAATTTTTTCCGTTGGATGTCGGAGGCATTTTCCGAGATGGACGAGCTACGTCCGAATTGCTCACGGGCAATATCAGTCATACTAGCGGAATCATTCTTCCCAAAGACTTAAGACCAGTGGTTTACACTGATTAGTGCAGATGGCCGCGAACTTAGTTCTAGGAAGTCTGAACACAATTGGCATGATATCATTAAGCAAAGCGCCTCGCATACTGGGGGATATCATATCATTTGACATAGATGTGGCTGCGTTACAGGAAACTCACTATAATTCGATTGACGATCACTGACTGCTGTCGAAGCATTTCAATGTTTTTATCAGCATTTGGTGACCGTCATACTAGGGGAGTTCATTGTTAGTAAGACGTACCCTGTCCGCAAGGGTAAACGTTGTTCACGCAGGTGCTGATGGCAGACTGGTTGTGACTGTGGTTGCCGTGACAAATGACAGATTTCGAATCGTCGCGCTTTATGCGCCTAATGTTACTCGGGAGAAAGCTTCCTTTTTTCCGGGAGGTTAGAGATGTTCCTTAATGGTTCGAAGCGGTTAATTTTACTGAGAGATTGGAATGCAATATTTTACTCCAAGATAGATCAGGTTTGTGGTCCTAAAGACTCGAAGGGATGTGAGAAAAGTCTATCTGATCTGATGGCCGAACGCGATTAAGTCTACAGGTGTCGCGTCAATCACCCGGGGCGGGGGTGGTAGACGTTGTTTTCTAGCAGGACTTCCGTTCCAAGTTCTTACCTGGATCGGTTGTTTGTGAAAAGAGGCTAAGTAAATTATATCTCTTGTCCAACGTTCTACTGCTTTAGCCATTCTGACCACAAATTACTTGTGGCAAGGTTGGAAATAAAACATAGAACCCACAAGTTAGATAAGTACTGGAAGTTAAATACGTCTTTGCTGGAGATGCGTGACTTCCGAGACAGGCTAATTTTAAAAAAGGAATTAGTGGGCGCGGTTACCGGGAGTAAGTGGTGGGTTAACGCCAAATGTGGCATTAGGCGCTTTTCTGTGAAATATAGCCAACGCCTCGCTTTTAATAAGGCTGAAGCAGAAAAGCGTTTAGAAAATAAGCAATGGCTGGAGGGGGGATTCTCTAGACATCGAATTAACTAAGGGGGACCCGAAACGTAGCGGTATGAGGGTCAAGTAGTCAGGGCTCGGTTAGAAAGAGTGTCCACTCGGGAGATTTGTGAGGGGTTTCGTGAGCATTTCGTGGATAGCTTCACCCAACTGTCCAGGTTCCGCGTCGAGGAGCTTGTCAACTATTTGGCTAGTTCGGTGTGTCTGGAGGCGGCCTGAGTGGCTAGTTGTGATTGGGGCGTTACGGAATGTAGGGTCCTGGCGGCGTTGAAGAAGGTTGGCTACGACAAATCTCCGGGACTTGATGGTTTGCCCTGTGAATTATTCCTCAGGCTGTCGCACACTTTCGTACATATTCTGACAGATGTGTTTAACCACTGGTTTAAAAAAGGGATCTATCCCTGGTTAAGTCACCAGAGGAGTGATCACATTGCTTAAGAAAAAGGGCAGGCATGTTCGGCGTGTAGATTATTATAAGCCCATAACTTTGTTAAAAACAGATTTAAAGAATTTGACCAGAGTTCTCGCAAATCGGTTGCAGTCTGTTATTGGTGAATTTGTTGAACCTGATCAGAATTATGCTGTGAAGGGGAGGTCGATTCAGAACAACTTGCATATTATACGCACGCTCTTAGAGGAGTAAGAAGACGACACCGAAGCTGCGCTAATCAATTTAGATCAGTGCAAAGCTTTTGAAAGGGTCGACTATCAGTTCTTGGGATCTGTTTTAGAGGGCGCCGGATTTACATCGGACTTCCGCAGATGTACCTTCATTCTGTATCGTTGGCCAACGGAGTGGTGCAGGAGAACGGGGTGCGATCAAAATCGCTTGCTGTTTCTCGGTCGGTACGTCAGGAGGTCATGTTGTCTCCCCTGCTTGACGTCCTCGCCTTGGAGCGCTTTCTCCGCAGGCTCATTGACGGGGGAGGCTGGACTGCACCTACGCGATATCGCTCTACCTGGTGGTGCGCGAGCCAGGGTTTCCGCGTATGCCGCTGATGTTACCGTGTTCGTCTCGAGCCTTTGAGATATTTTCGCGGTTATTAAGGCACTCAACAGGGATGAGGAGGTTACAGGGACAGTGGTGAACCGTAGCAAATTCAATAGTTTAAGATTGACGGCCTGGGGTGGTGCGACTGCGCTGCCGAGATATTTCAACTGGTCAGATGGCCCGGTTCAAATCTTTGGCCTGTGAGTTGGACCGGGTCTTTAGCTTGGGAAGAATTAAGCGTCTGTATAAATTTGGCTTCGAAGTCATTCTGCTTATCCTTTACCGATTAACTGTACTAACTCTGCATGCGAACCACCTGGCGGTTTTGTAGGCGTCTGCTTTTCTCGTTTTTGTGGAAGAAGTAGACAGGTCTGTGTTAAAGGATCTGATGTTGGGGACTTAGGAATGCCCGGCTTTGCGAGCCATTTACATGCCAAGAGGGTGGCATTTCAAAATAGAACATTGACAGAGGAGTTTGCGTTGGGCCCTGTGGTTGGGAAGGCTTTTCCCCACTTCATCTCTGACCACTTGGCCGAATTCCGTCGGAAGCCAAGAGGTCAATCGCAGTTCTTCAACAAATATCGATCTGCGCTCAGAGTGCTGCTGGGGTCCAGTGACCTCGTCCGATCTAAGAAAACACTATATCGGGAATAAGTGGGGGGACCGCTCCGGATCCACTTGGGGGCGACTTCGATTTTATGTTTCGCTCTCAGTGGAATTGGGCGCCAAGCAGGTGCCATCTTAACAACACTGAGTTCTCTCTGACATGGCGATTGGTTCAATATGTTGTACCACTCATAGGCATATTCTTCAATATTGGTATAGACTTAGATGCGTTTTGTTGACGTTGCAAGGAAGATGAAATCGAAACGGCCGAGCACGTCTTTTTCACCTGCTCCAAGCATCGTGAATACTGGACGTATGTTAACATAGCTTAACTAGTAGTGTGGACTTCACGCTTAGAAATAAGGCGTGGAGGCGCCGCCTTCTCATTACAATTTGATTTCGTATTTCAAACACAAGCTAAAAATCAAAATCAACTCTGATAGAAAGATGTTTTACTACCTTACTATTTAAAAGTAGGTGATGCACACCACTAGTTCATGCGTGTTTATTCGAAATAGATTTGAGTTCGTGTTCCCTGCCTAAGCATGGCACACATCGACCTTAGGTATTTCCGTTGACCAAATTTATGACCATCCAAATGTTGGAGCAACCCCTCTAGCTAGTAGTGCACATGAGTCATGTGTGCCTAACGTATTTGTCCTGGAAGAACCGCACATCCCTAAATAACACATCTCACTATTTTGTTTTTGTACCGTAAAAACGCACACTCCAACATAGGAGCTGACTGTCTTGTTGTATGTCTTACCGGAAGACAGCGAACAGTTCATACCTTAGATAGGATGGGGGGTTCCTACTAACTTACTATAATTAGCATTTTCTTTTGTTCTTTATTTTTACTATCCCTTTTATTTTTATTTATTTTTGTGGGATTATTTAAGGCTTAGTTTTTTGTTCTCCCACTCCCATCATCACACATGTATATACTTTTTGTAAATAAAATTCATTTCAAACACCTGGGGATATTTTAAGTAGCTTAAGTCCATAGAGTGAATGTGGTATTGTAGTAACTGAAACTAGTTTCTAGGGTATCTTAGACCAAGTGGACGACCCCCGACCCCCACTTTACCCTCCATACCCCTTTTTTGACCTTGTGCCACATCTTTGATGTATCTTTGTATATATTTGAGATAAATAAATACCTTAGATCGGATGGGAGGTCCTACTAACTCACAATAGATAGCATTTTATTTTCTCCGTTATTTTTGTATCTCTTTTATTATATTTATTAAAGGGGGAATCTTTAATGGTTATTTTGTCTCCCACTCCCTACATAATACGCATTGTAAATATTTTTTGTAAATAAAATTCCTCAAAAAACTTCCGGATATTTTAAGTAACTTAGTCTGTAGAGTGACTGTGGTATTGTGGTGATGTAACATGATTTTAGGCATATGCCAGTAGACGACCACCACCCCTCATCCCCAATACTCATTTTGGCCACATCATAATTTTTTTATTTTGTAAAAAAAATGTAAAAATCTTGGTAAATAAAATGTATATATATATATATGTGTGTATATATATATATATGTATATCTATATGTATGTATATATATGTCACCCCCTTACTCTCACCTTCACCTGTCTGTTGCGTACGATCGTCGACCTCCGAACCTTTCTCCTGCCGGTGATAATTCTTGGCCGTCTGAGTTACGGGTATGGGGTAGTGACTGAATTATCGGTGGATCGTCTAGTTATACGTCCTAGACCAGTTTGTTGTGTACCCTCTTAACGACGAACGTCGTCGAAAGAGAGCCGTGGATTTGTGGTGTATTTGAAAGAAAAACAGGACAACCAATTATACACCATAATATATTCAAAAAGAATACAAT
Source organism: Sepiola atlantica (assembly GCA_963556195.1). Lineage (NCBI taxonomy): Eukaryota > Metazoa > Mollusca > Cephalopoda > Sepiida > Sepiolidae > Sepiola > Sepiola atlantica. The sequence goes on along the minus strand of OY744555.1, from coordinate 25,125,590 downwards.
TAAGTTTTTATCAGTCTTTCAGACTTTTGAAGGAAGCGATGTGTTTAACGTTCTGCAAGCACTGTTGAAGGCGTCAGCTTTCAAAACTTATGGAGTGTTGGCCTCTGGGGATCTGAGAGTGTCGCTTTGCCCTCTGTCGGCAGTCTCTGTCGTTCTCTCTGCTTCAACGGGCTGAGTGTAAACTAACGTGCTTTCACCCCAAATGGCTATATATAACAGTTTCCAGTTTGCCATCGGAATCCGACGCAGATATGGTTTCACTGACCGAGATATATTCAATTGTCAGTTGGTAACTGATTTGTCATTGCTAAAAATAACACAATCGCTGGCCTCAAAAGATCCGAACGAAAATTATAAACAGTTTAGTATTAGTAAATAATCTTTTTAAATTTAACTCACAGAGTTCTCAGGTTTCTTAAATAAACAATTTAATTATATTTACAAAAAAACAACACTTTGTTTTGTCTCTCCTCTCAACGGGGAAGGGGGGGCATCAACCGCTTGTGTGAACCTTTGAACTGGTTTGTTTCACAAAAACGTCTCCAAAATATATTTTAAGATTTTCGCTAGAACATTCTAGGGGGGGGTAGGTCCGCACTTAACCTTTTTGGTTATGCTTCTTCAAGGGGGCACCAACCTCACACCCGGACTTGGTTACATTACCTCCCCCACTTAAAGGAAACAATATTGGGATCAATATTTTTTTCTAACCCCTCCTTCTTACATGGCCTTAATACTAGGGAATCTCTGTGGTTGTACAATTCGTAATATTTAGCTATTTGGTTAGTAAAATAAAAAAAAATTGTTTTAAAAGCCTTATCCTTCATGCACATGCAAAAAGTGTTCTTTCAGAGTTCGTGTTTTTTTTTCTTAATCTGTCTTTAGTTCATTTCGATTTTATAAGAGTCCTAAAAAGCTTTATCGTTCAAGCACATGAAAAAAAGTTTTGTTCCAGATTTTTTTTTTTTTTTTTTTTTTTTAAATCTGTCTTTAGTTCATTTCATCCTTCTAAGTCCGGATTCCATTCCATGGAGCTTTCTCGATTACCCGGCTCCAGTCTTCTTCACATATGGATCTCAAATGTTGGTAGGGTATTAGACGCGGGGTTTGTTGGTTGTCCCGGTTCTGTACCAGATTGATCAGGACTGATAGTATTATCAGAAACCACGGTAGTGTTCTTCACTTCATGCTCATCCCTATTCATTTCAAACATCGAGTGGACTGTTCCTTTTAAGCGCTCTAATTGAAGGTTACCCTCATCCTCATCTAGCTTATTAGCATCTTTTCTAGCCCTTAGTATGCTATTGATGTGGTTTACCCTCCTTTTCCCATACGCTAGAAAGGCTATTATCATCATCACGATCAAGATGATTATCATAGGATATAACCATTTACTTACTTCTTCCCATCGCCATTTTTCTTGTTCGTTATTACTCTTTACTGTTCGTAACTCATCTACTAACTCGCTCATAACGGTCGTCCCGACCGGTCTCAGAAGAGGTGGGATTTCGTGAGCCTCTATCTTCGGAAATTCCTTAGTGATAGGGGTCCATACTTCCGACCACTTTACACGCGGTATTTTAATTAATGACAGAAAGTCATTCCGGAGCTCAAACTTCTCTGTAAGTTTGTAGGATGGCAAGATCTCCAGAGTTGGGCCGACTGCTGCACAACTCATAGGTAGATCTATAATGGTCATAGGTGGAGTAATAAGTACTTCACCTTGTTGCCGTCCCTTGCAGACTTTCGTCAGCCTTCGCTTACTAGTTGAGGTCACTGCCCAAACACCATCCGATAGATGTATAGCTTGGGGGGTGAGTGTATCCATCGACACCTCGGCTCCACAGTATTTATCGATTCCCTCCTCGTTACCTTGAAATAATTGAATGACGCATAAGTTGTGTCCGTTGGTTGCATAGATGGGACTTTTTAATGCACAAACTTTCAGTGCATTCATGCTACACGCTAGTGCTTCGCTAGGCGACAACACTATGAATTTGGTTCGGGCGGGGTTAAAAGCTATTCCTTCCGTCTCAACTTTGTATCTTGCTACTGCCCCCTTCCCAGTGACGTTATTAGGAAACGGTATCGGCAAGTTAATTACTTTAAACACCTCGAAATCGCTATCTCCACTCAACAAAGGTAACTCAACCATTACATAAATCTTATCATTTTGCATAATTGTAGCACAACTTAAGGCTTTATAATATTCCCATAGACTCTTCTTTGGATCTACTGGTAAGCGTAAAGCATGCGGTAAGTCTGACTGAATCATCCCGAGTATTGTTTTTAAGTCTTTGGGAGGTATGATGCTCGGTGACATGTGCGCTAATGAAAGTAAATCTAATTGTGTCCTAACATGTTCCATCGCCAATGTCAATAACTGAATTGATGAGTCGAGTTGGGTTGTCATCATCAGTAGTTCCAGTATTTGCCCAATTACAGCCTCTACGGTACTTATTCTTCTAGCCAAAAAAGTCAAACTTCCGTTTAGGCTTGTGACCGTACGAGATAGCCAGTTAATTCTTTGTCTATGTTCTGTTAGTTCATATCTAGTAACGTTCATTATCGATAAACCTTCCCCTACGACGTGCTTTATCTTCTGTTGATTTTCCTCTAAACCGCTTATATGCCGTCTTAATGCCTCTGTGTCACTTTCTGATACTGTACCAAATAATACGTGTAGTGCTTTACCTACGAAAGGTAGTATAGATCTCTTTCTAACTCGTTTTTGGGTCCCTTCTGTTGCCAATAATCCAATATCCCTGAAATATCCTCCAACGTATCGGAGTCTTTGCTTCATCTTAGCTAATCGTCCTCCTAGTGATACAAATAACACTGGATCGGAATCTGTCTCAAGTTTTGATTGATTTTTCTGCACTTGCAGATTTAAGTCCGTCGCTAAGTCAACCTCGTGTTCTAGTTCCCTTTGAACCTTCCGATACGCTCCTAGATCGATGACAAATGTCAAGATCCACTTAGAGTGCGTAATTGCCACCTCGCTGGTCTTCTTAAATATTGTGCTGTGGGTGTGGCGCAGCGCTACTGTCCAACCAGCCATCATTACCATCATCACTATCAGGCGACGCATCCTGCAAGTACACATAGTAGAGCTCTTCTATTATTTGTTCCATTTTTATTTCAACTATTCAATTTCGTTCCCCAAATAACTTTACGATAGAATTAATTGGACTTTCTTTGTCTTTATCTTCTTTATAACTATCTTTCGTTTCCCCTTGTTTTGAGATAACATTGATAGGCCGTTTTATGCTGCTTCTCAGAAGTCTAGGTCCCATCACGTCGCCTATTACTTCTGGGGGCTGTGTCGACGGAATCGTATGGCTCTCTGAGTCGTCAGCCCTATTCTCCTTACCAGCTTCCCTATCTCTCCGTACTGACAATGGAATGTCATCTTCAGATTCCCAACCTTCCGAATCTAGGGGCGTAGTTGTGGTCTCCGTCAGCAAGTCTGTATCCTCTACCTCAAATTCTACCTCTAACCCCTGTTCAACTGCTATCTCGTCGTCAGCCCACCTATCCGTATCTTCCCGATCTCCTTCCGGATCTATCAGGGTGGCTTTCCTTACAGGTCTATCTGTCTGTATATTAGGCATTTTCCACTCCCTAATATTGGCTTCGCAGATATCTGACGCGTGAACCCTCTTCGTTTTATTTGTCAGTTGATCCCATATTTTATATGTTACCGGCCCCGTTTGTTTTACTATCCTATAGTACGGTTTCCATCTAGGATCTAATTTTCCTTTTCTAACCAGTGCTCTGTAGTATACCGGGTCGCCAACTCCATATGTTTTCTTAACCCTTCCATCGTTGACTCTTTTGTTACGCTTTTTCTGTGCTGAGTTAATCCTTCGACGCACTTCACTAAACAGAGAGTGCTGCTGCTCGATCATTTTTTTATGATTTTCTTCCCCAGTATACCTTTTTTTTGGTAGTAGAAGATTATCTAATGGTAACACTACATCTCTACTGTACACCAGGTAATATGGAGAGAATTTAGTCGTATCATTATGTGAAAATCTGGCCGCTGCTAAGACCTGATTCAAGAACAAGTCCCAATTTTCGACTTCGTCCTCTGATAACTTCGACAGCGTATCTCCCAAAAACCTATGGAATCTTTCTACCTTAGCATTGCTCTGGGGGTGGTATGGAGAGGTGGTGATATGTTTCACTCCTAAATATCCCGTCACCTCCCTTATAGTGGTATTTACAAATTCTCTGCCATTATCTGTCACTAACATACGTGGGACACCATACCTAGGGAAAATTTCATTCATAAGTATTTCTGCCATGGTCTGTGCATCCTTCATTTGCACAGGGAATGCCTCTACCCAACTAGTTAACCAATCGACCATGCTGACTATATACTTATTTCCCTTGTTACTACTATTATATGGCCCTGAGACATCCATGCTCCACTTCTCAAACGGATATGATGGAATATCAGTCTCCATTAGGGGTGTCTTAGCGCCCTTAACAGCCCTCTTCTGGCAAGTGACACATTCCGTCACATAGGAGTGGATATGTTTATACATACCCGGCCAATAGTATTTCTTCGCTAACAGCGAGTAAGTCTTATCAATACCTACATGACCTAACCCGTCATGTGCTACCTGCACTACACTGGCCCTCACGTGGCCATTCGGGATATACAAGCGTAACATTGGGCTCTTTTCTTCTCCATTTACATAGTATACCCGATCATCTTCCAACAGGTATTTTCTCGATTTTGAAAGCGGTAATTTCCCTTCTACTAGCGATTTCTTAAGTTCGCTATACTCTTTGTCCCTGCTAGCTTCTAACTTAAGTAGTTTCAGGTCTATCGATTTCCACCCAATCTTATCGGAATCGTCTTCTTGAGAGTCATTTTCTTCTGGCTCTATTTCATCTTCCATCTCCGAGGGCCTATTCTGCAATTGCTGAGAGTTGAGTACGCAGATTCTATAGTTATTATCATTAACTAGATTCTGATCACTAGCGTCAGCTTCTTCCCCAAACGCTTCGGGAATTCTAGATAATAAATCTGCACACGTGTTCTCTTTTCCGGACAGGTATTCTATCTTACAGTCGTAGCCACTCAGTTGCATAGCCCATAGTTGCACCTTTCGGTTCTTCCATTCAGCCTCGAACAAGTACTGTAATGGGCGATGATCAGTTTTTATTACGAACGTCGCGCCCGCTAAATAAAAATGCAGCTTTTGCAAAGCGTACGCGATGGCATAGGCCTCTTTTTCAATCACGGGCCACTTCTGTTGGGTCTTTGTTAACTTGTGAGAGAGAAAGTAGATAGGCATTTCATCCTTTATTCCTGCGATTACAGCTTCTGCCTCTTCACACGGCTGAGTCAAACAAGCTCCTACACACGTATCACTAGCATCCGTATATAGGACCATAGGCTTGTTCAAATCGGGATAAATCAATAAAGGAATGGAGGTCAGCTCCGCCTTCAACGTATTGAAGGCTTTCTGACATGCCTCGGTCCAATTGAACCTAGCGTATTTTTTTGTTAGATTAATTAGAGGTATAGCTATTCTAGAGAACCCTGCTATGAACCTTCTGTAATAACCTACAGTTCCTATAAAGGTTCTAACTTGTCTAACTGTTCGAGGTTCTGGCATTGCCCTTATAATCTTTATTTTATCAGTATCTGGCCTTACTCCAGATTGGTCTATGATGAATCCTAAATATTTAGTCTCTTTTCTCATAAATTGACACTTTTCGATCTTCAATTTCAAGCCATGATATTTCAGACGATCTAACACAGCCTGTAAATGTTTAAAGTGTTCTTCCGGGGTTTTTGAGAAGATTAAGATGTCATCCAAATATGCCATGGCAAAATGTTCAAATCCCCTCAACACTATTGCCATTAATGATTGAAAAACACCCGGAGCTCCTGCTAGCCCAAACGGCATGACACGGAACTGGAACAACCCCATGTGACAACAGAAAGCCGTTTTAGGTTTGTCCTTCTCATTTACTGCCACTTGCCAGTAACCTGATCTTAGGTCTAAGGAGGAAAAACATGTAGCCTTCCCCAGCATCGCTAAAATGTCGTCTATCAAGGGCAGGGGATAAGCAGTAGATTTTGTTATCTTATTAAGTTCTCTAAAATCTATACAGAATCTATTTCCTCCGTCCTTTTTCTCCACTACTACTACTGGAAAACCCCAAGGTGATTGAGACGGCTCGATGATTCCAGCCTCTCCCATCTCCTTCACTGCTTTCTCAACCAACTCTCTCTTCCAAATAGGCGTTCTGTACGGCCTCATCTTTATTGGTTGATGGTCTCCCGTGTCAATCGACATTTTTACTGTATGTGTATTACCTAACTCCTTATCTGACTTAGCTAACACTCGCTTATTAGCTTTAACTAGTCTTCCTAACCTTTCTCGGTATTGGTCAGGACAGTCTAATTCCACCTTGTCACTAATTGCTTCTCTCTCTACAGGCATTTCTTCGCACCTCACCCTAGTTTTTAATGTTAACACTGAAGCTCTGCCCAACTTCGTTCCTGATTTAATATTAACTGTCTTTAGGCTCGTATTTGCTACAACTACCGGAAAATTCTGCGCCTGACCTTCCCGCACTAATGCTGGTAACACTGTCACGTCCTCGTCCTCTTCTATGTGGGGAAGGGGTAACACCTGATAAACGGCTTTGTTATCCCTTATAGCCCCTTCTACCTCACTCCAGCTCGTCACCGCTGTTCTAGGTGGAATTTTTAAATCCTCACGAGACACGAAGTCCACTCGAGTGAGCATCGTGCTACCTAAAATAATTTCTTCTTCCCCAAGGACTAACTTTGGAGGGTCGAATTTTAATACGGCTTTCCTCTGTCTAAGCCAGTCTCCTCCTAGTATCACGTCGTGGGCCATTTTTGGCGCTACATAAAGTGTGTGGGATGTCTCGGTCTCCCCCACTTTTATCTTCACTTCCAGCATCCAATCTAACCTGAATCTACCCCCATCTGCTTGAAACGCGTTCGTCTTAGTTGGCATAAATCGGTCGGCGGGGAGTCTTAGTCTTTGCAACTCTAACGAACTAATGACTGAAATTTCCGATCCGGTGTCTATCAATGCTCTGAGCGTTTCACCCTCTACCTCTATATTGCAGGTTAGTTCGTCATCTTCGGACCATATTTGACATAACTTAACCCCTTTCCTCTTTCTACGACTTTCCCATAAATGCCCGTTCTTCCTGAACCTTTGGCGCGTCTCCTTCTTCCTAAGTGGACAGCTAGTTGTGGTGTGCCCTCTTTCCTTACACTCGTCACACCGTACGAACCCCTTTGCCTTGCAACTCCGAATTAAGTGTTCCTCACTGCCGCACTTAAAACACTTAGGTCTCGACATACAGACCCTCTTTGAATGTCCCGGGCGGCCACAGTTGAGGCAGTGCACCCCGTCTCTGCACTGATAACTATAGTGCCCCTCTTTTCCGCAATTATAGCATTTTAATTTTAAAGCCCCATCTATGCTTTTCCGGACATTCCTATCTCTCCTAGGGGTCACCCGCCCTTTCGCTACTGGGGCGACCCTAACTAGTTTAAAGATTTCTTTGTTGGGGTCTTCCTGGGTTTTAATTTGGTTCTGGGTGGATTGTTTCTGTCCTTAATCCTACATTCATGTGCCCTGTGCCCTTCTTTCTGGCAAACAAAGCATAATAGACCCCTCTTAAAGTTAGGATGGGGTATGTATCTTCCCCCTGCCCTTAGGTCCCGGTGTTCTGGATTCGTGGCTTCTTCTTCCCAACTCTGAAGCTCAGGGCATCTTGCTCGAATGTGTCCTCGTCGACCGCATCCGTAGCAGACCTTCAACCAGTCGGTCTTGTTCTCCTCTAATTTTCCTAATCTCTGGAGGAGAGCTTCAGCTCGTCGAGCCTGTGCAAAGGCCTCCTCCAACGTGTTAGGTTCTGCCCTTGCCACGTCCTCACGCAACAGAGAATTACTCAACGCATCCGTGAAGAACTCTGCCAGCTGGGCCTGGGTAGCCGGATCATTTCTCCGATCTTGATCCGGGTAGGCTACCTTAGCAAGAACGCTCATGCGTCCCTCTAGGTGAGCAATGGATTCTCCATCCCTCTGCTTCACCCCTATCAGCGCTCGAGCTGCCTCTGTTCGGCTCGAGTGACTGCCGAAGTGCTGCTGGATGTCGTGTTCAAACCTCTCC
>OY744555.1:25109904-25112404 GCA_963556195.1 Sepiola atlantica | reverse complement strand
TTATCATGACCTGACATGTGTGCCAGGCGAGTTGTCTGTTGGTCCAAGTAGAAATTGACGTCCTCTTCCTTGGTCTCCTTTGTGAGCAGCCTGTTGCTTTTTATCTCCTCCACAACATCCTTTGCTCCAATATCAAATAACTTGTCTAAGTCCTTAAGAAAGTTAGCTCGTTTCTCTTCCTCTGGTTTGTTATTTCTTCCCTTGTTTTTAACAATTTTCCTGTACTTTTCATGGAGGATCATGAAACGGTTGACTGCATTTGGACTGCATAAGGTTTTCTACCATTTTCTAAAATTTTATATTTTTTGTTTGTTAAACCAATGGTAAAATGGTTTTGATCTAGCGGGATATTATTACATACACGTTTTAAAATATTAAATTATGAATTTTTCTTCATCATTTAAAAGCTAAGTAGCACTTCCACAATATAAATACCAGAGATGACGATCCTATTTGTATTTACTCTTAGTTGACCAATCTGCACATTTCTTTTCTTTGAACCGCATCAATTTGTGATTAAATTCATTTATGTTATTGTAGGTCAAATAGTATTTATACGTAAAGATTTTTATTGGAAATCTTCTTGAATTGAACTGGAATTTATTAAATAGAACAGATTTAATCAGAGAAGACCTCGCCAAAAAGGAAATGCGATATACCGACAGAGAGAGAGAGAGAGAGAGAGAGAGAGAGAGAGAGAGAGAGAGAGAGCGAGCAAGCAAATAAGTGAGAGCGTCTGGTCTCTAGAATTTGAGCCATTATATATAAACGATTGAATGATCATTTACTCGAGATGTGATTTAAATTTATTCCATATGACTAATTGAATCGAATCAATTCCTCTATAACTTTTTGAGACAAATACTTAACGTTGCCAACGACCTTTTAGATTGAAATACGTTGCTAGGCGAGACTTGCAAGTTCAGTTCAATTGCATTTATAAATAGAATATATTTTTGGAGTTTTAAATACACTTTTAATTATGGGTCCCACAGACCCAAATTATATTATATATTAAATTATGTTTTACGCCATTATGCGAGTAAAGCAACAGAGACTGTTTCGAACTATTAAAATACTTTCCAACGCTATTTAAAATGTTTACCCATACTTTGTTTTTTTATTTTGTATCGCTTATGTTTGGATTTATGTTTGGAAATATACTGTAAATCATAAATCTGTTTTGCTAAGCCAAAGCGATTATTATTTTCTTAAAGCAGTACTTTAAGTTCAATACATGAGAATGTCAAAATAGCTTAGCGGGTAGAACGTCTGACTGAAAAACTAAAGTTTTAAGTTTCTATTTCTGGTCATGGTCCCAGCTTTATTTATTTGCAATTCATTATTTAGTAGTATTGCAATATTTTCTTTTTCTAAAAGTAGTTCAGATTTCTGAGTTTTCTAACTAAAAATTCTGCAATGCATTTATTACGTATAACAAACATTGATTGCTGAAACAATTGTGACAGACAGACACATTTTTTAATTATACAAAACAAGCCAAACTATGCGACCGGAAGGAGCACATTTTGCTAGGCTGCGGCGATTACGGAGTTGTAAAAAAAACTACATGCAATAAATGGTGAAAGCAAAATACGTTGTTTTTGACAGTTAAAATAATTTCAAACGCTATTAATAATACTCATTCATGTTTTTTAATTTTATTATTGTTCGAAATCAAATAAGTATTAAGTTCATGGGTGTACATGCGCAGATCCTATCATATTTTTTGAAGTCCAACTTATTTTATTTTTATAGATGTCAAAATAAACGCAGACACCACAATTTGTTTATTAATAAAATTAATTGAAACGTATTACGTATTTATAGATGTCAAGAGCGAAAGAAAATAATAGGAAATCTTAACATGGTCGCAAGGGATTAAGGCATTGCATAAAAGTCCGATATTCAAGTCTTTGAAAAATAAATCAGAATTTGATTTCGGGATAAAAGATACAATTTAAGACTAATTCATAAATGCAATTACAAAATAAGTGCGAAAATAAAACCAAATAAGTGAGATACTCACATAATCCCTATAATACAACTGAACGCTGAAGGGAAATGTCTATTTCGTACCTTCAGTTTTTAATTTGAACTATTTAGTAATTTGAAAAGTCTTTTTTTGTTGTTTTTAATATAAAAGAGTGTGTATAACATGGGAATGTTCCCCTACACTCTCTTAAAACGGAAGACGGTCTAATGACACTCGTACCGATACTACACTGATAAATTCCGATTACATCGAGTTGTTTTTACATTCAGTTAAAAAATGTCTAATCACAAAAGGTTAATTTTGTATTGCCCCTTGGCTTTTTATCTAAGAAGAAAGTGTAATATTTGTTCTCTTAACATCGGCATCGGAAGTCTTCATGCAATAATTTCCTTATTTCCCTTGAAACTGAAAGTTATAAAATGATTTTAAAACGCTACCATTTTTTTCTAAACTCTATTTAATTGTTTGTATCACAAATTATGATAATATTACCATCGAGGAATT
>OY744555.1:25094904-25107404 GCA_963556195.1 Sepiola atlantica | reverse complement strand
AAATCATTAATCTAGTTTGCTAAGCCACAGCGATTATTATTTTCTTAAAGCAGTGCTTTAAGTTCAATTCATGAGAAAGTCAAAATAGCTTAGCGGGGCGAACGACTGACTGAAAAGCTAAAGTTTTTAGTGTCGATCCCCGTTCATGGTCCCCGCTTTATTTATTTGCAATTCATTATTTAGTAGTGTTGCAATATTTTCTTTTTCTAACTAAAAATTCTACAATGCATTTATTACGTATAACAAACATTGATTGCTGAAACAATTGTGACTGACAGACAGACAGCCACATTCTTAAATTATACAAAACAAGCCAAACTATGCGACCGGAAGGAGCATATTTTGCTAGGCTGCAGCGATTACAGAATTGTGAAAGAACTACATGCAATAAATGGTGAAAGCAAAATACATTGTTTTGGACAGTTAAAATAATTTCAAACGCTATTAATAATGTTTACTCATTCATGTTTTTAAATTTTATTATTGTTCGAAATCAAATAAGTATTAAGTTTATGGGTGTACATGCGCAGATCCTATCATATTTTATGAAGTCAAACTTATTTCATTTTTATAGATGTCAAAATAAACGCGGTCACCACAATTTGTTTATTAATAAAATTAATTGAAACGTATTACGTATTTATAGATGTCAAGAGCGAAAGAAAATAATAAGAAATCTAAACATGGGCGCCAGGGATTAAGGCATTGCATAAAAGTCCGATATTCAAGTCTTCGAAAAATAAATCAGAATTTGATTTCGGGATAAAAGATACAATTTAAGACTAATTCATAAATGCAATTACAAAATAAGTGCAAAAATAAAACCAAATAAGTGAGATACTCACATAATCCCTATAATACAATTGAACGCTGAAGGGAAATGTCTATTTCGTATCTTCAGTTTTTAATTTGAACTATTTAGTAATTTGAAAAGTCTTTTTTTGTTGTTTTTATTAAAAAAGAGTGTGTATAACATGGGAATATTCCCTTACACTCTCTTAAAAACGGAAGACGTAATTCCTGGGAGGACGGTCTAAATACACTCGTACCGATACTACACTGATAAATTCCGATTACATCGAGTTGTTTTTACATTCAGTTAAAAAATGTCTGATCACAAAAGGTTACTTTTGTATTGCCCCTTGGCTTTTTATCTGAGAAGAAAGTGTAGTATTTGTTCTCTTAACATCGGCGTCGGAAGTCTTCCTGTAATCATTTCCTTATTTCCCTTAAAACTGAAAGTTATAAAATGATTTTAAAGCGCTACCATTTTCTTTCTAAACTCTATTTAATTGTTTGTATCACAAATTATGATCTGGTGATACCAGATCAGGCTGCCCTGTAGCTCCCTGAGACGAAATTAACCTACATTGACGTTTTTTTTTTTTTTTTTTTGTAAAACTTAATTATGTTCTACAAAACCAAAAACAAAAACAACAGCCCTTCTCCCTTTCTCCCTCTCCTTTTTTATTTTATTTTTCCTTCCCTACTCCTGGTCCTGGATATGACCTTAAACTACATCCGATGGTGAGATCCGGCTTACGGACTTTGGGGAATGTGGAGCCTCCTCTTAATTACCATTGCTCCCAGGTCCACCCTGACCCGGAGCGGTAGTACATGTTAGGGTCCCAACTATGGGTTAAATAGAAACAGATATTAAAAGGGGAAAGAAACAAAAAAGAGAAGAAAACAAATATACTTTAACAACCAAACCAAACACCATCAATAAATATTTGAACGTGTGAGGAACTTGAAGCATAAAAACTTTCACCAGGATGACTGCATTCGGCATTGAGTGGCCTGAAAGGGGTTGATGTGCCGTAAAGCAGGACAACCAAACTAGGCACCATGAATAAATATTTGAAGATATAAACAACTGGAAGCATAAAAACTTTCACCAAAATGACTGCATTCGGCATTAAACAACCTGAAAAGGGTTGATATACCGTAAAACAAAACAACCAAACTAAACACCATGAATAAATACTTGAAGATATAAACAACTTGAAGCATAAAAACTTTCACCAAAATGACTGCATTCGGCATTTAATAACCCGAAAAGAGTTGATATGCCGTAAAACAAAACAACCAAACAACCAAACTAAATTATGATAATATTACTATTGAGGAATTATTATAAATATATAATAACATTTGACAATACACATTATAAATGTTAATTGCATAATATTAATTCATTAAACACTTTAAAAAAATAAATATGCAAATGTGCAAAACCAAGTTTGTATACTGTCTAATTATATTTAAGTTTAGTTTAGATGTTATTATACTTAAGTAATATTCGTATTTATTTATATTTATATCATCTTAAATTAGCATTAGATTATATTAAGATATTAGATAAGCTAAATGCAGTATTCTCCATTATTTCACAATGTATTGATTATGTTTTTAAAAAATTGACTGGCGGGCTGTCAAACTCCCTCTTTAGTGTATGCTTTTATAAGTTAAGAATACAACGATCTTTTTTAGTCTATGTTTTAGGCCCTGAAACGGGCGTATTCTCTCCTGATGACCCGACATTTGATGGAGGCTGCAATGAAGTATTCCGCCAGTAACACAGCCGAGGATATATATATATATATATATATATATATATATATATATATATATATATATATTTGTAAGTAACGGATAAATTTTATTAGACTGACGAACAGCACAGGTAAAGAATTTTTTGTTTTGTGTCTTAAATAACTAATATAAGTTAGCAAAACATTTATATGGAACAAAACGTATATTTAGTATAAGGAACGTTTATGTTTTTGTCTTTTAAGGGAAGCCATGCAATTAAATACTGTCTTGTTTTTAAATTCCCGAAACAGTTTTTCATGGTAAACAACTGATGATCCCTTAAACTAGTGTTAGAAACAAACTAATATAATAACTGTAAAAAATAAATTGACTTACATGAGTGATGTTTCCACTTAAAGACTTGGGACACTAAGTTTTTTTTATTTTTTAATATAGTTTTAATGGTTGAGAAACTTCCGAGACTATATATATATATATATATATATATATATATATATATATATATATATATATATATATATATACCAGTCCACAAATTAAAGCTGTTTCTTCCAAACAACAATATCTTCTGTTATCAGCTCGCCTAATAGCGAGTTCCTGCTACTGCCCCGTAACTAGTTTCCTTCTATAATCGTTTACAGTACACCTACAGGAATACACATTCATCTTATCCTGGGAACCCACGTGTTGATTTTAATGAAATTATATTCGTTTCTCGGTATGAATTATTGTTCAACTTAGTTCTCAGACGTGAGCCCTTTCATGTATTACTTCTTCTTTCGAGACAGTATTAATTTTGGCTTATCGCGTGCAGAGTGCCGACGGATCCGTTGCCAGTGATTCTTTTGTACAAAGCTAAGTGTTTCTTTCTAGGGGAGCTTGTTTCCCTAATCGTCCGGCCTTGTAACAGCTCACCTCTTGTTGTACTGTGGAGCCGGTAAATGCAGACTTGTATTCACCAAATAGTATAGAATTTATCTTTCACATTAGAAATGGTATTTCGGTATAGAATAACAAAAACTGTTTTGACATAACGTAAGAAAGACAGATTGAATCATAGCAATGCACACTTTTTTCTTGCTAGAGTTTATTGGTTTAGCATAGTTTATGAGAATGATTGATAGAAATGATAGTTTGACCAATTGGAGCAAAGTTTATAGGGACATGTAAGCCTAAGTTATGGGCACTGAGAGTACGTTACTGCGAACATCCTTGACCATTAATATTATGCCAGTAAAACACAAATAGATACCCCCTGGCAAACAATATTGCATTAAGAATGTTGCTGACGGCAGTCCTTTATGACGTCATCATTTGCACACACGTGTGTCAACATTTGGATATTTCATAATTTTCATTTGTTTTCTAAAAATACTGAAACAATGTGCATAAAATATTGTTGGTATACATGTATTATATGAATTTTAAAACGTTATGTTTCAAAATATTATTCAACGTAAGACATCTGATGATAGCGTCATAAATTTCACCAGAATTGTTTTGATTTATTTGCTAAAATTTGAACGATTTTACGCGAATCATAAAAACGAAACATGTTTTATTTTCATTTTTTTGAATTTATTTTTGCTCGGCGGAACACTCGAGCAAAATAACCATTTGCTGATTCAAGACTTCCGTGATCAATGAACAGGGTGTATTAGGCTAGGGAATCGTCAAACAAAATAAAAGGCGAGCCATTGACGAAAACAAGATTGTCGCAGACTATAGGTTCTAACATTTCTCAATATGTGTGTCAATTACTTTTATAGATGTAGTTAAAGGAATACTTACTCTCTTAATCATCTGTTAAAGGTATTTTTTATTTGGCAGTCATTTTCCTCATTCACGATGATCAAGCTGATTACACTATGGTCATATTGCAGTAAAGTTGAACATGGAGATTAATAAGCGACATTAGTGCACCGGTGTTTATATGACTCCTATGAGGGAATCACGTGGCAGGCAGTATAATATTTCTCTCATATAAAGGGAAGTGGTATTTTCAGCAAAATACTGACACTGTAGCTATGATCTATAAAATATCGGCGAATCAATAATAAAAGAAGGTTTTAAATGATAACGTTTGCGAGTTTCACATAATTATTCGTAAATTCGACAACAATGTTCGTAATTCAAAAATATATATATATATATATATATATATATATGTATATAATTGTAGCATCCCAAAAATATGTGTCCTGCTTATTCATACGTATAACTTTAACTCCTTTTAATTAAAAGTATTTAAAATAATTCCGTGAGTAACAAAGTCACCTTATATATATTTGGATTATTTTCATTTTGGTTGTAAGATTCAAACTGTTTGCAAATTCGAACTTTCACATTCTTCACATTTATCTTTTTGAATTACGAACATTGTTGTCGAATTTACGAATAATAGTTTCACATAATTATTCGTAAATTCAACAACAATGTTCGTTATTCAAAAAGATAAATGTGAAGAATGTGAAAATTTAAATTGAATTAAAGTTTGAATCTTACAACCAAAATGAAAATAATCCAAATATATGAAATGTAAATCAGTTCGACGTTCTGCATGTATTTAAAATAATTATTAAGCCACTATACTACTTATGAAAATAATTAATATAAATAATGTAACTTTGTGTTACTCATGGAATTATTTTAAATAATTTTAATTAAAAGGAGTTAGAGTTCTATGTATTAATAAGCAGGACACATATTTTTTGGATGATACAATTATATATATATATATATATATATATATATATATATATATATAGAGAGAGAGAGAGAGAGAGTAATATATATATATATATATATATATATATATATATATATATATATATTACTCTATTGCATGATTGTGAATACACTTAAACACCCAGATTTTGAAAATATATTCTAATTATTCAAATTATTATTATGACGATATAAAAATATTCTATCATTGTATCATTCAGAACAATAAATAAATGAACGTGTTTATAATGATGTCTTATAATGGATATCCCTATTCTACTATTGAACTGTTTAAACTACACCTCATTTTGTGTTTGAAGAAATTGCAGATTTCACAAAGTCCGCTAGTAAATGTTAGTAACATTTATGAAATCATCTGACCTCTATTGGAAAAAAAGCATACCTTAAGTGTAAAGTCGTAGTATTATGTTTATATGATGGTCTGTTTGGTCGCAAACAGTTGGTGCATACAACAATTCTAATTGGTCTGAAACCAACAGCTCATACATTTATTATTGATAGGAGTTTGTGTTGCACAGAAAAATAAAGCTATAAGCGAAACATATACGTTCAATGTTATAATAATACATTGTATTGAATCTATAGAAGCATTGTTTTGTGTGTTTGTATTTATACCAAAACATTATGTTAGATATACATTTCTGTAGTGTTTATCAAGCGTACTTCTGACAAAAGATAAGATTTCATTAAATATGCAGTGTTAAATTTCATCTTTGATCATCTTACTGACCTTTTCTCGATTTCCCAAAGTTTAAGTATATTAATTTAGTATTTCTAAATTTCTCAATTTTGTTGACATTTCCATTTTTCTTTCAATTTTCCAGGTTTTCTGTGAAGGGGCGTATTACACAACCGCATGCTCGCTTGCTTTGACACCAACCCATTTAAGTGACACATTATTCTAAAATCCATTTTTCTCATACTAATTGTTACATATGCTCACATAATCCCGTCTCTGTGTCTACTATCCGCTATTCACTGTATAAACAATTGTAAATATATAAACAACTATACCAAATAAACAACTATAACATATAAACAACTATGCAAAATACCCACACATGAAATATAAACAACTATACGAAATAAACAACTATGAAATATAAACAACTGTACAAAATAAACACATATGAAATATAAACAACTATACTAAATAAACAACTATAACATATATACAACTATACAAAATAAACAACTATGAAATATAAACAACTATACACAATAAACAACTATATAATATAAACAACTATACAAAATAAACAACTATATAATATAAACAACTATACAAAATAAACACATATGAAATATAAACAACTATACTAAATAAACAACTATACCATATATACAACTATACAAAATAAACAACTATGAAATATAAACAACTATACACAATAAATAACTATATAATATAAACAACTATACACAATAAACAACTATATAATATAAACAACTATACAAAATAAACAACTATAACATATAAACAACTATACAAAATAAACACATATGAAATATAAACAACTATACAAAATAAACAACTATAACATATAAACAACTATACAAAATAAACAACTATGAAATATAAACAACTATACAAAATAAACAACTATGAAATATAAACAACTATGCACAATAAACAACTATATAATATAAACAACTATACAAAATAAACAACTATGAAATATAAACAACTATGCACAATAAACAACTATGAAATATAAACAACTATGCACAATAAACAACTATATAATATAAACAACTATACGAAATAAACAACTATGACATATAAACAACTATGCAAAATAAACACTTATGAAATATAAACAACTATAAAAATATAAACAACTGTAAAATATTAGTTATTTAATTGTAAAATTTAACCAATGTTACATTAAGGCATCCTAGTGATTTTAGAATGGCCTTCGACGTTAGAAATGTGCGATGTCTATTTATTATATAACAAACATTAATATATTTCAAACACATAAAAACAAGATGCCCATAAAATTGCCCTGGACATCAGTATGGAAAGATGTTTTCAAGTTAAAACCAAACAAGAAATGTTTGACATTAAACATAATTCAATCTGACATATTCAGCCATTAAGAAAAAAAAGTGACGCATTTTCTTTTCGGTGTTTCCTTTTTATTGTCTGCTAAATCTATGAAAGGCCTGAAGTGATATAATTTGAAGCGACAAGCAATGTATAACATCAAATGTAAACCAACATTTGTATTGATTTTCATTTTGTTGTTTTCTTGATCCACCCAGCAGACATTTATTCATGAATTCTGCTTCCATATATTTTGTTCCTGCACGAAATAGAAGAGAATTGTATTTAAAAGCGAGTTGGTTTATTTTAATAATGGAGCACTATTTATAAAGGCCCGAGAGCAACTTGAGGATGAGGGTTAACGAGATCTTAACGACCTGGATTATCGCCTCCACAACAACGACCAGAATCAATGGCTGAGATCTGCAGAACATTACAGCGAATTGATTGCCTATGAAGACAGCGCAATAAGTGTTTGTTCACATGAGACTTGAAGACGACGATGCTGTATCAGTTGAGAAGCGGGCGTCTTGGCGTAGTGACAAATAGCATCGGTTAATTTTTTCTCATCTGTTTTTACTTCATTGCGTTCGTTTTATTCTTTTTAATAACAACGGTTCTGAACTTATTAAAGTTCTATTACAATACTTCCGGTGATTCCTTTTTTGTTTCTCATTTAACAATAAACATACCAAATATCTCCAACAAAATCCAATAACGGCATGTGAACATCTGTCCCAATGCAAAACTGTAAACTACTGCGGCCCCCAAAAAGAAGAAGATTTGATCAGTTTATTTCATACGTATAAAAAAAGAGGAAGATTTGATCAGTTTATTTCATACGTATAAAAAAAGAGGAAGATTTGATCAGTTTATTTCATACGTATAAAAAAGAGGAAGATTTGATCAATTTATTTTATACGTATAAAAAAAGAGGAAGATTTGATCAGTTTATTTCATACGTATAAAAAAGAGGAAGATTTGATCAGTTTATTTCATACGTATAAAAAAAGAGGAAGATTTGATCAGTTTATTTCATACGTATAAAAAAGAGGAAGATTTGATCAGTTTATTTCATACGTATAAAAAAAGAGGAAGATTTGATCAGTTTATTTCATACGTATAAAAAAGAGGAAGATTTGATCAGTTTATTTCATACGTATAAAAAAAGAGGAAGATTTGATCAGTTTATTTCATACGTATAAAAAAAGAGGAAGATTTGATCAATTTATTTCATACGTATAAAAAAAGAGGAAGATTTGATCAGTTTATTTCATACGTATAAAAAAGAGGAAGATTTGATCAGTTTATTTCATACGTATAAAAAAAGAGGAAGATTTGATCAGTTTATTTCATACGTATAAAAAAAGAAGAAGATTTGATCAATTTATTTCATACGTATAAAAAAAGAGGAAGATTTGATCAGTTTATTTCATACGTATAAAAAAAGAGGAAGATTTGATCAGTTTATTTCATACGTAAAAAAAAGAGGAAGATTTGATCAGTTTATTTCATACGTATAAAAAAAGAGGAAGATTTGATCAGTTTATTTCATACGTATAAAAAAAGAGGAAGATTTGATCAGTTTATTTCATACGTAAAAAAAAGAGGAAGATTTGATCAGTTTATTTTATACGTATAAAAAAGAGGAAGATTTGATCAGTTTATTTCATACGTAAAAAAAAGAGGAAGATTTGATCAGTTTATTTCATACGTAAAAAAAAGAGGAAGATTTGATCAGTTTATTTCATACGTATAAAAAAGAGGAAGATTTGATCAGTTTATTTCATACGTATAAAAAAAGAGGAAGATTTGATCAGTTTATTTCATACGTATAAAAAAAGAGGAAGATTTGATCAGTTTATTTCATACGTATAAAAAAAGAGGAAGATTTGATCAGTTTATTTCATACGTATAAAAAAAGAGGAAGATTTGATCAGTTTATTTCATACGTATAAAAAAAGAGGAAGATTTGATCAGTTTTTTTCATACGTATTACTAATGATGACGCACTATCCTAACTGGTATCACAATTCATTGTTTTAAAGGATGGTGGAATATTTCACTACTCTAACATTGTTTGTTACTCTAACTGTATGTGATTAAACACCGTTTTAGACATTCTCATTATATACTTACTGCACTTGGGTATGTTGATACCTATGGTATAAATGGCGGGTGCATATAACAAGGCGTGTGTACGTTTTCAGGGTTTGCCAGGTAGATGTTATTATTAGGTGCAATTGTCCATGTTGTATGTTAAACAAAGAATAACAAATTGATCAGCTAATACACTCTGTGGACACTAGATTAGTAGTTTTCTTTTTTTATAACCATGTGATGGCAGGCAGATTTTCAATTAAATTCATTGAGCGTAAAATAATGTATGATTGATGAAGTCAACTCTGTCTATATGTTGAAAGAAGATAGTTGATAGGTATTTAACTATTTTATTTAAACATTTAACTAAAGCTTCACAGTGAAATAAACTCCGGGGATATTGAGTCGTTAAGGAATCAGGGAATAGTCTAGTCAGATACAATTCCACGATTAGTTTAATAAAATATGATTAACGTATGAATCGGCGTGGTTATCTTTTCTCCATCAGCATACATAACGCCCGAGAAATGGATGTTAAGATTAATCTACACAAATGTCATCTAAAAATTATGTTGAGCTGAAGCGGAAATGAGATGCGCGTAAAAAACTATAATGTCGTTTTAATTTAATTCAACAAAAAGGTAATGATGTCAGCAACATTTTCTTAATGGAATCACATATCCACGAATTATCTCTGTCAAATTTGATTGGCATATCTTTAGTGGTTCTAGAGTTAATCAAAGGAGTATCAACATAACACCCAGTTTTACAGAGCCCCCAAAAGGGCATACAGCAATATATATATATATATATATATATATATATATATATATATATATATATATATATATATATAATATAAATATAGAGGCAAACAAGCCTTCAAAAACCATGTATTAGATGCGAGTAATTAAATCAAAAGAAAAATAAAAATATTTCGAAACATTTAATTAAATATTTCAAAATACCTTCCGTTTTTGTTTTTTTTCTTCATCTTGATTTTTTTTTAGCTAATATTTCGCTTGACAAAAACAAGCTTCATCAGAGCCAAGACAAATAAAGGTATAACCTTCTTTTTTTTCCATAATTTACTTCCTGGTGTTGGTGAAGTGTCACGTCCGGTGTTATGGACTATTGTTGAAAATGTCTGTTTTAAATAGAATAGAACTTGAATGCGCATGGTCGCTGCGAGTTATAAATTAGGAAAGTTCATTTTATAAAGCATCTTTTGTAAGTTAATATAAATATAGAGGCAAACAAGCCTTCAAAAACCATGTATTAGATGCGAGTAATTAAATCAAAAGAAAAATAAAAATATTTCGAAACATTTAATTAAATATTTCAAAATACCTTCCGTTTTTGTTTTTTTTCTTCATCTTGATTTTTTTTTAGCTAATATTTCGCTTGACAAAAACAAGCTTCATCAGAGCCAAGACAAATAAAGGTATAACCTTTTTTTTTTTTCCATAATTTACTTCCTGGTGTTGGTGAAGTGTCACGTCCGGTGTTGTGGACTATTGTTGAAAATGTCTGTTTTAAATAGAATAGAACTTGAATGCGCATGGTCGCTGCGAGTTATAAATTTGAAGGCTTGTTTGCCTCTATATTTATATTAACTTACAAAAGATGCTTTATAAAATGAACTTTCCTAATTTATATATATATATATATATATATATATATATATATATATATATATATATATACAGGGTGACCCCCAAAAAACGGGCCTCAAATCTAATTAGGCCCCGTTTCTTAGTGTTTCGTCCGAATGAAATACATTTTGGGGCATAACTAGTTTATTATATTCCCAACATCATATCAAAACACTAGAGTCTTTGGCCTTTTTTCTTCGTTCTACAGCATGTGTACTAGATGGACTCCTTTTAGCTCCGTGCATTTCTTGAGGCGCAGAACGAAGTTGTCCATGACGTTCTTACAGACTGAATTGGGAATGGCTCTCATCTCCTCCCTTTTGGCTTCCTTGAATTCCGTGATGGTTCTGGGTTTCCCTGCATACATTCTGTCCTTAAGATAACCCAAAAGAGAATAATCTGGGTGGCTAAGGTTCGGGCTATGGGGTGTCCACTCAAACTTAGTATTGAGACTGATCACTCGGCCTCCGAAGTTCTCTTTCAGTCAATCTCGGGACAAGTTTGAGGTGTGAGAACTTTCTCCGTCTTGCTGAAACCAGAACTTGCTTATGAGCGACGGGTAGAGGGTCTGGAGCTCACTCTTGAAGGTTTTGAGGACCTCCACATACCGCTCCTTGGTGACTGTCACTGCTGCGCCAGATTCTTCGATGAAGATGGGTCCGAAGATGCCTCTGACCGAGATTGCAGCCCACACCGTGCACTTAGGAGAGTGCAGGAGCTTGGTGGCTACTTCATTGGGTCTTGAGGACCCCCAGAAGACATTTGTCTTGGAGTTTGCCTTTCCGTAAAGATGGAAGTGGGTTTCATCTGAGGTCCAAAGGAGGTTAAGGAAACCTGGTGTCTACTCGATCTTATCGAGCATCTTGACTGCCATAACGCTCCTCTGCTTCTTGTCTGAGGCTGTAAGGGTCTGCAGCGTCTGCATTCCTTATGGGTAAGCCCTGATATCGTTCACCAGCACTCTCCTGCAAGTCTCACGGGAGATACCGAGGGACTGACTTCGCTTACGCACAGAGCGTTTCGGACTCTTTTGGAAAGACTCTCTCACACTTTCGACCAGCTCGGCTGTTCGCTTCCTGGGACATGCCGAGTGGCTTGGACGGTTCTCACTGGCAGCGTTGAAGTTCTCTACGGTCCCATACTTCTCAAAGTGGTCCACCCAGTTCTGAATTCTGCTTTTGGGTGGAGCCTTTTCACATCCGAACTGATGCATGAAACTGTCCTGGGTTTTCTTAAACGAGCCTGTCTTGTAGTAAAATTAAACACAGTGTATTCTTTGTTCCAGCTCCCACTGAGGTCTTGGTGTACTCACGGTCGTTGATTCTGCCATGTCCTGTAAAATAAGGGCAATCGGTGAATAAATAAAGGAGATATCACATAAAGTGTACCCG
>OY744555.1:25077564-25087564 GCA_963556195.1 Sepiola atlantica | reverse complement strand
TGAAGCTCTCCTCCAGAGATTAGGAAAATTAGAGGAGAACAAGACCGACTGGTTGAAGGTCTGCTACGGATGCGGTCGACGAGGACACATTCGAGCAAGATGCCCTGAGCTTCAGAGTTGGGAAGAAGAAGCCACGAATCCAGAACACCGGGACCTAAGGGCAGGGGGAAGATACATACCCCATCCTAACTTTAAGAGGGGTCTATTATGCTTTGTTTGCCAGAAAGAAGGGCACAGGGCACATGAATGTAGGATTAAGGACAGAAACAATCCACCCAGAACCAAATTAAAACCCAGGAAGACCCCAACAAAGAAATCTTTAAACTAGTTAGGGTCGCCCCAGTAGCGAAAGGGCGGGTGACCCCTAGGAGAGATAGGAATGTCCGGAAAAGCATAGATGGGGCTTTAAAATTAAAATGCTATAATTGCGGAAAAGAGGGGCACTATAGTTATCAGTGCAGAGACGGGGTGCACTGCCTCAACTGTGGCCGCCCGGGACATTCAAAGAGGGTCTGTATGTCGAGACCTAAGTGTTTTAAGTGCGGCAGTGAGGAACACTTAATTCGGAGTTGCAAGGCAAAGGGGTTCGTACGGTGTGACGAGTGTAAGGAAAGAGGGCACACCACAACTAGCTGTCCACTTAGGAAGAAGGAGACGCGCCAAAGGTTCAGGAAGAACGGGCATTTATGGGAAAGTCGTAGAAAGAGGAAAGGGGTTAAGTTATGTCAAATATGGTCCGAAGATGACGAACTAACCTGCAATATAGAGGTAGAGGGTGAAACGCTCAGAGCATTGATAGACACCGGATCGGAAATTTCAGTCATTAGTTCGTTAGAGTTGCAAAGACTAAGACTCCCCGCCGACCGATTTATGCCAACTAAGACGAACGCGTTTCAAGCAGATGGGGGTAGATTCAGGTTAGATTGGATGCTGGAAGTGAAGATAAAAGTGGGGGAGACCGAGACATCCCACACACTTTATGTAGCGCCAAAAATGGCCCACGACGTGATACTGGGAGGAGACTGGCTTAGACAGAGGAAAGCCGTATTAAAATTCGACCCTCCAAAGTTAGTCCTTGGGGAAGAAGAAATTATTTTAGGTAGCACGATGCTCACTCGAGTGGACTTCGTGTCTCGTGAGGATTTAAAAATTCCACCTAGAACAGCGGTGACGAGCTGGGATGAGGTAGAAGGGGCTATAAGGGATAACAAAGCCGTTTATCAGGTGTTACCCCTTCCCCACATAGAAGAGGACGAGGACGTGACAGTGTTACCAGCATTAGTGCGGGAAGGTCAGGCGCAGAATTTTCCGGTAGTTGTAGCAAATACGAGCCTAAAGACAGTTAATATTAAATCAGGAACGAAGTTGGGCAGAGCTTCAGTGTTAACATTAAAAACTAGGGTGAGGTGCGAAGAAATGCCTGTAGAGAGAGAAGCAATGAGTGACAAGGTGGAATTAGACTGTCCTGACCAATACCGAGAAAGGTTAGGAAGACTAGTTAAAGCTAATAAGCGAGTGTTAGCTAAGTCAGATAAGGAGTTAGGTAATACACATACAGTAAAAATGTCGATTGACACGGGAGACCATCAACCAATAAAGATGAGGCCGTACAGAACGCCTATTTGGAAGAGAGAGTTGGTTGAGAAAGCAGTGAAGGAGATGGGAGAGGCTGGAATCATCGAGCCGTCTCAATCACCTTGGGGTTTTCCAGTAGTAGTAGTGGAGAAAAAGGACGGAGGAAATAGATTCTGTATAGATTTTAGAGAACTTAATAAGATAACAAAATCTACTGCTTATCCCCTGCCCTTGATAGACGACATTTTAGCGATGCTGGGGAAGGCTACATGTTTTTGCTCCTTAGACCTAAGATCAGGTTACTGGCAAGTGGTAGTAAATGAGAAGGACAAACCTAAAACGGCTTTCTGTTGTCACATGGGGTTGTTCCAGTTCCGTGTCATGCCGTTTGGGCTAGCAGGAGCTCCGGGTGTTTTTCAATCATTAATGGCAATAGTGTTGAGGGGATTTGAACATTTTGCCATGGCATATTTGGATGACATCTTAATCTTCTCAAAAACCCCGGAAGAACACTTTAAACATTTACAGGCTGTGTTAGATCGTCTGAAATATCATGGCTTGAAATTGAAGATCGAAAAGTGTCAATTTATGAGAAAAGAGACTAAATATTTAGGATTCATCATAGACCAATCTAGAGTAAGGCCAGATACTGATAAAATAAAGATTATAAGGGCAATGCCAGAACCTCGAACAGTTAGACAAGTTAGAGCCTTTATAGGAACTGTAGGTTATTACAGAAGGTTCATAGCAGGGTTCTCTAGAATAGCTATACCGCTAATTAATCTAACAAAAAAATACGCTAGGTTCAATTGGACCGAGGCATGTCAGAAAGCCTTCAATACGTTGAAGGCGGAGCTGACCTCCATTCCTTTATTGATTTATCCCGATTTGAACAAGCCTATGGTCCTATATACGGATGCTAGTGATACGTGTGTGGGAGCTTGTTTGACTCAGCCGTGTGAAGAGGCAGAAGCTGTAATCCCAGGAATAAAGGATGAAATGCCTATCTACTTTCTCTCTCACAAGTTAACAAAGACCCAACAGAAGTGGCCCGTGATTGAAAAAGAGGCCTATGCCATCGCGTACGCTTTGCAAAAGCTGCATTTTTATTTAGCGGGCGCGACGTTCGTAATAAAAACTGATCATCGCCCATTACAGTACTTGTTCGAGGCTGAATGGAAGAACCGAAAGGTGCAACTATGGGCTATGCAACTGAGTGGCTACGACTGTAAGATAGAATACCTGTCCGGAAAAGAGAACACGTGTGCAGATTTATTATCTAGAATTCCCGAAGCGGTTGGGGAAGAAGCTGACGCTAGTGATCAGAATCTAGTTAATGATAATAACTATAGAATCTGCGTACTCAACTCTCAGCAATTGCAGAATAGGCCCTCGGAGATGGAAGATGAAATAGAGCCAGAAGAAAATGACTCTCAAGAAGACGATTCCGATAAGATTGGGTGGAAATCGATAGACCTGAAACTACTTAAGTTAGAAGCTAGCAGGGACAAAGAGTATAGCGAACTTAAGAAATCGCTAGTAGAAGGGAAATTACCGCTTTCAAAATCGAGAAAATACCTGTTGGAAGATGATCGGGTATACTATGTAAATGGAGAAGAAAAGAGCCCAATGTTACGCTTGTATATCCCGAATGGCCACGTGAGGGCCAGTGTAGTGCAGGTAGCACATGACGGGTTAGGTCATGTAGGTATTGATAAGACTTACTCGCTGTTAGCGAAGAAATACTATTGGCCGGGTATGTATAAACATATCCACTCCTATGTGACGGAATGTGTCACTTGCCAGAAGCGGGCTGTTAAGGGCGCTAAGACACCCCTAATGGAGACTGATATTCCATCATATCCGTTTGAGAAGTGGAGCATGGATGTCTCAGGGCCATATAATAGTAGTAACAAGGGAAATAAGTATATAGTCAGCATGGTCGATTGGTTAACTAGTTGGGTAGAGGCATTCCCTGTGCAAATGAAGGATGCACAGACCATGGCAGAAATACTTATGAATGAAATTTTCCCTAGGTATGGTGTCCCACGTATGTTAGTGACAGATAATGGCAGAGAATTTGTAAATACCACTATAAGGGAGGTGACGGGATATTTAGGAGTGAAACATATCACCACCTCTCCATACCACCCCCAGAGCAATGCTAAGGTAGAAAGATTCCATAGGTTTTTGGGAGATACGCTGTCGAAGTTATCAGAGGACGAAGTCGAAAATTGGGACTTGTTCTTGAATCAGGTCTTAGCAGCGGCCAGATTTTCACATAATGATACGACTAAATTCTCTCCATATTACCTGGTGTACAGTAGAGATGTAGTGTTACCATTAGATAATCTTCTACTACCAAAAAAAAGGTATACTGGGGAAGAAAATCATAAAAAAATGATCGAGCAGCAGCACTCTCTGTTTAGTGAAGTGCGTCGAAGGATTAACTCAGCACAGAAAAAGCGTAACAAAAGAGTCAACGATGGAAGGGTTAAGAAAACATATGGAGTTGGCGACCCGGTATACTACAGAGCACTGGTTAGAAAAGGAAAATTAGATCCTAGATGGAAACCGTACTATAGGATAGTAAAACAAACGGGGCCGGTAACATATAAAATATGGGATCAACTGACAAATAAAACGAAGAGGGTTCACGCGTCAGATATCTGCGAAGCCAATATTAGGGAGTGGAAAATGCCTAATATACAGACAGATAGACCTGTAAGGAAAGCCACCCTGATAGATCCGGAAGGAGATCGGGAAGATACGGATAGGTGGGCTGACGACGAGATAGCAGTTGAACAGGAGTTAGAGGTAGAATTTGAGGTAGAGGATACAGACTTGCTGACGGAGACCACAACTACGCCCCTAGATTCGGAAGGTTGGGAATCTGAAGATGACATTCCATTGTCAGTACGGAGAGATAGGGAAGCTGGTAAGGAGAATAGGGCTGACGACTCAGAGAGCAATACGATTCCGTCGACACAGCCCCCAGAAGTAATAGGCGACGTGATGGGACCTAGACTTCTGAGAAGCAGCATAAAACGGCCTATCAATGTTATCTCAAAACAAGGGGAAACGAAAGATAGTTATAAAGAAGATAAAGACAAAGAAAGTCCAATTAATTCTATCGCAAAGTTATTTGGGGAACGAAATTGAATAGTTGAAATAAAAATGGAACATGTTAGGACACAATTAGATTTACTTTCATTAGCGCACATGTCACCGAGCATCATACCTCCCAAAGACTTAAAAACAATACTCGGGATGATTCAGTCAGACTTACCGCATGCTTTACGCTTACCAGTAGATCCAAAGAAGAGTCTATGGGAATATTATAAAGCCTTAAGTTGTGCTACAATTATGCAAAACGATAAGATTTATGTAATGGTTGAGTTACCTTTGTTGAGTGGAGATAGCGATTTCGAGGTGTTTAAAGTAATTAACTTACCGATACCGTTTCCTAATAACGTCACTGGGAAGGGGGCAGTAGCAAGATACAAAGTTGAGACGGAAGGAATAGCTTTTAACCCCGCCCGAACCAAATTCATAGTGTTGTCGCCTAGCGAAGCACTAGCGTGTAGCATGAATGCACTGAAAGTTTGTGCATTAAAAAGTCCCATCTATGCAACCAACGGACACAACTTATGCGTCATTCAATTATTTCAAGGTAACGAGGAGGGAATCGATAAATACTGTGGAGCCGAGGTGTCGATGGATACACTCACCCCCCAAGCTATACATCTATCGGATGGTGTTTGGGCAGTGACCTCAACTAGTAAGCGAAGGCTGACGAAAGTCTGCAAGGGACGGCAACAAGGTGAAGTACTTATTACTCCACCTATGACCATTATAGATCTACCTATGAGTTGTGCAGCAGTCGGCCCAACTCTGGAGATCTTGCCATCCTACAAACTTACAGAGAAGTTTGAGCTCCGGAATGACTTTCTGTCATTAATTAAAATACCGCGTGTAAAGTGGTCGGAAGTATGGACCCCTATCACTAAGGAATTTCCGAAGATAGAGGCTCACGAAATCCCACCTCTTCTGAGACCGGTCGGGACGACCGTTATGAGCGAGTTAGTAGATGAGTTACGAACAGTAAAGAGTAATAACGAACAAGAAAAATGGCGATGGGAAGAAGTAAGTAAATGGTTATATCCTATGATAATCATCTTGATCGTGATGATGATAATAGCCTTTCTAGCGTATGGGAAAAGGAGGGTAAACCACATCAATAGCATACTAAGGGCTAGAAAAGATGCTAATAAGCTAGATGAGGATGAGGGTAACCTTCAATTAGAGCGCTTAAAAGGAACAGTCCACTCGATGTTTGAAATGAATAGGGATGAGCATGAAGTGAAGAACACTACCGTGGTTTCTGATAATACTATCAGTCCTGATCAATCTGGTACAGAACCGGGACAACCAACAAACCCCGCGTCTAATACCCTACCAACATTTGAGATCCATATGTGAAGAAGACTGGAGCCGGGTAATCGAGAAAGCTCCATGGAATGGAATCCGGACTTAGAAGGATGAAATGAACTAAAGACAGATTTAAAAAAAAAAAAAAAAAAAAATCTGGAACAAAACTTTTTTTCATGTGCTTGAACGATAAAGCTTTTTAGGACTCTTATAAAATCGAAATGAACTAAAGACAGATTAAAAAAAAAAAACACGAACTCTGAAAGAACACTTTTTGCATGTGCATGAAGGATAAGGCTTTTAAAACAATTTTTTTTATTTTACTAACCAAATAGCTAAATATTACGAATTGTACAACCACAGAGATTCCCTAGTATTAAGGCCATGTAAGAAGGAGGGGTTAGAAAAAAATATTGATCCCAATATTGTTTCCTTTAAGTGGGGGAGGTAATGTAACCAAGTCCGGGTGTGAGGTTGGTGCCCCCTTGAAGAAGAATAACCAAAAAGGTTAAGTGCGGACCTACCCCCTCCCCTAGAATGTTCTAGAGAAAATCTTAAAATATATTTTGGAGACGTTTTTGTGAAACAAACCAGTTCAAAGGTTCACACAAGCGGTTGATGCCCCACCCTTCCCCGTTGAGAGGAGAGACAAAACAAAGTGTTGTTTTTTGTAAATATAATTAAATTGTTTATTTAAGAAACCTGAGAACTCTGTGAGTTAAATTTAAAAAGATTATTTACTAATACTAAACTGTTTATAATTTTCGTTCGGATCTTTTGAGGCCAGCGATTGTGTTATTTTTAGCAATGACAAATCAGTTACCAACTGACAATTGAATATATCTCGGTCAGTGAAACCATATCTGCGTCGGATTCCGATGGCAAACTGGAAACTGTTATATATAGCCATTTGGGGTGAAAGCACGTTAGTTTACACTCAGCCCGTTGAAGCAGAGAGAACGACAGAGACTGCCGACAGAGGGCAAAGCGACACTCTCAGATCCCCAGAGGCCAACACTCCATAAGTTTTGAAAGCTGACGCCTTCAACAGTGCTTGCAGAACGTTAAACACATCGCTTCCTTCAAAAGTCTGAAAGACTGATAAAAACTTAATTGTATTCTTTTGAATATATTATGGTGTATAATTGGTTGTCCTGTTTTTCTTTCAAATACACCACAAATCCACGGCTCTCTTTCGACGACGTTCGTCGTTAAGAGGGTACACAACGAACTGGTCCAGGACGTATAACTAGACGATCCACTGATAATTCAGTCACTACCCCATACCCGTAACTCAGACGGCCAAGAATTATCACCGGCAGGAGAAAGGTTCGGAGGTCGACGATCGTACGCAACAGACGGGTGAAGGTGAGAGTAAGGGGGTGACAGGGTGTAATGTATTTGGGACCGATTATTTGCTTGTTGGCTTGGTGGAAGAAATAATGCACGAGCTACTTTTCTAAGACTTTTTCTAGGACTTTCTTTTTTTTATCGTTGTTCTTCCTTGTTTTATTTTTTTTTTTTATTATTTTTTTTTTCCACTTCTCTTCTTAAGTGACCTCAACTATTGCAACGCCACATTGTGTATTGTCGGCAGTTGAAACCAGTATTCCAGACATTTAATTTCCCTGATGATCTGCCAAGCAAGTAACTGCTTGGTAGTGAAACACGTATAGGAAAAAACATTTAATTTGAATCAATGATATTTGTAAGAAAAAATATCTTTAATGGTGACCATTGGTGTCCTGAAAGGAATGCTTTGGTAAGCCTTCATAAAATCACACACACATATATATATATATATATATATATATATATATATATTGTCATTATTCCACTGACGATGGACCCAAACGGGTCAGAAAGTACTCTGGACCAACATGTACACTATGGCAGTTTCATCAGCCAATTTCCTTCCGAGATTAAGATTTTAATCCGGAAAATTGAAAGGGATCAACACTAAAATAGCCAGACAAAAATTGTCGGTTATTTTTAATAATACGTGTCTTAAAGAAAAAATGCTGCCTCGATACACACATATATATATATATATATATATATATATATATATATATGTGTGTGTGTGTGTGTGTGTGTGTACGTGCTTTTGTGTTTCGCAATACTCACTTACACTGTTTATCACTGTCTGTCCATTGCATATGCACACAGCCGATTACAGACAACAATACATACGTGTATTGATTTACCTCTCTCTAGGAGTTAGGCACAATGCCAGTTTTTATCCTACTCCCACAAGTAAGATGTGACCCAAAGTCGGGTCGGGAAAGTGGGGTTTGAAAAAGCACGCGCCCGACAGGTGAGCACTCTGGCCATTAAAAAAGTTGACGGGGCAACCCCGTCGCCATTCCCCAGTAGGGGGCGACTCAGGCAGTAAGCAATAAACTTACTCCTTCCCAGAGAGGGGAGGCGAAGCCTGGGAGAGTTGACCTCCTAGAACTGCACAGGGCAAACCCATAAACCCGTAAATCAAGCCCCGAAGGCCAAGACAATACCAGTCTATGGGGTGCAGTATTTATCGGAACAGATAATACACTTTGATCTTGGCCAACGTGTATGTCCCTTACCCTATTTGTTAATTACATATAATATATAATTTGTTCTTCTGTTGTAACATTTCACTGTCTTTTTACATAAATGCACTACTGCTTTATCTATAAGTTGCATAAACGTTCACAAAATCACCTACTTTATAAAAACATCGACTACTATCCGCTAATTTGACATCTCTTATAACACTGAAAACATCACTGCCCCACTCGTACGTATTTTGTATGGATAATCGCACAATCCGCCGCTGTATAGATTAATATGCCATGTAGTTATAATATCATCTATCTTGAAAACGCCTGAATCATATATAGAGATGTACCCATGTCTCTGTGTTTGTATTCCAATTAGATTGTCATAATATAACGAGCAGTTTCTCTGTCTGTCTGTCTGTCCGTCGGCAAGCTGCTTTTGTAAACTTAAGAGAGAGGTTTGATCAATAGTATTTACTTAATTTTATAATCAGCGATAATCTCTGTAAACGTAAGAAATACACCAGGCACATCTTAACAACTAAATAGAAAATAAATAAAGTTGACGCCGAGGGCGTGATTCGAACTCGCAATCGATTAATTTAGTCTGAACCTCTACTGACTGAGCTAATATGACAAAAACACTAGAAGATGACTGATTTAAATACTTAGCGCTGAAAAATGATTTTTTCACTTTTGTACCTTTTCTTGGCCTTTTGGCTAAGATCAAAGTGTAGTATTTGTTCCGATGGATACTGCACCCCATACTGGTGTTGTCTTGGCCTTCGGGTCTTGATTTACGCCGGTCAATGGGTCTGTCCTGTGCAGTTCTGGGATGTCCACCTTCCCAGACTTTGCCTCCCCTCTTTGGGGAGGAGTAAGTTTATTGCTTACTGTCTGAGGCGCCTCTACCGGGGAATGCTGACGGGGCTGCCCAGGCAATTTTACAACCCACTTTCCCGACCCGACCTTGGGTCACATCTTACTTGTGGGAGTAAGATAAAAAACTGGGCTTGTGCCTAACTCCTCAGAGGAGTAAATCAATACAGACAACGAATGATCTGAAAACGAGGCTGTGTAATGAATTTTTTTGAACGTTTTTTTATAATTATTTAAATAAATTTATAATTATATAAAAAAAACACGTAATTGATTTTAATTCGAAATAAATTATATTTAAAAAAAAAAAAATTATACTCTTTTTCTTCAAATTCTGTTAATTTTAAAAATTGCTGACTCATTCTTCCGGAAATGACGTCATTCTTAGACGATCTTTTCTGCATTATTATTCTTTATTGTCGTTGCTTTATCATTGTATTGCTCTTTGATTCCGTGTCATAATCTGACGGATATTAATCCACTAAACACATCCCTCACATAGGTTATTTTTCTCCCTGAAATAGAAATACACACTGTGCCACGAACATACACATTCTTTGCACTTCTTTAAACAT
>OY744555.1:25067564-25075064 GCA_963556195.1 Sepiola atlantica | reverse complement strand
GACCTTTCTTTATATATTTCAACCAGAATATAAAAGACGGTGGAGAAACACGCAGAGAACGTTTTTCGCATTGTTCCAGGAAAAATGTTGACGATTTAAA
Organism: Sepiola atlantica; assembly: GCA_963556195.1. Lineage (NCBI taxonomy): Eukaryota > Metazoa > Mollusca > Cephalopoda > Sepiida > Sepiolidae > Sepiola > Sepiola atlantica. Next base: position 25,074,964 of record OY744555.1, on the reverse strand, counting down.
TTCAGCGTTGCCAAGAGTAATCCCTCAAAATCGCATGACACTGTGCTGAAGACATCTGGAAAAAAAACCGGTATGCAAGGCTATGTATGTCTAACGAGAATCTGACCTTTCTTTATATATTTCAACCAGAATATGAAAGACGGCGGAGAAACGCGCAGAGAACGTTTTTCGCATTGTTCCAGGAAAAACGTTGACGATTTAAATTCAGCGTTGCCAAGAGTAATCCCTCAAAATCGCATCACATTGTGCTGAAGACTTCTGGAAAAAAACCTGTATGCAATGCTATGTATGTCTAACGAGAATCAGACCTTTCTTTATATATTTCAACCAGAGTATGAAAAACGGCGGAGAAACGCGCAGAGAACGTTTTTCGCATTGTTCCAGGAAAAACGTTGACGATTTAAATTCAGCGTTGCCAAGAGTAATCCCTCAAAATCGCATGACATTGTGCTGAAGACTTCTGGAAAAAACCTGTATGCAATGCTATGTATGCCTAACGAGAATCTGACCTTTCTTTATATATTTAAACCAGAATATAAAAGACGGCGGAGAAACACGCAGAGAAAGTTTTTCGCATTGTTCCAGGAAAAACGTTGACGATTTAAATTCAGCGTTGCAAAGAGTAATCCCTCAAAATCGCATGACACTGTGCTGAAGACATCTGGAAAAAAACCGGTATGCAAGGCTATGTATGTCTAACGAGAATCGGACCTTTCTTTATATATTTCAACCAGAATATAATAAGACGGCGGAGAAACACGCCGAGAATGTTTTTCGCATTGTTCTTGGAAAAACGTTGACGATTTAAATTCAGCGTTGCCAAGAGTAATCCCTCAAAATCTCATGACACTGTGCTGAAGACTTCCGGAAAAGACATGTTAAACGATAGCATTTTAGTGAATCTTCCACGGTTAGGCTTGTAATATCATATCCGTCGATATATTCCAGTGTGAAACAGCATAGATTATCGTCTCTTTCTTTATCCAAACAACCATATAACTTACTCTGTATGTCCGTCGACCTGTCACGCTAAAATTTGGAATGAGATTTACATTGTTCAACGGACAGATATCTTGGACGCATCTTAATGACTATTCAATTATTCTCGCCATTATCAAAAGATTTTTTCCGCACAAAACTGAAATTTCTTCGATTCTTCATCGTCGCGTTAACGTTTTGAAAAAAGATTCCCGCAATTTATATTTGATTTCGGATTTTCTTTTTGATTATTAATGATATTATTTATTTTGTTAACTTCCTTTTTGTTTTGTCAAGAAGATAGGGAAATTAAATTTTTATTTGTATATATATATATATATATATATATATATATATATATATATATATATATATATATATATATATAAGGGTGTGTTTTATGTACATATCGGTATATAGATTTAAGTATTGATATACGAACGCAAGTATATCTATATAAAATCTATATATAAATACGTATATTTATATGTAAATATGACAGCATATTGATATATATATATATATATATATATATATATATATATATATATATACTATATATACACATATATGTATATATATATACGTATATATACACATATATATATATATATTTATATCATGTTTATATATATAATTACATGTTTTGTAATGTATGCATATATATATATATATATATATACACATGTAAATGTGTACACAATTGTAAATGTATACATATATATGTTAGCATATGTATATACATATATATGCATATATATGTGTATGTGTATGCATATGTATATATATATATATATATATACATATATGCATATATATTTGTATATATATATATATATATATATACATATATGCATATATATTTGTATGTATGTGTATATATATATTTAAATATGTATACATATGCTCATAAATATATATATATATATATATATATATATATATATATATCAATGTATACACATATGTAAATATATACATGTTTATATTCATACATTTATAAACGTACATAGATATTTATGTTGAAGGATAACATCAATATAGGGTATTTATACAAATACATGATTATATACAATTGTGTAATACTTATATATATATATATATATATATATATATATATATATACATATATACGTATATGTGCATGGACATATGCAACTATATACGTATGAATACATGCAATACATGAATAATTGTACATATGAATTTCCATGTATATCAATCTGGTGTTCGATATATATATATATATATATATATATATATATATATATATATATATATATATATATATATATATATATATGCATTTATATATATATATACATGCATGTATATATATATATATTATATATATATTATATATATATATATTATATAAAAATGCATATATCTATATGTATTGCTTCATATCTATATCTATCTATCTATCTATCTATCTATCTATATATATATATATATATATATATATATATATATATATATATATATATATATATATACTTTGGGCATGTTAGAAAGAGAACGTTGCCAGATGGTGACGACAAGTAATATCAGAAATGCAATTGTTTCTTAAAAGGCTCATTGGAAATTCGTACCGATTCCACATAACGATATTGCTAAGGATTCTTGATGAATATAAAAAAAACATATTTGAATCAGGGAACTTTCTCAAATCAAAGTGCAAAATTTTTTAGTATATTGGAAGATTTAATTTTAAATTTTAACGTAACATTAAAAATAAGAACAGATTCATACGAGCAATATAAACCCATTGTCATCCAAATTCATAGGGTACTGCAAATATGTATGCGTATACACTTATATTATTTCTAGTCAAAACTTCAGGGTTTAAGCTCAATAGATATTAATTCATAATTCCAGAGCACTTATAATTAGACAATACTGAAAACTGGTTTAAACTACGATATATTTATGTTTAAAAAAAATTGAGTAATTTTAAAGGCCGTTTTTTTATTTGAACGTATTTACTTTTATTGTCGTATCTATAAAATTGCACTCCTATTAATAATACTAAAATATATGATGATGGACTCTGCCGTCGATTTCGACGTATGAGTGCCCGCCCGTGAATTTGTAATTGCAAGGGTTGCCCAATCTACAACAACTGCTCTCCTGAGTCGGCATTGCTTGATTCCAATGGCAAGTAGTAATACAAGACGACTGGAAACAATGCCGAGATAAGCGATTTAGTACTGGCCAGGCTCAACACCGCTTAACTTCGGTGATCTAACGGGAACCGATGTGTCAACGTGGTTGTGCCGTATATATACAAACTGCTCCTTGTTTTGAACAACTGAAGATATTGATTTGCTTCCATTTGCAGGTCTAATCAATTTTCATTGACTTACCATATATATATATATATATATATATATATATATATATGTAACTATATATATAAATATATATATATGTAAATATATATATAAATATATATATATATAAATATATATACATAAATATGTATATATATATATATATATATATATATATATATATATATATATATATATATATATATATATATATATGTGTATATACAGGGTGTCCCAAAATAATGTATACACCCTTTGAATTGTTATAACTCGTTCAATTTACTGATTTTTATTTGCAAGATTGATAAACAAGATTGAGTAAGAATATTCATTTAAAAATACTGACAGTAAAATTAACAAAAACATAGAAAATTAACTTTTAACAAAGATAAAGGCTACGTAGGATAATTTCAGAATGTTCACAAAATGAACCCTCATCCTAACCCCAACCCGTTCTGCTCAATACACTTTCCATTTAGTGAAGACGTGAAGAATTGTACCTACAAACGTCCTGCGACATTTACTCCAGTATTTGAGCACATTCTACTACAATTACTACTCCCATTTGTTTGCAATTACTTCAGGTTTCTTGCTTTAAACATTGTAGCCTTTACTTTTATTAAAAGTTAATTTTCTATGTTTTTGTTAATTTTACTTTCAGTATCTTTAAATGTGTATCTTACTGTTCTACTCTTTTATCAATTTTGTTTGCAAATCAAACTCGGTAAATTGAACGAGTTATAACGATTCAAACGATGTATACATTATTTTTGGACACCCTGTATATATATATATATATATATATATATATATATATATATATATATATATAAACATATATAAATATGGTAAGTCAATGAAAATTGATTAGACCTGCAAATGGAAGCAAACCAATATCTTCAGTTGTTCAAAACAAGGCGCAGTTTTGTTAATAAAAACATTTATTTTCCTTCTCTTTCATTCCTTTAACCAGGTTTTACAAAGATTAAAATCTTATCATCAGAGGAGATTAATGATTGATAAGTTGACAGAATAGGACTGTCAAAGTTCTTAATTTGAAAGAGTTTTTTTTTAAATTTTAAGTTCAAACGGGTATGAAAGTCACCAATAACGAAATACAAATAGCGTGGGACTCAGAAATATTGGTAAATCCAGAAGAATCTGTATAAAATCCAACGACGATGATTCCACTCAGGTCTGTTGTCCTCGGAGAAGGGATCAAATAAGATTGGCCATATTAAGAAAACAATATTCTTCCTTTCTTCAGTTAAGCGGATTCCAATGCCTTATTTCACAATAGGTCCAACTCTCTAAAAGTTTACCTTTTAGTTATAATTTTCATAGAACATAATTAAATATATATATATATATATATATATATATATATATATATATATATATAGGATCAAATATAAACTAGAAGTAAAACTTTTAGTAGATAGAACCTATAGTGAAGAGGTTTAGCTCAATATACGAGATAGACCAATTGTAGAGAGAGAAGAAAAAAGAGTGATAAATATGAGACGATTGTCCAAATTTATTTTAAATTTCAATTGTTCAATGCAAGGTGTATTCAGTAATAAACTAGTGTTTATTATTCTTTCCTTAAGTCAAGGCTTTTCAAAGATCGAGATCTTATCATCAGAGGAGAAATACAGATAGATAAGTTGGCTTTCGAAAAAACCAAAGTTCAAATATTTGAAAAATATATGGAAAATATTATTAAAAAAATGCAGTAAAAGAGAATTTACGTAAAAAAGATATGTGGTTTGTTCGGGTGGTATTCTTCTATCTCTCACTCTCTCTCGCTCTCTCTCTCGCTCTCTTTCTCTCTCTCTCTCTCTCTCTCTCTCTCTCTCTATATATATATATATATATATATAAATATATATATATGATGGACTCTCCCGTCGATTTCGACGTATGAGTGCCCCACCAGGGGCTGCCCGCGCTTGAATTTGCAATTGCAAGGGTTGCACAATCTCTAACAACCGCTCCCCAGAGTCGGCATTGCTTGATTCCAATGGCAAGTAGTAATACAAGACGACCGGAAACAATGCCGAGATAAGCAGAGAGCACATACAGCACCTGGTATTCCCAAATGGTAACACATTTTAGTACTGGCCAGGCTCGACGCCGCTTAACTTCGGTGGTCTAACGGGGACCGGTGTGTCAACGTGATTGTGCCGTAATATATATATATATATATATATATATATATATATATATATATATATATATATATATATAAATATATATATATATATATATATATATATATATATATATATATATACATATATACATATAATATATATATACCTATATATATATACATATATACATATATATATATATATATATATTTAGGCAAACATCATTAAATAACACGGAGTGGTTTTGTTTGATGCGACTTTTTTTATTTTTTCAATTTTGCGAATTGTCCATCTAATGTTTCGGTCAAATTGATGTAAATATGATCCATGGGTTTCTTGTTCCATTCTTTTTTCTTTTTTTCAAGTACTTTCGATTTGAATCGTCAAATCATCTTCAGGCGGTATTAGTTTTAGTGTATTTACAAATTATGACTTTACTGTTGCGTTCATTTTTGAATTATAACGGCAAGCAGTTTATAACTTGAAAAAGCGTCGTAAAGTTTAAATGTACATAAGAGCGTGATGGCTTTCTACATATGGGAGATTTAAAAGTTTGACTGTTTTAACCGTTAAGAAATTGATGACGTTAAATAAAGTACATACAATTCAAACGCATAACTACCTAATGGCTAAGAATTTGGTAATGTTAATTATTATGCTATATATATATATATATATATATATATATATATATATATATATATATATATATATATATATATTGATTTACTCCTCTCCAGGAGTTAGGCACAAGGCCAGTATTTATCTTACTCCCACAAGTAAGATGTGACCCAAGGTCGGGTCGGGAAAATGGGGTTTAAAAATTGCCTGGGCAGCCCTGTCGACATTTCACCGAGCGCCTCAGGCAGTAAGCAATAAACTTACTCCTCCCCAAAGAGGGGAGGCAAAGCCTGGGAAGGTGGACCTCCCTTAACTGCACAAGACAGACCCATTGACCGGCGTAAACGAAGACCCGAAGGCCAAGACATCACCAGTATGGGGGGGCAGTATCCATCGGAACAGATACTACACTTTGATCTTAGCCAAAAGGCCAAGACGTAGGCGTTTGCGGACTTAGAACATAGTATGAACCGACGTGATATGTTAGGGTACAGGGACGCATTCACGATTAAAAATTCGGCTGTGCAAGTACACTTAGTTTAATTTTTAATGAATCACCTTTTAATTAAGGATGCTGTGGCAACATTATGGAAATAGACCGAGAAGCATTATGAGCGTCTTCGACGTGATCACGAAATGAAATAAGCTATTCTAAACGATAGCTTATTAAGCGGCGCCCTCTGGCAGCAGGGGTCAAAGGGCGTCAAATAGATTTAAGGTACCCACAACTGAATTCTAAAGCGGGGAATGGTCTGGGAAGGGTGCATACGGTTTGCTACAGTTGTAGTAAACAAACTGAATGTGTAACGAGTAAGTTTTTTTGTTCACTTCGGTGAAACCTAAGAGACCGTATCGAAAGCCATTTTCGCCATAAAAGGCTAGAACGGGACTGCCAATGGTCACCTAAGGGAGAAGTAAATAACTTTTACACAAGAAAAAGAAAACAGATGGGTACAATCGACATCCAGTAACTATCCGCGGCTTGGTCAGACACCGGGTATCCGGATAGGTAAGTGTCGAGGCGGGGAACGATTTAAAAGTCAGTGTTGTGGGTTAACTTTGATGAAATCTAAGACACCGTATAGAAGCCATTTTCGCCATTAAAGGCTAGAACGGGACTGTCAATGGTCACCTAAGAGCGAAGTAAATAACTTCTACACAAGAGAAAGAAAACAGCTTGCTACAATTGACATCCACTAACTACCCGCGGCTTGGTAATACACCGGGTACCCGGATACGTAAGTGTCGTAAGTGTCGAGGCGGGGAACGATTTAAGAGTCAGTGTTGTGGGTTAACTTCGATGTAACCT
>OY744555.1:25040064-25060064 GCA_963556195.1 Sepiola atlantica | reverse complement strand
GCCGGCTTAGTATATTCATGTATTTTTAAAATTATTTCGTCTCGTTTTTACACTTGTTCCATTTCATTACACCTCCCAAAAATGTCACACACTTCTGTATTCCTTGCATTAATATATATATATATATATATATATATATATATATATATATATATATATATGTGTAGATTTCAATTTTGTGTAGAGAATTTGAATAACAGAGCTCAATGTAATTTGAACAGAGCAAAACAGAATTATAAAAAGAAAAACTATACACTCATTATTCGGTTTTTTTTTGACATGGTTGTCTATACATCTGAGGAGACCTAATTAAAGGGGTCGAAATAAGTTATTATGTGGACAACCTTAATGTGTGTATAGTTTTTCTTTTTATAATTCTATATATATATATATATATATATATATATATATATATATATATTCATTTGTGTTTTAATGTATTTATTAAATATTCTGTGTGGTCTCTTCCCTTTTAGAATGTTTACTCTAAAAACTGTGTCTATATATTTTGCCTATATTTTTTAAATATGTTTTTCTGTTGTTGATTAATCATTTATATACATATATATATATATATATATATATATATAAATATATATATATATATATATATATAAATATATATATATACACATATAGCCGCTTTAAAAGTGTTAAATTATAATTGTTTATCAGCTGTTCAGAATTGGCCGATCGGTTAGCGACGTTGGATTTAAGTTGAAAAATGCTTGTAATCCAGGGTTTCGAATCGCATAACCTGTAGTGAATAGTCATATCTCTATGCTGATGAGTCCCGATTATTATAAAGGACGAAACGTATACGTACATAGATAATAAATTATTGTAAAGGAATCAAAGTCGGATATCACACGGTAAAAGTTTTCGCGATGCTCAGATGGTATATTGTATATTTTTTATTACACTATGATATTTTGTGGTATCATTGTCACTATTTGTTAAATTCTTACGTTTTAAGTATTTTTATAGTGTTCTACGTATTCTAGACAACTGTGGCTAATTTCGAGTGTATATTTAATATTCCTGTAATATATTTGTTTACACTAAAAACTGTGTTTATATATTTTACCTATGTTTTTATCAACCACTTTTTCTGTTGTATATTATATATATATATATATATATATATATATATATATATATATATATATATATGTAATCCAGGGTTTCGAATCGCATGACCGGTAGTGAATAGTCATATCTCTATGCTGATGAGTCCAGATTAAAAAGGACGAAACGTATACGTACATAGATAATAAACGATAACAAATATTTATATTCGTCGCTCTTTGTAAAAAAGTAGAGCACTGTAATGGTAGTACTAACACAGCATGACGTCACTTGCTTCTTAATGCATAATTCCTTCCCTAATAGAAGTAGAATGCCTTGACGTCAAGCCGCTTTAAAAGTGTTAAAATTATCATTGTTTATCAGCTATTTAAAATTGACAGAGCGGTTAGCGACGTTGGATTTAAGTTGAAAAATACTTGTAATCCAGGGTTTCGAATCGCATGACCGGTAGTAAATAGTCATATCTCTGTGCTGATCAGTCCAGATTTAAAAGGACGAAACGTATACGTACATAGATAATAAACAATAACAAATATGTAAGTATATATCTATATATATATATATGAGAGAGAGACAGACAGAGGGAGAGATTTAGATTTTTCACTTAGAAGGTAGTTATTCAGTATATAATTACCCTGATGAACTGCCAAGCAAGAACCGGCTTGAGTAGAGAAACACGTGTAAGAAAAATACTTTAACTTTGACAAATCTGAAAAATAAATAAACTATGAAAGGAAACAAGTATTTTGTTGTGATGAATGATTTCTTTAACGAAATGTGTTTGTAAAGTTACAAAGAACATATATATATATATATATATATATATATATATATATATATATATATATATATATATATATATATAAATAAACCCGGTTAAAATTCGCTGGATTACCACCCTGTGGATATATTTTACCTGGATTATTACCATTATATATATATATATATATATATATATATATATATATATATATATATATATATATATATATATAATGGTAATAGCTCAGGTAAAATATATCCACAGGGTGGTAATCCAGATAATTTTAACAAGGTTTATAAACAGTGCTCAATATCAAAATAGAGCTTAATATATGATATGTTTTTTTTATTTACACAGACATGTACTAAATCTGCGACACTGGCATGTCGATGTTATCGATCAACAGTTACTATAAACTGAGATCTCATCAGGCAGAGTTAGAATCCGATCTTAACCTCAGATCATATTTGGAGAGGATGAAATGGAGAGATAAAGAAAAAGAAGAAGAAAATTTTTTTTAATATTTCAAAAATTTGGGGGTCACGTTATTTAGGGCCTTTAAAAACCAAAAATAAAAAAATCTAAAATATAAAATCTGTAATAAACAGGAAAAATAAATAAATAAATAAATAAACAAATAAATAAATAAATAAAATAAGGTGGAAAGAGAGACATATAATGAAGGGAGTAGGGTAAAGGTATAGGAAGGTAGACAAATAAAGGAAAAGAAAAAGGAAAATAAAACGTCTGTTGATATATATATATATATATATATATATATTCATTTGTGTTTTAATTTATTTTTTTATTTTGCATTTTTTACTATACTCCATTTAAGTTACATGTGTAAATAATTGTAAAGTCGGGAATTCACACGTCTAAGGTTTCGGGATCCTCAGAATACCTGTAATGAATAAGCATAAGACATGGATTGAACAGCTTCGTAATTAGAATGCTAGAAAACGGTTTCCATTGAAATGGAACCCAATTTTAAATAATTACAAATGACACATATCACAAATGGCAAACGGTAAATAAAATATACATAATTAGACGTATATTTGATGTCATCTTAAATTACGTAACGAAGCAGCTATATATTATATGCACCCTATGGAACACCAACAATATGAAGGATGAGGGGTATCTTCGAAATGTTAATAAATGATTGAAAAGCCTTCTTGAAGGAAGGTAATTAAGGACATGTTTGATTATATAATAAGGCTATATTATCTAAACACACCTAGAAATATATATACTTCTTCAAATATTTCGGAATATAGTTTGTTTTTTTTGTTTTTCTTACATGATTCACCCCAAACAAGGCAGGACGCCACTGTAAACGTAAGGGGATACTGAGAAAAAGGAAAAGGGGAGAAGGATTGGTGGTTAAGCTTAAATTGGGATCTGAGCAGCGAGATGTCTGTCTACATTAGTTTTAAATTTCTGCATGTCAGTACTGTCGGGGAACAGGGGGCAGGGAGGGAGTTCCAGAGGCCAGCAGCACGAGGAAAGAAGCTATTTGAGTAGAAGGCTCTCCGGCATCTGGGGACCTCCACAGTGAATGGATGGGATTTAGTTGAATGTCGAGTTGATCAAGTGAACTTACGAAGAGGGGGCACCAGAGCAGACAATTCATCGGAGCATAATCCATTGAAGTATTTGTAAAATAAGCACAAGGATGCTACATAACGTCGATGGAACAGGGACTGTAGATTGGTTTACAGTGAGGGACCTATTAGGTTGGCGACTCTTTTTTAGATCTTGTCAAGGAGGGAGAGACTAGTAGATTATGCACCAAAGATCAAAGTGTAGTATCTGTTCCGATGGATACTGCACCCCATACTGCTGTTGTCTATACCTTCGGGTCTTGATTTACGCCGGTCAATTGGTCTGTCCTGTGCAATGCTGGGAGGTCCATCTTCCCAGGCTTTGCCTCCCCCTCTTTGGGGAGGAGTAAGTTTATTGCTTACTGTCTGAGGCGCCTCTACCGGAGAATGCCGACGGGGCTGCCCAGGCAATTTTTAAACCCCACTTTCCCGACCCGACCTTTGGTCACATCTTACTTGTGGGAGTAAGATAAAAACTGGCCTTGTGCCTAACTCCTGGAGAGGAGTAAATCAATACTCACATCATGGGCGGATGGTGGCTTTGTAGATATACAGGATAATGTCAGGTGTGAGGAGTTTACTAGCACGGTAGAGGGAGCCAACCTCCTTTGCGGCAGCCTTGGCAATATCTTCAATGTGTGTGTATATATATATATATATATATATATATATATATATATATATATATATATATATATATATATATATATAATGTATATGGAGTCAATAGTGAGGAATGAAAAATAAATGTTTCATTCCTTACTATTGACTCCACCAAGCACGGACGTCCACTCTACTGTTTACTCCAGTAGTAGCTACTATTTTCTTCACTTCTTCCCAATATGTTAACCCTATATATGTTTGTACTTGCATGACATTTAACTTTATATTATCACCATGATGAAGTCTTATAAATAAAGACGAAACGTTGATGTACACATAAAAAACATCCCTTTTTTGATTTTCCTTTTTCATTTTCCCATTACGTCGGATTACCTTCATCCTTCTCTTCCCATATATATATATATATATATATATATATATATATATATATATATATATATAAATCTAACTTTAAAATATTTTCGCTCCATTTTTCCCCATTTTAAAGCATTTTCTCTGACATCTTTGCCCAGGAAGTATTGTTAATGGCGAATATTTTCCACCTCACTCTCTTCTGAGCCTGCCTGCCTGCACTTATTGGACATTTTACCCTTTGGATTTTCTATTTTCGCCGCTCCTGAAGTTGTGGCTTCTTGGAATTTAACTTTGATTCCTCTCTCCCAACTTCTCGGGCCTTTTAACGACCTACCTATCTACATCTCATTCTCTCCGCTGGACTTTTAGCAATCGGACATTTGCTTGCATTCGGGCAGAATTTTGCCCTGTGTTTCTTCCCCCTACAACTTTTATTTTATTTTTTCAAATTTTAAATCTTAGCTTTTGCCAACTTATCTATCCCAGCGACTTCCTCTGATGATAAGATTTTGATCTTTGAAAAGCCTGGCTTAAGGAAAATTTAACTAGAATAAATTGCCTTTTTGCGGAATATACCTTGCTCTGAGCAATTGAATTGAATTTTGATTTGGCTTTTGCTTCTCTAATTCCTTTCCATTCTTCTTCATTCTACCTGCTCTATCCTGGATATTGAGCTGTATACTCTTCACAATAGGTTTCACTTTTCCTAAAAGTTCGCTTTTAGTACACCACTTTATATATATATATATATATATATATATATATATATATATATATATATATATATATATATATGTGTGTGTGTGTGTGTGTGTATATATTGTTAACTGTTTTGTATAATGGTTGTTGGATTTTTATATAATGCCTGGCGAACCTCCGGCGGCCCATTATTATTGTCGTAGATAACAACTTCTCGTTTATATATCATGTATGTAAACAAGTTTCGATTTTATAAAGTCCTCTTCATAATCCCTCTTGAGTTTATCTCTGTTATCCTAAGGTTTTATTCAATCGATTGAAGGTAAATTTGCTTAGTGAACAGGAAATATTTCATATTAATTTTGTTTTCAACAACGATTTACAAAAGCAATTCCGTCTAAGCGGACATTGTTTCCGAGTAATTAAGTCGAATTACTAAAAGGTAATTTGCTAAAGAAATATTTCGTCTTTGAAAACGGCTGAAGTTTTGAAAGAGTTTTTGTTCTAAGTCTTAAAATAATCTATGGACATCAGTTGTTTATACAATTCTCAGATATTTAAGTTGTATGAAGTGTTGAAGTGTGCGCCATAGGCTGAAAAGCTAGCTTCAAGGAATAGAGCTTACACATTTCTTATCTCATACATATACATATATATATATATATATATATATATATATATATATATATATATATATATATATATATATATATATATATATACAGACATATACCAACTCTCTATTAGTAATAGAAATAATACTAAAGTTTTGGCTTCAGACAGACAGATCCCAAATCTCTATTAGTAATAGAAGTTATAGTATAGTTTTGGCTTCAGACAGACATATACCAAATCTCTATTAGTAATAGAGGTAATAGTATAGTTTTGGCTTCAGACAGACTGATACCAAATCTCTATTAGTAATAGAAGTAATAGTAAAGTTTTTGCTTCAGACAGACATATACCAAATCTCTATTAGTAATAGAAGTAATAGTATAGTTTCGACTTCAGACAGACAGATACCAAATCTCTATTAGTAATAAAAGTGAGAGTATAGTTTGACTTCAGACAGACAGATCCCAAATCTCTATTAGTAATAGAAGTAATAGTATAGTTCCGGCTTCAGGCAGACAGATACCAAACCTTTATTAGTAATAGAAGTAATAGTATAGTTTTTGCTTCAGACAGACATATACCAAATCTCTATTAGTAATAGAAGTGATAGTATAGTTTTGGCTTCAGACAGACATATACCAAATCTCTATTAGTAATAGAAGTAATAGTATAGTTTTGGCTTCAGACAGTCAGATACCAAATCTCTATTAGTAATAGAAGTAATAGTATAGTTTTGGCTTCAGACAGACAGATACCAAATTTCTATTAGTAATAGAAGTAATAGTATAGTTTTGGCTTCAGACAGACAGATTCAAAATCTCTATAAGTAATAGAAGTAATAGTATAGTTTTTGCTTCAGACAGACATATACCAAATCTCTATTGGTAATAGAAGTAATAGTATAGTTTCGGCTTCAGACAGATAGATACCAAATCTCCATTAGTAATATAAGTAATAGTATAGTTTCTGCTTCAGACAGACAGATACCAAATCTCCATTAGTAATAGAAGTAATAGTATAGTTTTGGCTTTAGACAGACAGATACCAAATCTTTATTAGTAATAGAAGTACTAGTATAGTGTTGGCTTTAGACAGATAGATACCAAATCTCCATTAGTAATAGAAGTACTAGTATAGTTTTGGCTTCAGACAGACAGATACCAAATCTCCATTAGTAATAGAAGTAATAGTATAGTTTTTGCTTCAGACAGACAGATTCCAAATCTCTATTAGTAATAGAAGTAATAGTATAGTTTTGGCTTCAGACAGACAGATACCAAATCTCCATTAGTAATATAAGTAATAGTATAGTTTTGGCTTCAGACAGACATATAACAAATCTCTATTAGTAATAGAAGTAATAGTATAATTTTGGCTTAAGACAGACATATACCAATTCTCTATTAGTAATAGAAGTAATAGTATAGTTTTGGCTTCAGACAGACAGATACCAAATCTCTATTAGTAATAGAAGTAATAGTATAGTTTTGACTTCAGACAGACAGATTCCAAATCTCTATTAGTAATAGAAGTAATACTATTATTTTGGCTTCAGGCAGACAGATACCAAATCTCCATTAGTAATAGAAGTAATAGTATAGTTTTTGCTTCAGACAGACAGATACCAAATCTTTATTAATAATAGAAGTGGTAGTATAGTTTTGGCTTCAGGCAGACACATACCAAATCTCCATTAGTAATAGAAGTAATAGTATAATTTTGGCTTCAGACAGACAGATACCAAATCTCTATTAGTAATAGAAGTAATAGTATAGTTTCAGCTTAAGACAGACATATACCAAATCTCTATTAGTAATAGAAGTAATAGTATAGTTTTGGCTTTAGACAGATAGATACCAATAGAACAATGCAAATATATATATATATAATTTATTTATTTTGGCACAGAAAATTTGTACAACATTCGTACCGTCGGTTTCAAGCACGGAAGGAGTTAGCCATCCGGTTCTATTCAGCTTCTGTTGTCATCTTAGTCCTTCTGTGCTTGAAACCGCATATATACATATACATATATATATATATATATATATATATATATATATATATATATATATATATATATATATATATATATATATATATATAGTTATTATATTTTATAGATATTATATTTTATGTATAGATTTTCTGTATTTACAGTTCTTAATACGTAAATTGAGCAAGGTAGTAAGTTATGATCATAGATTTATAGCAAGTAAGCTACACATAGGCCTTTCGTTTCTTACCAGTAGGGTGTTTTAATCTGACCTATATCAAATCTTGCCTTACTATTTATTAGTGTTGCGTTGAAACCTTGTATCAAACATTGATTTCGTAATGTTCCTTTCTGCTTTTTCCTACTGCACTGGCCTATATGTAATCTTGCCAGATTGAGGAAACACCGACTGAAATTCAGTTCGTTTATTTCTTTTAAATTGTAACATTAAAACTGTTAAATACAGAACTGCTAGATTTTTAAAATCCTGCCCTCTATTGCAGAACATCTTATTATTTCTAACACAACGCAACATAAAGATTCACAAGGTGTATTCTAAATATTTGGAGATTTGTGAATTCATGTTTACATTTCTATTAATTCTGTATAATTTAGTATATTCGGACTACTGTTCTCATCTTGGGTGTTTTTATCACAACGTTTCGGCCGATGTAACCTCCGACCTTTTTCGGGTGTTCTCGAGTTCAACAGAAAGCTCCCAGAGTTCGACAAGATACACTTGAAGAACGTCAGAGGTTACATCGGCCGAAACGTTGTGATATAAACACCCAAGATGAGAACAAATTCTACAAATCCATTAGTCCTTTAAACCTAACCATAACGTATCCCATACTGGCAGTCACTATCCTCGAGTGTCTTCGGTCTCTCTGTACAAGGGTTTGTCAGGACAACCTGACATGAGGATACTTACTCCTACAAGTAAACCCTGACAAAATATTAAAAATTACATAGTATCCGCAGCACAAATAAGATCCCCTCATACGAGGAATAGTGCATCTTCTCCTAGTGATGTTACCTCAAGTAACCCCACGTTGCTGGATACTCCACCAGACTAGATGAATTTTTGTCCTGGAATCCGGTAAGACCAACAGACCACAAGAAAGATATACTATGACATACTTTACTGGTCAGCTGGGGAGAAAATAAATTTATCATTCTTTACTTTTTACTAACTCAATGTTTGAGAAATAAAGGAGAATTGTAATAGAATTTATCATTCTTAACTTTTTACTAACTCAATGTTTGAGAAATAAAGGAGAATTGTAATAGAACTTCGACTGAAGTAAAATTAAACATGCACTAACAAAGACTTTTGGTTAGATATAAAAAAAATGTGTATCGGGCTTAAAATGCTCGAATGGCTTGGACATTTATCGTTAATGTAATTTTGAATTTAGAGTGACGGATTACTTTCGTATATAGATACGAAACTAATCCGCAACTCTAAATTCAAAATTACATTTTTCATGTTTTTGTTCTTTGTTTCTCTCAGGTTTTACAGTCTGTTTATAAGTTACTTGTTAAAAAAGTATATTTCAGTTTAATTTTTGAGAACATGTTACGGCCTTATCCATTTTATTTTTTAAAAAGATATTTCATCCCAAGCAACGCAAGTCGCCACTGTAGATGTAACGGTTTACTGAGAATTAAGTTGTTCAATATGTTTATACGTAATTTGTTAAAAAAAAGTATTTTTCAGTCAATTCGTTTGAGTAGGAATTCAACATCAGGTGCCATTCAACAAATGTAACGAAAAAATGTAACGCCATTATTTATTTTAGTTTTTAAAAAAGATATTTCACCCCAAACAAGGCAAGTCGCCACTGTAGATGTAAGTGTCTACTGAGAATTAAGTTTTTCAATATGTTCATACGTAATTAAAAAAAAAAAGTATATTTGAGTTATTGTTTTTGAGAAGGATTCACCAATAGGTGTCATTCAACAAACGTAACGAAAACATGTAACGCCCTTATTTATTTTAGTTTAAAAAAAAGATATTTCACCCCAAACAAGGCAAGTCGCCACTGTAGATGTAAGTGTCTACTGAGAAGTAAGTTTTTCAATATGTTCATACGTAATTTGTTAAAAAAAGTATATTTGAGTTATTGTTTTTGAGAAGGATTCACCAATAGATGTCATTCAACAAACGTAACGAAAACATGTAACGCCCTTATTAATTTTAGTTTTT
Source organism: Sepiola atlantica (assembly GCA_963556195.1). Lineage (NCBI taxonomy): Eukaryota > Metazoa > Mollusca > Cephalopoda > Sepiida > Sepiolidae > Sepiola > Sepiola atlantica. The sequence continues at coordinate 25,050,105 of OY744555.1, read as the reverse complement.
AAAAAAGATATTTCACCCCAAACAAGGCAAGTCGCCACTGTAGATGTAAGTGTCTACTGAGAATTAAGTTTTTCAATATGTTTATACGTAATTTGTTTAAAAAAGTATTTTTCAGTCAATTCGTTTGAGTAGGAATTCGACATCAGGTGCCATTCAACAAATGTAACGAAAAAATGTAAGACCCTTATTTATTTTAGTTTTTTAAAAAGATATTTCACCCCAAGCAACGCAAGTCGCCACTGTAGATGCAACGGTGTACTGAGAATTAAGTTTTTCAATATGTTCATACGTAATTTGTTAAAAAAAGTATATTTGAGTCATTGCTTTTGAGAAGGATTCACCAATAGGTGTCATTCAACAAACGTAACGAAAACATGTAACGCCCTTATTTATTTTATTTAAAAAAAAAAAGATATTTCACCCCAAACAAGGCAAGTCGCCACTGTAGATGTAAGTGTCTACTGAGAATTAAGTTTTTCAATATGTTCATACGTAATTTAAAAAAAAAGTATATTTCAGTTTATTTTTTTGAGAATGGAATTCAACAATAGGTGTGATTCAACAAATTAACGAAAACATGTAACGCCCTTATTTATTTTTTTTGTAAAGATTTTTCACCCCAAACAAGGCAGGTCGCCACTGTAGACATAAGGGGCTTTGAGAATTAGGGAGTTGGTTTTATGTATCATCCTAAGTTGGGAGCTGTGCAGCGAGATGTCGGTTTACATTAGTTTTACGCCTCTGCATGTCAGTGCAGTCGGGGGGGAACAGGGAGCAGGGAGGGAGTTCCGGATGCCGGCAGCACGTGGAAATAAACTGCTGGAGCCGAAAACAACGTAGCACGGTTGCAATTAGCAATACGAAAAATAATAACCGAAATGTAGTTGCTTCAGACAAGTAAGTTTAAAAGTACCAAAGAAAAACGTTGCATTATCCGAGGATCCGCTACGTCCATGTTTAAACAGACTGTGGTTCTTTTAGCTGCAAAATAAGACTACGTGGATGTTTTTTCGACAGGAAGGAGGCACAGGTGGGTCTATCAGAGTATTCTGATTCATTTAGTAAAAAAAAAAGGGTGATTTGTTCTGCGAAATCGCAAGTACAAAAATACCCCAAAAAATAACAGAGGCTGATAACGGATCGATTTTTATCAGCGGTTCGAGTGCATTTCTACCAGAGGAAAGTGACAGTGACGTGTCGGGAAAAAAGGAAAAGTAATTAATGATGGAGTCGTCGAGGTTTTTAGTGCGACACAATTGACAATCTTTCGTGATCAAAGCGATCGATCGCAAACTGACTGGAACACTAGAGTGGTCGGTACAATTGATGGCTGCTCTAGTTCATTGAAATATTAAAGTAGCTGATATTTGTCCGGAGAATGTCCGCACCTACTTTATATATGTACTAGCTGATGAACACATCGACGCCAAATACACACACACACACACACACACATATATATATATATATATATATATATATATATATATATATATATATATAGAGAGAGAGAGAGAGAGAGAGAGAGAACAATTGAAATAAGACTCTTTGAACACGGACGAACATTTGTGTTGACTTTTCTTTGTGAGAAGTTGGATTTAGAATTCCCATACTATCATTGGATTGGAATGGTAACTTGTGAGCGGTATCTTGAATGATTTAGTTCTTTTTGTTTTCTTGTGGGGGGGGGGGGGATTTATTTATCATTGTACCGGCCGACGTGAAAGTGTATTATCGCAAATTGTTCCGGTTTTGTGGTTTTATTGAAGAATGTATTTGGGACCGATTATTTGCTTGTTGGCCTGGTGGAAGAAATAATGCACGAGCTACTTTTCTAAGACTTTTCTAGGACTTTCTTTTTTTATCGTTGTTCTTCCTTGCTTTTTAAGTTTGACTTTTATTTTTATTTTTATTTTTTTCCTCTTCTCTTCTTAAGTGACCTCAACTATTACAACGCCACATTGTGTTTTGTCGGCAGTTGAAACCAGTATTCCAGACATTTAATTTCCCTGATGATCTGCCAAGCAAGTAACTGGTTGGTAGTGAAACACGTGTAGGAAAAAACATTTAATTTGAATAAATAGTATTTGTAAGAAAAAATATCTTTAATGGTGATCATTGGTGTCTTGAAAGGAATGCTTTGGTAAGCCTTCATAAAATCACACACATATATATATATATATATATATATATATATATATATATATATATATATATATATATATATAAAGAGGTGTACTAAAAGCGAACTTTTAGGAGAGGTAAAACCTATTGTGAAGAGTATACAGCTCAATATCCAGGATAGAGCAGGTAGATATGAAGAAGAATGGAAAGGAATTAGAGAAGCAAAAGTCAAAGCGACTTCCTCTGATGATAAGATTTTGATCTTTGAAAAGCCTGGCTTAAGGAAAATGTAACTTGAATAAATTGCCTTTTTGCATTATATACCTTGCTCTAAGCAATTGAATTGAATTTTGATTTGGCTTTTGCTTCTCTAATTCCTTTCTATTCTTCTTTATATATATATATATATATATATATATATATATATATATATATATATATATCTTTTTTAAAAATAACTTTAAAAAAAAAACCTTTTTCCAAATTTTGAATGTTGACTGTTCTTATCTGTCAACTTATCAATCACTACTTCCTCTGATGATAAGATTTTGACCTTTGAAAAGCCGTGCTTAAGGAATACAATTGAAAGAGAAGAAGAATAAATATTTTTATCTACTAAATGCTCCTTGTTCTGAACAACTGAAGATATCGATCTGTTTCCATTTACAGGTCTAACTATTTTTCATTGACTCACCTTATTTTTGCTCTATCCTGTATATTGAGCTTTCCTCATCTCACAATAGGTCTAATTCTCTAAAAGTTATCTTTTAGTTATAAACCTTCATATATATATATATATAAATATATATATATATATATATATATATATATATATATATATACATATATATATAAATATATATATATAAATGTATATATGAATATATATATATAAATATGTATATATATATATAAATATGAATATACACATATATATATACATATATATATATATACATATATATACATATATATATACATATATATATATATAAATATATATATATATATACATATATAGAGAGAGATAGAAGAAAAAAGAGTGATAAATATGCGACGAATGTCCAGATTTATTTCAAATTTCAATTGTTCAATGCAAGGTGTATTCAGTAATAAACTAGTGTTTATTATTCTTTCCTTAAGCCAAGGCTTTTCAAAGATCGAGATCTTATCACCAGAGGAGAAATGCAGATGGATAAGTTGGCTTTCGAAAAAAAAAAGTTCAAATATTTGAAAAATATGAAAATTATTATTTAAAAAACGCAGTGAATAAAGAAAAGTTTCGTAAAAAAGATATGCGGTTTGTATGGGTGGTAAATTTTCGTTGAGAGGAAGTCCGATGAATTGTAGAACGCGAAAAAATATTTGCAAAAATATTTGCGTAGGAGCAGTGTGGAGAAAAGTGTTCAAAATTATAAGTAAATCCAAACGCACTCAAAAGGAATTAAAATGGGGAAAAACTGGCCATTATTGAAATACTTCGGTCCAGGAAGTAGTTCAATAATGGCATTGTGGCTTGATAAGTTCTTACGAATGAATTTTGCTCCAGGCAAAAAAGTGTTGGACCACTGTTTTCTTACAAGACAGTAGATGTGTCGCTCATAGCACTGTTTATTTAGGTTTACAGGGTGACACCGTAGATTGGAAAACAGTCAAGCAATTACGATGAAACGAACGTAGAGTATTGATTTACTCCTCTCCAGGAGTTAGGCACAAGGCCAGTTTTTATCTTACTCCCACAAGTAAGATGTGACCCAAGGTCGGGTCGGGATAGTGGGGTTTAAGAATTGCCTGAGCAGCCCCGTCGGCATTCCCCGGTAGAGGCGCCTCAGACAGTAAGCCATAAACTTACTAGGGGAGGCAAAGCCTGGGAAGGTGGACCTCCCAGAACTGCACAGGACAGACCCATTGACCGGCGTAAATCAAGACTCGAAGGCCAAGATAACACCAGTATGGGGTGCAGTATCCATCGGAACAGATACTACACTTTGATCTTAGCCAAAAGAATTGCAAAGAACGTAGAGTAGAGTATAACACGCAACCTCTCTTCTTTGAGAGGGTACGACATCGTCTTTGTAATCTCGTATGCAAGATTTCTTTAGCGACATCGCCATGTTCATAGGAAGTATGTACCTTGTTAATATTTTTCTACTCAATCGCAATTTCTTGGCTTTTTGGCTAAGATCAAAGTGTAGTATCTGTTCCGATGGATACTGCACTTCATAGATCGGTATTGTCTTCGATGCTTGATTTCCGCCGGTCTATGTGTCTGATCTGTCCTGTGCAGTTCTAGGAGGTCCCCCTCCCAGGCTTTACCTCCCCTCTTTGGGGAGGAGTAAGTTAATTGCTTACTGCCTGAGGCGCCCCGACCGGGGAATGCCGACGGGACTGCCCAGGCAATTTTTAATGGCCAGAGTGCTCACCTTCTCGAGCGCTGGCTTTTCAAATCCCACTTTCCGACCTTGTGCCACATATTCCTATTGTGGGTAGGGGTTAAATAACGCCTTTTGGCTAAGATCAAAGTGTAGTATCTGTTCCGATGGATACTGCACCCCATAGACTGGTATTATCTTGTATTGTATGGGCTTGATTTACGCCGGTCTATGGTTCTGTCCTATGCAGTTCTAGGAGGGCAACCCTCCCAGGCTTTGCCTCCCCTCTTTGGAGAGGAGTAAGTTTATTGCTTACTGCCTGAGGCGCCCCTACCGGGGAATGCCGACGGGCCTGCTCAAGCAATTTTTAAACCCCACTTTCCCGACCCGAACTTGGGTCACATCTTACTTGTGGGGGTAAGATAAAAAACGGCCTTGTGCCTAACTCCTGGCGATGAGTAAATCAATACTCAATCGCAATTTCCATGCTATATGTTGGATTCCTGCAAAATATTCACAGCAAAAATTCGATTGTGTAGCTCTACCGAAAAGTACCTCCCTCACTTTCTCTGTGTTCCTAGAAGTAAGCAGATCTACAACAAAGTGCTTTTCAAGTTCAATGTAAACAAATACTTTGCGATAAACATTTTTAATAATCAAATTTAAATAAGATTAACCGTATACTCGAGTGGTGTGGTTTTCTTTGATTATTTATATATATATATATATATATATATATATATATATATATATATATATAGTCTAAAGAAGCTTTGAGTCATAAAAATAAAAATAAAATTTTAAAGTAAAATGCAGTTTAAATTCCCAGACAAACTAACTAAATCCAAGATATTGCAGACTTAACATTCGTTGGAAAATTAATAAATGAAAAAATATAAGTAAAGTAAAAATAAATAAAAAATAAAAATAAAAAAGGGGGGTTAATTTCTAAGAGTGAAACAAAAACAGGAAACCTTAAGCGTCTAATATTAACACGGGGATCATCAGCTGTTTACCATGTAACTGTTTCGGAGATTTAAAAACAGGACAGTTATAATATTCATGGCTCTCCAATGGTACTGATTATACGACCATTTCCCCAATAATCAAGTGTCGAATTAATTCAGCTTAAAATATCACTAATATATACATAAATAAATAATAATAATGATAAAATAATAATAATAATAATAATAATATACCCTTAAGACTACCGTATGATATAGTAATTTGCATATCAAATAACATTAATTACAACGATAATAAAAAAAATAAAAATAATAATAATACTATCTAAACACTATATCCAAGAACCATTCTGCAATATGGTAGCTAGCAATAAAATTATATAGGAATCAAAGTTGCATTAAAAAATAAATAAAAAATAAAGCTTAAGTACCTTAGGTACCAGAAAAGTAATTAGATAAGAGGAAGGAAACTTAGCCATACAGATCTAAATACCCAATATATAGTCTAAAGAAGCTTTGAGTCATTAAAATGTATATATATAATTAACTTGTTACCAATAGTATTATCATAATTATTATTATTATTATTATTATTATTATTATTATTATTATTATTATTATTATTATTATTATTATTATTATTATTATTATTATTATTATTATTATCTTTTTATTTTTATTTTTATTTTTAATTTTATTAATGCTACTATCACTGCGACTATCGTAGGTATGATTAGCATCGTTACCATTACTGTTATTGTAATCGATTTTATTAATGCTAAAAATGGTAACACCATTAAAGTTCTTTAATAAAATGATTCCACTAGTATTGATCTTAGTATAATATAATCACAAATAAAACATATTATCACAACAAAATTCACCACAAATATTGAGCAAGCCATAAATAATTACATTAAAATAGTATAAAAATAGAATGCAGAAGTAGCAATTAATACCATAAATTAAAATTATCAAACATTTTTATTTACATAATAATTACATATTACAACAAAAATGACAGTTTTAACTGTAATTATGATTCAATTCTATTCTCATTTTTAATTTAACTCACCCTGCCCCCCCTCCCCGTCGCCCCGGCTGGAATTGAAGTCACTATGGCCTAGACACGAGAAAACCTCCAACGCAATTTTTGAAAAATGACTTGCTGGGGTCCCTCCCTCCCTCTTCATGTCTCATGTCCCCGCCCGCCCCCCACCACCGCCCAATGCATCTTCAATTTCATGTTGAGGTTAATCTATGCCATTTGATTCCATTGGTCGCCTTACGATGTTGACGCTATTTGAAAGTGTTAACAAAACAGAATAAAATCATCAACAATATATATATATATATATAGTTTTCTGTCAGTCTAAAAAATGTAATTGTCTAATTTGATGCTTGAATAAAACCGCAAAGTTGAAAAAAATTATTGCATCGACAATCATGTAATTTCGTGTTATTATATTTTACGTTATATATATATATATGTATATATATATATATATTTGAATGTGAGTTATATATATGATTATGTCCAAAATCAGATATTGATATATATATATATATATATTATTCATATATATATATATATATATATATATATATATATATATATATATATATATATATATATATATATATATATATATATTCATATACATATCTATATATCTATATATATACATATATTCATGTATATATGTCTATATATATACATATATTCATGTATAAATATATTTATGTATATATATACCTATATATTTTCATATATATATATATATATATTCATATATATATATATTCATATATATATATATATATATATTCATATAAATATATTCATATACCGATATATCTATATATATATATATATATCAATATATATATATACATATATTTAGTCTTTCAATTTATTCTTCAGTCTTCATTTTTTGTTACCTTCTTATATATATTTATGTATACATATATATATACATATATATTTTCATATATATATATTCATATATATATATATGAATATATATATATATATGTATATATATATATATGAATATATATATATATATATATATATTCATATACATATATATATATATGAAAATATATAGGAATATATATACATAAATATATATATATATATATACATGAATATATGTATGTATATATAGATATGTATATATATATAGATATATATGTATATGAATATATATATATGAATATATATATATATAAATATATATATATATATGAAAATATATAGGTATATATATATATACATAAATATATAATATATATATACATGAATATATGTATATATTTATATATATATATGAATATATATATACATATATATATATTCATATATATATATATATTCACATATATATATTCATATATATATATATATATATATATATATATATATATATATATATATATTCATAAATATATTTAAAATGACAAATTACTTCTTTTGTCAATCCATTGTAATGTTTTTCGTCTTTCAATTTATTCTTCAGTCTTCATTTTTTGTTACCTTCTTATTGAGATCTCGATACGATCTTTGGTATTCCTAACGTTGCTTAACTTTAACCAGGTTCAACGCTTATATATAGTTATATATATATATACATATATATATAGATACATATATATATACATATATATATATAGATATATATATATATATATATATATATATATATATATATATATATATATATATATATATATATATATATATACAAGTATCATTAAAAATAACGGACATCTTGTGTCTGGTTATTTATTCTAAGATCCTTTCTGTTTTTCTGATTAGATTCTTAGTTTCAGACGGAAACTGGCTGATAAAATTGCCATAGCTTTCCAAAGCGCTTTCGGACCCTTCCAGGTCCATCGTCAGTGGAGCAATGTTAACCAGGCATAGACCTAGGAGTAAATATATATTCTATTTAGGCGGGAAAATAGAGGATTGTGTTTTATGTAAATTTATATTTGTATATGTGTGTATCTTGCTGCCAAGATACACACATATACAGGGTGGGCCAAAATAAGGGTCCTATCTTTAAAATTGAATAACTTGAATTTGAATAACTTCCACAAAATAAAAGTTAAACTCACCAAACTTTATGTGTGTGTAGACTGACCCTTCCGAGATTTTTTGAAATAAACAAAACAAATTTTAGCCGAAAAACACTTCTTAAAACTTACAAAAACTAAAGTATTGTTTTTTACACTGTTTTGAGTTTTTTAAGCAAAAATAATGTTTTCTAAATGAGGGTACGTTCCTTAGGGCTAATACGGCTCATGCTTGCTTCGGAAAAGGTCCTTTACTTATTCTAAAAAAAAAAAAAATCAATAAATAAAAAAGTTATGAATTTTTAAAAATAGGACCCTTATTTTTGCCCACCTTGTATATAATATATATATATACATATATACACATATATATATATATATATATATATATATATATATATATATATATATATATATATATATATATATATATGTATTTAAAATGATGAATTCCTTTTTTTGTAAATCTATTGTAATTGTTTTTCTGTCTTTTGACTTGTACTTTTTCAATTCTTTACGACTTTATTTGATGTTACTTTCCTTTCGTTGATTTTTCATCCAGTTTCATTTTTTCCCGCGCACTGTCATTGTTCGTACCCTTTTTCACATTTAATTCAATAATTTCTCTTCCCCCTTTTGAATATTTAAATACCGTTAGCATTTTTGACAGCTTGCATGTTGGCCTTTTATCTGCAGTGCGTTTCAGCCTTTCTTTAATATTTTATTCCTTTCCGATAGTTTTTCACACAAAACAAAATTGGATCCTATTCTTCGCAAAACGAAATTACCTCCAGATCCAATATGGCGGATATGCTAATCTCTCTCTCTTTTTTTCTTTTTTAATCTTATCGTCAACCGCTTGGAAAATGCGGACTAAATATTTGAAAAGGACAAAACAAAAAAAAGAAAATGTTAATAAAGATAGGAATATTTTAAATGAGATGTTAAATTTTTTTTAAAAGATGGATTTAGATGTTATCAATGCAAGGATTCTCTTATTCGCTGATCCCTCAAAAGTAATATCATAATTCGTCGAATGTATATGCCTTCTTTATTATGTTCCTTCAGCTAAATTTATAAACATTAATTCCCCCCCCCCTGTAAAACATTAGCAGCAAAAACTCGTCTACCTACAACCACTGTAAATAATATTTATTTTGTGTACTTAAAACTAAACTGAATTTCCATGAGCAGAGTTTTTTTCCCAAAACTACCCGTTTGTGGAACACAATACTGCAGGTCTGATTCCCAGCTGATTACAACCTAATCGTTTTCAAGTCCAATGTTAACAAATTCTTGTTGATCCCTTCTCTATAATAATAAAATGTTGCTTAGTTCAACCATCGTCTCCAATCCTCAAGGTTTCCTCTCACCGTCCACATGACACTCATTAACACTTATCCTCAAGTGTCTTTTAGGCCTTGATAAGCAGTGACTTATTAGTACAAAAACGAACAAGAAGAATGTTTAAAGTAGGATGATAATGAGGAAGATTG
>OY744555.1:25022564-25032564 GCA_963556195.1 Sepiola atlantica | reverse complement strand
AGATAGAACAATTGTAAAGATAGAGGAAAGAAGAGGGATAAACATGTATTTATGACACATTTATTTCAACGTCGATTGGTGCTAGTCTCAGTCTTTTCTATAAATACTCTTATCACATGTGTTCTTTGAGAATTATGTTTGTTTTTGTTCCAGCTCGTTAGATATGTTTGTCTAGTGGTCTCCATTAATTCACTGTTTTGATACCTTACACAACGTTCTATTCCAGTAGCTTTTTTCCCAAGAAATGCAGGCGTGTGGAACTCTCTTCCTGTTGACGATTTTCCTCCTACCTATAGGTTGTTGCGATTTAATTCTTTGTAGTTTCTTAATCTGGAACGATTTCTATCAAACAAATAATAATCTGATGAAATATTTATACAGATAAGTATAAATGTTGGATAATGGCCCTGTGATGCGGACGCATGTTGAAGTGGCCGTATGTGTGAGAAATCGTTTGCTTTGGCTTGCGCGATTTAGTGCGGGTTAACCCGTACAGTCTAGTGAAGTATATGGCTGTTCTCACAGACGTTGAAAGGGTCACCACGTTTACGAGACCTCAGATCAAGAATCAATGTACACCTGCGCACGGGAGTTCTGTGACGTCACGGGCCTTTTTATGTGGGAAGCAGAGTTTTGCCAGTCTGGGTTTTGGAAGCGTGCCGCACGGGCGATTTCTCTATGTAGTCTTCAACATAGTTAGAGGAATACAGACATGCGATTTCTTCTTCCCCCCCTCCTCGAATGGCTAAGGACTTAAGCTACGAATTAACCACGATAAAGCAGTAAGTTTGTCTCTCCCTCGACGTTGGCGGCGACGATAACTAACGCCTGAAATAAACAAATGAAAAGTAAAAGATTGTTGTCTCGTGAATTTTTGTTATGAAGGTTTTGTTGCAGACACAACGGACGGCGAGGTTTACGGCAGAAAGAAAGAGGAAAAGATACGGGAAACTAGACGACATCGAGACGACACCCCTCCACGCGACAAGGAGAGAGAGAAGGTACGAGAAATTAAAAGGTATGCAACATATACATTGTTCGTGTTAAAAATGACCAGTTGTTTAACCAAGAACTGCCACGGCCCATTCCGCGACGGGTGTACAAAGCGAGAACTGCCCCTACCAATTCCGGGGCGGGTGTGCAAAGCGATAACTGCCACGGCCCATTCAGGGACGGGTGCACAAAGCGAGAACTGCCCCTACCAATTCCGGGACGGGTGTATAAAGCGAGAACTGCCACGCCTCATTCCGGGGCGGGTATACAAAGCGAGAACTGCCACGGCATATTCCGGGACGGGTGCACAAAGCGAGAACTGCCCCTACCTATTCCGGGACGGGTGTACAACGCGAGAACTGCCACGGTCCATTCCGGGACGGGTGTACAAAGCGAGAACTACCATGGACTATTCCGGGACGGGTGGACAAAGCGAGAACTGCCACGGTCCATTTCGGGACGGGTGTACAAAGCGAGAACTACCATGGTCTATTCCGGGACGGGTGTACAAAGCGAGAACTATCACGGCATATTCCGGGACGGGTATACAAAGCGAGAACTGGCAGGGCCCATTCCGGGACGGGTGTACAAAGCGAGAACTGGCAGGGCCCATTCCGGGACGGGTGTACAAAGCGAGAACTGGCAGGGCCCATTCCGAGACGGATGTACAAAGCGAGAACTGGCACGGCCCATTCCGGGACGGGTGTACAAAGCGAGAACTGGCACGGACCATTCCGGGATGGATGTACAAAGCGAGAACTGCCATGGACTATTCCGGGACGGGTATACAAAACCGAGAACTGCCACGGCCGTATGCAACACAAATATAAACCATTCTCTACTTTGACGACGACATTAAATAATAAAACAGATAAAAATAGATAAGATATACGATTCATTAACACAGAACAATCCAAAGAATCGACGAGATCGCAAAATTCCAGGCAGAACATGTCGCATGAAGCCGACATGCAAAACAAAAAAAAATACAAAAAAAAAAAAAAAAATGGCAAAATAGTTTCAACAAAGAAAGCGAAAAAAAAAGTTGTTTAAGTTAAGTCATTACTAATTGGTCCCTCCTACTTCGAAAGTTAAAGCAGAAAAGTCATTCAGATATTTTTCATACGCTATTGATTTCCTGACATTAAATGACATTGTATTCGGATTTTATCTAATACGTCCACGGTTTCACAGTGTGGCTTTATTGATTTTTACGTGCAGAATATAAATGCTACTTTGAGAAGATACTTTTTTTACATATCCTAAACACACCTATTACATTATTCTATTATAATGTTTGTTTAAGATTTATTTTTGACAAAAGGTTGCAGCTTTGTGATATAAACGAAAATGGCGCTGCGAAGTTCTGCGCGTGGTCTTAGAATCATGATAGATAGTCTAGTCGAATAAGACTCAATTTTAGCAAAAAGTAAAATTAATTGCAACACAGTTTTTTTTTTTGCACAATGCATTTCTATAAGGTGTCTATTTTAACATACTAAAAGTCTAGAAAAATCTGCGAACCATGCAAAGTTGGCACGTCTTATCAAAAGGTTCCCTGAATGTTTTTTAGTAAACATGATATACGCTACTCCCTTCTTGGCCTTTTGGCTAAGATCAAAGTGTAGTATCTGTTCTGATGGATACTGCACCCCATAGACTGCTATTGTCTTGGCCTTCGGGGCTTGATTTACGCCAGTCTATGGGTCTGTCCTGTGCAGTTCTATGTTAGAATGAAAAGTGCTGCTAAATTTGTATCAGATCCAGATGAAATTTGATGTGGTGGTATTCAATCTTATCTCATACCCACGTTTTAAATTTCGAAAGAATAGACAAAAAAATGGACTGATATACGACTTTTGAAAATTGAACAATTATGACAGATAGAGAGTTTTCCAAATATTCAAAAATATATCTTCGATCCACATATTGAATTGTATAATTTTCAGAATACCATGGGGGCTTCTCTGAACCAAAGTTCAGCTGTAGTAAAAAGAAATGTAATTGAAATCTGATGATTAGAATTTTCTTAAAGTTTCTAATAAGAAAAACTAGACTTATTAACGAATAAATAAATTATGATTAAGACATCACCTTCTTGTGGGGGAGGTAATTCATAATATATTCATCATTTTTTTTAATTGAAAAATAATAAATTAGAAGTATATCTAATAAAATAATTTCATAATATGTGCCAATACTGTGATAATGGTAGACTATTCTTTGAAGGCAAACAAAAAAAAACTATATTTTAACAAACGCTAAAAACATTTTATATAGGTTAATTTTTTGCTGTGAGATTAGAGACTCATTTAATATGTCTTTTAATATACTAATTTTTATTTATATATTTTAAATGATGACTTTGCGCAAGTAGTATTGATTTACGCCTCTCCAGGAGTTAGGCACAAGGCCAGTTTTTATCTTACCCCCACAAGTAAGATGTGACACAAGGTCGGGTCGGGAAAGTGGGGTTTAAAAATTTCCTGGGCAGCCCCGTCGACATTCCCCGGTAGGGGCGGCTCAGGCAGTAAGCAATAAACTAACTCCTCCCAAAAGATAGGAGGCAAAGCCTGGGAAGGTGGGCCTCCCAGAACTGCACAGGACAGACCCATTAATGTTTATCGCAAAGTATTTGTTTACATTGAACTTGAAAAGCACTTTGTTGTAGATCTGCTTACTTCTAGGAACACAGAGAAAGGGAGGGAGGTACCTTGCGATAGAGCTACACAATCGAATTTTTGCTGCGAATATTTTGCAGGAATCCAACATATAGCATGGAAATTGCGATTGCGTATTGATTTACTCTTCTCCAGGAGTTAGGCACAAGGCCAGTTTTTATCTTACTCCCACAAGTAAGATGTGACCCAAGTTCGGGTCGGGAAAGTGGGGTTTAAAACATGCTGAGCATCCCCGTCGGCATTCCCCGGTAGGGGCGCCTCAGGCAGTAAGCAATTAACTTACTCCTCCCAAAAGAGAGGAGGCAAAGCCTGGGAAGGTGGGCCTCCCAGAACTGCACAGGACAGACCCATTGACCGGCGTAAATCAAGCCCCGAAGAGCAAGACAATACCAGTCTACGGGGTGCAGTATCCATCGGAACAGATACTACACTTTGATATTCTATTCTGTTGTAATAACATCATCATCGTCGTTATTCCGGTTGTTTGTTGTTTTGTACAGAAGAAAAAGAAAATACCATTTCTTATTGTTATAGCTAGCTGGAAACTGGTAGACTGTTTTACATGAGAGAACAGAAATTGAAACTCAGTCAAGCATCGACCATATCTGTGTGTAAGGGTATTTTTTTTATTTTTATTTTTAAACATAGTTCATCCCAAGTAAGCACCCCGCCACTGTAGACGTAAGGGGCTACTGAGAAGAAATAAAAGGGGAGAAGGTTAGGGGGTCAACCTAAATTGGGTTCTGCGCAGCGAGATGTCTGTTTACATTAATTTTAAATTTCTCCATGTCAGTACCGTCGGCGAAACAGGGGACAGAGAGGGAGTTACAGAGGCCAGCAGGATGAGGAAAGAAGCTATTTGAGAAAGAAAGATATCCCCCATCTGGGCACCTCCGCAGTGAATTGATCGGATTTATTTACTTGTCGAGTTAGTCTAGTGAATTTACGTCAAGGTGGCACCAGAATAGCCAATTCATCAAAGCATAATCCATTGAAGTATTTGTAAAACAAAAACAAGGATGCTACATTGCGGCGATGGGACAGGGACTGGAGCTAGGTTGGCAGTGGGAGACCTATTAGGTTGGCAACTCTTTTTTGGACCTTGTCAAGGAGGGAGAGACTAGTAGATGATGCACCAGCGCAGATGTGGCAACAATACTCTATGCATCGGTGGATGGTGGCTTTGTAGAGATACATGATAATATCAGGTGTGAGGAGTTTACTAGCACGGTAGAGGGAGCCCACCTTCTTTGCTGCAGCCTCATAGTGAAGATTATCTCTCATTAGGTTGCGAAGTCGGTTTGGGACTTAATTAAAGAAGTAAATATTCCTCGGAGCATCGCCTCCACAGATATTGCAGTGATACTCCATAATAATGTTGGATGATGTCCCTGTGAAGCCAGACGCATGTGTGGGAGTTCGTTTGGTTTGGATTGAGCGATTTAGTGCGGGTGGACCCGTGCAGTCGAGTGCAAAATAACTGGTTCTCACAGTTGGAGCTCAGAAGCGTAGACAAGGCCACCACGTTGACGAGACCTCAGGTAAAGGGTCAAGGTGCACCTGCGCATAGAGGTTCTGTGACGTCACGGGCTTTCGTGTGGGAAACGGAGTTTTGCCAGTCTGGTTTTTGGGAAGCAAATCGAACAGATGTATTTCTCTATGTAGTCCAAAATGATTAAGGGACTTAACTTCCCTAAGAGGATACAGGAATGAAATTTCTTCACCATCCCCTCCTCGAATATCTAAGGACTTAGGCTAGGAATTAATAACGATAGAGTAGTAATTTGGTCTTTTTTTTAACGTTGGTGAAACATCTCGAAGATCGACGGTAGACTGACGCCTGAAATAAATAAATAAAAAATTAAAAGATTGTTTTTTAATTGAATTGTGGTATTAAGGTTTTTGTTGCAGACACAGAGGACGGCGATGTTCAAGGCAGTACAGACACGACGAAAGGACTCGACCAGAAGACGACACCCCTCCACACGACGAGGAAGAGAAGGTACGTATCTGGCTCTTATAAAGCAAAGGCAGTGGTGGGATTCAGCCGGTTCGCGCGAACCGGTTCCTAGACAGTCACACTGTTTGCGAACCGGTTACTAAAATCTTGGAAAACGCGACACTTTGAAAAATTCACAATGCACCCCACACGTGGCATTTTTGTCATACGGCCCGACAAAGTTAGGTCAAGTTCGATAACTCCGTAAGGTTCACATATCCAAAGTACACCGGGAGGTCACGTGTTTTTTTGTTTTGATAAATTATGCACGTTTTAGTTTGTTTTGAAACGTAAGAAACGTGGAAAAAAAAATTTATTTGGAAGAAATCTATAAAATATCTATATTTTATTTGGAAGAAATCTCAAAAATTTTATTTGGAAGAAGTCTATAAAATAATAAAACGAGACATTATTTTATTTGGAAAAAAATCATTTTATTTGGAAGAAATCTATAAAATAATTTGGAAGAAATCTATAAAATAATAAAACGAGAAATTATTTTTTTTATAATCATTTTATTTGGAAGAATCTATAAAATAATAAAACGAGTTTTTTTACGGAAAATTTTGAACTTACGGAAAAAGATATATTTGACGTAATATGAACCAACTCTGAAAAATAAACAATTTGGTACTTGTGCACAGTTTTGATACGCGAGTGTACGAAGTAATAATTATTTAGAAAGCCATTTTTAACATGAGGAGATCAAGCGTTTTGGTAAATTCCGTTTAATATTGCAGTTTTGACATCGCGAGAAATACGAACGTAAAAAACCAAAACCAAAAAAACAACTATTTTTTCATTAAATTTTTAGGTAAATTCTAAATAAATGAGTTGTATTTGATTTCATTTTTCATTCATGTACATACATATAGAAAGATGATCATGAGCTTACTAAAATTGCAAGTCCGCGATACGCGGATGCACCGATTTACCCTGGTAGTTCTAATATTTAAGATAGAACCTGTTCCTAAAATATTTGAATCCCACCACTGAGCAAAGGGTTTGTTTCAAGAGTTCGGCACTATGCGTCTTCACACCTACCAAAAATATTAAACCGGAAAAAGGTATACATTTGCAAGTACATATAATAGACAATATTAATAAGTATTGTCCGTGAGGCAAAACAAAGTATACATATTTACGTGCAAGATTTATCAAAATAGTACCAGATGTTAATGATTAGCAAATACCTACATAAACAGGACATGATTTTCAAGTGTTTTAATAAGAAATATTCAATAGTCGTTCATACAAGTCGTTCTTCTCGAGTGCATATTATTTCAAATATAAATATTTATAAATGTTCGAGTCGCTCCGAACATTGAACTAATTAAAACTTCTATACAAATGGAAGCGTAAGTGTATATGTGTCTTCAATTATTCTTAAAGGAGTGTTTGGTACATAACTAGAAGACATTGCCAAGACTGCTGCAAAGAAGGTTGGCTCCCTCTACCGTTGGTTGGTAACTTTTAATGCCGCAAAGACAAAACTCCTTTCCTTCAATAAATACAAGAAGCCTCTCCAACCACCGATTGCCATGGCAAATAACACCCTACCTGAGAGTTCATCATTCAAACTCCTCGGCTTAACCTTCACAGGTAACATGAATTTGAACAAATACATTGAAAACCTTGCCAAGGCTGCCGCAAATGATAGTTGGCTTCCTCTACCGTGCTAGTAAACTCCTCACACCTGACATTATCCTGTATCTCTACAAAGCCACTATCCGCTCATGCATGGAGTATTGTTGCCACATCTGGGCTGGTGCATCATCTACTAGTCTCTTTCTCTTAGACAAGGTCCAAAAAAAAATCGCAAACCTAATAGATCCCTCACGGTCCACCAAGCTCCAGTCCCTGTCCCATCGCCGCAATGTAGTATCCTTATGTTTGTTTTACAAATACTTCAATGGATTATGCTCCGATGAATTGGCTACTCTGGTGCCCCCTCGACGTAAATTCACTAGACTAACTCGACAATCAACTTAATCTCATTCATTCACTGTGGAGGTCCCCAGATGTCGGATAGCTTTCTACTCAAATAGCTTATTTCCTCGTGCTGCTGGACTCTGGAACTCCCTCCCTGCCCCTTGTTTCCCCGACAGCACAGACATGCATAAATTAAAAACTAACGTAAACAGACATCTCGCTGCGCTGATCCCAATTTAGGTTGACCCACCCTACCGTCTCCCCTTTTCTTTTTTTTATCAGTAGCCTCTGAGGTCTACAGTGGCGGCCTGCCTTGTTTGGGGGTGAACTATGTTAAAAAAAATTGAAAAAAGAAATATGTAATTGTAAATATATTCGACGATGAGAAGCAAATTAGAAAGTTGTGGATCTGTTAATTTTAATTAAGTATTAGTTATACTATTACTAGAATGGCTACCCGTCTTGGGTCACATCTTACTTGTGGGAGTAAGATAAAAAGTGGCCTTGTGCCTAACTCCTGGAGAGGAGTAAATCAATACCCGTCGTCTCCCGTGAAAAAATAGAGTAACATATTTGTATTAAATTTTTTATCTCTTTACACTTTACCGAAACTTTCAATACGATATTATTAAAATATATTAATTTATTCATTTATAAATATACTAATTTATTTATTAATAGCGGAACCCGATGCCCGGCGTTGCACGGGAGAAAGTACTTCCTTATTGCATTACGTCAGATATAAAAAGTAACGGTCCATTGTCCCCCCCCTCTACCGTGTTGGCAAATGTTTTAAATTTTAAAAAAAAAAAGAAAAAAAGTGGCAGAGTAGAATGGGATCGAACGCTAAAAGTGGCTAACATGAAATCTACCTTCTTAACGACAGCGCCACGGTTTTAAGTTAAAAATACATGCGAAAATAGGCCAATTAAGCAAATCTTGTTTATTGGCATGAGTGTTATGTTAACATTAAGCTTCTGCCGACCAAATGTAATGTTCAACAATGACACGGTTTATTTGGGAAAGGTTTATATAATATACGTGTTAAAGGTGTCTGATTTTGAAAATGTAAACCCTGTAGCTTGCTTTAAATGTATCTTAACTTCAGTCATCTATGTGGCGATTTCCGTTGGCCTAATTGGTTAGGGCGTAGGATCGTGATTCTTTCTGAATCTACGAACTGCGTTCGAACCCGCATGACCGCCTGAAACCACCACTTTCGTGCACTGATGAGAATGTAAAGAACGTTTTAATACAAAAATATTCATAGTATATATATATATATATATATATATACAGGGTGGGCCAAAATAAGGGTCCTATCTTTAAATTTGAATAACTTGAATTTGAATAACTTCCACAAAATAAAAGTTAAACTCACCAAACTTTATGTGTGTATAGACTGACCCTTCCGAGATTTTTTGAAATAAACAAAACAAATTTTAGCCGAAAAACACTTCTTAAAACTTACAAAAACTAAAGTATTGTTTTTTACACTGTTTTGAGTTTTTTAAGGAAAAATAATGTTTTCTAAATGAGGGTGCGTTCCTTAGGGCTAATACGGCTCATGCTTGCTTCGGAAGGGGTCCTTTACTCATTCTAAAAAAAAAAATTTTTTAAATCAATAAATAAAAAAGTTATGAATTTTTAAAAATAGGACCCTTATTTTTGCCCACCCTATATATATATATATATATATATATATATATATATATATATATATATATATATATATATATATATATATATATATATATATATATCAGTGGCTGATTGCACGAAGCCAAAATGTTATATGTAGCTATCGCAGACAACACACATTACTTAATTGCTCAATTACGTTCATTTAAGACAGCAAGATGTTTCATGTAATATTTAACAGAAAAATAAAAGAAGTTCGACATCCAAATGCAGTCATACAACGTGAATATATTTATATGCATTCTGTTATATTGTGATTTGTTTATCTTTAATATACGTCAATAACAAACACCTGCAGTTTATTAAAATTAGTCTAAAATGTCTAAAAAATAAACAACGTCATATCTTGGTTTGTGTCTACACATAATTACATATTAATTTGTCCAAAACGTAATTTCGTTTGAAAGAGTTTGATGTTAAATTGAAGATACCGCAGGTGATCGCAAGTTTACTCCATTGGAAACCTCTGAAATAAACGATGTATTGCGCGAACTCGAATAGATTAATCCCCAAAGTATTGATTGATATAGTGTACCATTTAAGAATCGATATTCCTAAGTTTGATTGGGTTTCTATGTTGCAATAGTTATAATTTTAAAAATATTTTGTAAAGATTGCTAAACTTTCGAGTTTTACATAATAATCTCTCTCTCTCTCTCCATGTATATATATATATTGATATATATATATATAT
>OY744555.1:25017564-25020064 GCA_963556195.1 Sepiola atlantica | reverse complement strand
TTAAGGGCTCATGATTTCAGTATACTGGCATTAATCATGGAATATATATGTATATATATGAAAGACCCTCCCGTCGATTTCGACGTATGAGTGCCCCACCTGGGGCTGCCCGTGCGTGAATTTGTAATTGCAAGGGTTGCGCAATCTCCCTCCTGAGTCGGCATTGCTTGATTCCAATGGCAAGTAGTAATACAAGACGACTGGAAACAATGCCGAGACAAGCAGAGAGCACATACAGCACCTGGTATTCCTAAATGGTCACCCATTTTAGTACTGGCCACTCGCTTAACTTCGGTGATCTAACGGGAACCGGTGTATCAACGTGATTGTGCCGTATATATATATATATATATATATATATATATATATATATATATATATATATATATATATGTGTGTAGAGATAGAAGAAAAAAGAGTGATAAATATGCGACGATTGTCCAAATTTATTTCAAATTTCAATTGTTCAATGCAAGGTGTATTCAGTAATAAACTAGTGTTTATTATTCTTTCCTCAAGCCAAGGCTTTTCAAAGATCGAGATCTTATCATCAGAGGAGAAATACAGATGGATAAGTTCGCTTTCGAAATAACCAAAGTTCAAATATTTGAAAAATATGAAAATTATTTTTAAAAGAATTTTTGTTAAAAAACCGCAGTGAATGAAAAGAAAAGAAAAGTTCCGTAAAAAAGATATGCAGATTGTCCGGGTGGTAAATTTCCGTTGAAAAGAAGTCCGATGAATTGTAGAACGTGAAAAAAACATTTTGCGTGGGAGCAGTGTGGAGAAAGTGCTTAAAATTACAAGTAAATCCAAACGCACTTAAAAGGAACTGAAAAGAGAAAAACTGGCCATTTTTGATATACTTCCTGGACCAAACAAGGCAGATGACATCTCGTTCAAGGTTTAAATCCAAATGAAACAAAAAAAACCAAACGCTTAAAGATTTGGGGTTAGGGGGGAAGGTTGTAGGGGTTATGAGGTACGGAATTGTTTAAATAACCGCTCTATGAGTTGGGAAGTAATAAAAAGAAGGACAAAAGAAAAAAGAGAAAGGGTTGGTATGGGGATGAAGTTAAAGTGACAGGGTGGTTGAGGGTGTGGGCGGGCGGTGGTCAAGGTTAGGATATATGTTTTGGAGGGTGGGATTAATCTGAAGCGGAATGGGAGTATAGAGATTGACGATTCTTAAAATAGAATTCTAATGAGTGAAATTCCAACATTTCAGAAGTAACAAGTAAGGCAGCTAAAAGCAAAATACATTGTAGTTACTGGTTAGGGTTTCTGGGGGTTTAAAAAGGGTTAAAGTAGAATTAGTTAAAAGCATGGTAAAATAAATAGAGGTATGTGGGAGAGTGAATGATTAAAATTAAAAATTAAAAATTAAAATTTAAAAGGAGCTAGAGAATAGTTAATTAAAAAATTTATTTTAAAACCAAATTAAGGTTTGGTAGTTTTGTTTTACGGCATATCAACCCTTTTTGGGTTATTTAATGACGAATCTGGTCATTATAGTAAAAGTTTTTAAGCTTCAAGTTCTTTATATCTTCAAATGTTTAATCATCGTTTTTGGTTTGGTAGTTTTGTTTTACGGCATATCAACCCTTTTTGGGTTATTTAATGCCGAATCTGGTCATTATAGTAAATGATTTATGCTTCAAGTTCTAAAAATAAAATAAAAAAGGGGAGGGAGAAAGGGAGAGGGGCTGTTGTTTTTGTTTTTGGTTTTGTAGAACATAATTAAGTTTTACAAAATAAATAAAAAATAAAAAAATTAAAAAAACAAACAAAAAACGTCAATGTAGGTGAATTTCGTCTCAGGGAGCCACAGGGCAGCCTGATCTGGTATCACCAACCAAATTAAGGGTTAGGTGAATAATTAGAAGGGACATTAAATGACATATATATATATATATATATATATATATATATATATATATATATATATATATATATATATATATATATATATATATATAAATTTAGATTTTTCACTTATAAAATAGATCATTCAGTGAAGACCGGGGTTGTTCCAATAAAAAATAAGCTCGATGATACTCGATTACAGAGTACAGAGCATTTATATGTGATTTTATGAAGGCTTACCAAAGCATCCATTTCAAAACACCAATGATCACCATTAAAGATATTTTTTCTTACAAATACTATTTATTCAAATTAAATGTTTTTTCCTACACGTGTTTCACTACCAAGCATTATTTTTTTCCTCTTCTCTTCTTAAGTGACCTCAACTATTACAACGCCACATTGTGTTTTGTCGGCAGTTAAACCAGTATTCCAGACATTTAATTTCCCTGATGATCTGCCAAGCAAGTAACTGCTTGGTAGTGAAACACGTGTAGGAAAAAACATTTAATTTGAATAAATAGTATTTGTAAGAAAAAATATCTTTAATGGTGATCATTGGTGTCTTGAAAGGAATGCTTTGGTAAGCCTTCATAAAATCACATATATATATATATATATAAATATATATATA
>OY744555.1:24992564-25007564 GCA_963556195.1 Sepiola atlantica | reverse complement strand
ATATACAACTTGAAGTTTCTTTTCGCCACTGAGAAACAGAGTGCATATAACCTCGCCTTATTTCTGAAACAATGCCAAGCAGAGAAAATACGTTCGCTAAAGAATTGAAGTGTAGTATGTGTATTACTTACTTTTGGGGTTCGGGTTCGGGTTAGGGTTAGGGTTACAAAAGTAAATATTTTACTTCAGTTAAGAGATATGGGAGCTCATAAAACACGGAATGTAGATCACAAAATGTTTACAATAAATAAAGAAATTAACCATTTGGGGGCTATGTTTACCTATAATTGTTAGGACATGTAACGAAAACGAATTATCTCCCTTTAACCATCGGGAGTTAAGAGTTATCGCCCTTGGAAATGGTCTTCTGCCCAGAGCGAAAGTAAACACAGATCCCGGCTTCAGACTATTTATATGTCAATCGCGTACAGCGGAAAATTAATTCATTAATCTATACTGTGTTCAGTTTTAATACATCTGTTAAACGTTTATCTTGATATTTCATTCATTTTATGTACAAGTTATTATTTATGATAACCTAAATTACGAGGTTATAAAAATAATATACCTACATAAACATATAAACATGTGTGAAATTTCGAACTGTTTTTAAAAAAACAAACCCTTAAGCTTACTATTGATCTTCCTCCCACAGCGGTAAGATGTGACACAAGGTCGGGAAAGTGGGCGCCCGAGAAGGTGAGCATTCTGGCCTACAAAAAAGTCCTGGGCAGCCTTGTCGGCATTCCCCGGTAGGTGCGCCTCAAGCAGTAAGCGATAAACTTACTCCACCCCAAAGAGGGGAGGCAAAGATAAGCAAAACATACACATTCGAAACGTAACTCTAACCCTACCGCTAAACCCTAACGCTAAACCCTAACCTACACTCTAAACCCTAAACCCTAAACCCTAAACCCTAAACCCTGAACCCTAAACCTAACCCTTACCCCCGAATTTGATTAAAGGCATGTACAGATAAGCAAAACATACACATTCGCAACCTAAACCTAACCCTAAACCCTAACCCGAAACCCTAACCCCTAAACCTTAATCCTAACCCTTACGACCGAATTTTATTTAAGGTATGTACAAATAAGCAAACCATTCACATTCGCAACCTAACCCTAACCCTAACCCTAACACTTAATCCGAACCCTTAACCCTAACCCTAAACCTAAACCTTAACCGTAAACCCTAAACCCTAAACCCTAAACCCTAACCTTAAACCTTAACCTTAAACCCTAACCCTAACCCTTACCTTACCCTAAACCCTAAACCTCACCCTACGCCCTAATACTAACCCTAACCATAAACTTTAATACTAACCATAACTCTAAACCCTAACACTACACCCTAAATCCAAACACTATCCTTAACCATAAACCTTAACCCTAAACCTTACACAACCCCTAACTCTAAACCCTAACATTAACACTAACGCTAAACCCTAACCCTAAAGCCTGCCCCTAAACCCTAATGCTAACACAAACCCTGCCCCTAAACCCTAATCCTAACACAAACCACTAACCCTAAACCCTAACCTAAACCCTAACCCTAAATCCTAACACTAAACCATATACCCTAACCTTAACCCTCACAACCGAATTTGATTTAATGCATATACAGATAAGCAAAACATACACATTCGCAACCTAACCCTAACCTAACCCTAGCCTAACCCTAACCCTAACCCTAACCCCTAAACCCTAACCCTAAACAACCACTCTAACCCTAACTCTAAACCCTAAACCCTAAACCCTTACCCTAACAACTGATATACTCTCTATTTGACACAACTCGACGGTGTTTGTGCTGATGTTGTTATTCTGTGGTTGAATAGTCTTTGGAAGTTGAATATATGCCAACATTTTTCTACCTTTTAAGGAAATCGTATTTCTATTGAATCTAATTTCTGATCGGCCACCAATTTCAGGCAGAACTATTACATTTAAACTTACATCAACTATTGATCTTTTTTATTGTGTAAGTATCGGGAAAGCTGACACATTTTGTCAAAGGGGAAGAGACAATAGAATCTTAACTAGCTATAGTTATGACATTTTATAGCATTGTCAACGATCGTTCGTTTTGAGACGTTCACCGCCTCATTTATATATATATATATATATATATATATATATGAAAAAGGAAAACCAAAAAATGGATGTTTTTTTTATGTGTACATCAACGTTTCGTCTTTATTTATAAGACTTCATCAGTTTTCAAATTTGTACAAAGAATGCGATTGGAAGAAAATGTCACGTGCAGAGAACAACAAAAAGGGAGTAGGAACGCGAGGAATGTAATGAAAAGAGAAAGAAAAAGAAGATGAAGAAGAGGAAGAAGAAGAAAGAGAGACCAATCAACCAGTGTCTTTAAAACGTCTGTTGAAGAAGAAGAAAAAGAAGAAGAAGAAGGAGAAGAAGAAGAAGAAGAAGAAGAAGAAGAAGAAGAAGAAGAAGAAGAAAAAGACTACGAATCATTTGCGATTGGTGATCGGAATTCGAGCCCGCTGACCGTCGAGAATAAACTTCCTGAAGATTGCGTTAGCATGAAACATCGATGTCTGTAGGTAATAAATAATTAATATTTATTTATAATTATTAATAATAAATATACATACATATATATATATATATATACATACATATATATACATATATATATATATATATATATATATATATATATATATATATATAAAGTGGTGTACTAAAAGCGAACTTTTAGGAAAAGTGAAACCTATTGTGAAGAGTATATAGCTCAATATCCAGGATAGAGCAGGTAGATATGAAGAAGAATGGAAAGGAATTAGAAAAGCAAAAGGCAAATCATAATTCAATTCAATTGCTCAGAGCAAGGTATATTCCGCAAAAAAGGCAATTTATTCAAGTTAAATTTTCCTTAAGCCAGGCTTTTCAAAGATCAAAATCTTATCATCAGAGGAAGTCGCTGGGATAGATAAGTTGTAGGGGGAAGAAACACAGGGCAAAATTCTGCCCGAATGCAAGCAAATGTCCGATTGCTAAAAAGTCCGGTGTCGAAAAATCCAGAATTTTGCCCTGTGTTTCTTCCCCCTACAACTTTTATTTTATTTTTTCAAATTTTAAATCTTTGCCTTTGCCAACTTATCGATTTGACTTTTGCTTCTCTAATTCCTTTCCATTCTTCTTCATATATATATATATATATATATATATATATATATATATTTAAATTTTTCACTTATAAAATAGATCATTCAGTGAAGACCAGGATTGTTCCAATAAAAACAAGCTCGATGATACTCGATTACAGAGTACAGAGACTTTTTTATGCGATTTTATGAAGCAGCGAAATTAAATGTCTGTGTGTATTGTCGGCAGTTGAAACCCTTATTCCAGACATGTAATTTCCCTGATGATCTGCCAAGCAAGTACCTGCTTGCTAGTGAAACACGTGTAGGAAAAACATTGAATTTGAATAAATAATATTTGTAAGAAAAAATATCTTTAATGGTGATAATTGGTGTCCTGAAAGGAATGCTTTGGTAAGCCTTCATAAAATCGCATATATATATATATATATATATATATATATATATATATATATATATATATATATATATATATATATAACTTCTTTGTAAAATGGTAGGAAAAATCCCAGCAGAGTGCTCGATTAATTAAGAATTAAAGTTAACAATTAAGAGCATAATATTCATTTATTCTGGTACAGAAAAATTAGTACAACATTCGTACTGTCGGTTTCAAGCACGAAAGGTCTTACCCATCCGGCTCTCTTTAAAACTTTGCAAGTGGGGTCTGAAAAGCCAGCGCCCGAGAGGTGAGCACTCTGCCCATTAAAAATTGCCTGGGCAGCCCCGTCCGCATTCCCCGGTAGGGACGCCTCAGGCAGTAAGCAATAAACTTACTTCTCCCATAAGAGGGGAGGCGAAGCCTGGGAGGGTGGACCTCCTAGAACTGAACAGGACAGACCCATAGGCAGGCGTTAATCAAGCCCAGAAGGCCAAAACAATACCAGTCTATGGGGTGCAGTATCCATCGGAACAGATACTACTTTCTGAATCTCTGGGTTGCCTTGACTAATGATGCTTAAATTCTACACACTTATAGAACCTATCAAATAACAATTTTGTGCAAAGTTTTAACTAATTTGGTTTATTGGTTTTTGAGATATGATTGATCAAAGAAATGAGATTTCCAGCATAGGCCATTCGTGTGGTCTATTAATGGATAGAGCACTCTCGCGCCTCCCTTGATTTTATTTTTTAAGTTAGTAAAAACGCACAAGTTAACTAATACACTACACTAATAAATAAACGATACTTACAATGTTGTCCCATTCTGGTGGGATAGATGTTTATATGATCAAATTTGTAATTGAAAAATAATGAAATATTTTTTTTTTACATTGATAAAAAAAAAAAATTAATATTTTCTTCCACAGAATTTAAAGACGCCATTGAAATTTCCTTCAATTCCATCTGGGGTCACTATAAAATAACGGAAATCTATTAGAATATAAAGAAACGATATTTATTTTTAAAAATAGATTTTCTTCGTTTCATAAAAGAAAAATGAAGAATATCTCAATGAAGAATTTATTTTTAAAAAGTTCTGAACATTTAAATAATTATTTTTATTGGTACTTTAAGATTTAAAATAATCAAATAAATACAAATTAGTTTCAAATTGTTAAAAACATTTGCAGTTTTACAGCTGTCTGTAAGTGTTTTTTTTATATAAAAGAAACATCACCGCGCTGGAAGTTTCTTTTATTACTTGACCTCATATTTGAAATGTTTAAAAAAAACTTTCCTTTCAAGGCAAAAATGTGTTAACATGTCTGTATTTGAAATTATTTCCGACCAGTAACGGTGAATACCACTAATATATATTTATTTCTTAACGATTCTCTTCAGGGGTGATTCTAGCCATGTTGGTTAAGACAAGAAATGACTAAGTGAAAAGCCAACACACTTACCGCCCGATTCAACCGCTCTGTGCCTAATTATACGTACTTACAATAAATATAAGTCGCTTTTTTCTGGTGGGAGTGGAGAGAGACTGGTAATTTCTTGTCTTAACCAACTTAATATTGATAAAAAAGTTAAAACAATTATTAATTAATAAATAACACTGATCTATTAATTAATTAATTAATATTCGGTGAAAAATCAAACTATCATAATTTAGTAAATATTTACATGAAAAATCCAGATAAGTAAATATAAAGAGAATATTATTTGATTACATGAATTGTGTGTTTTGACAAAAAAAATCCAGTTGCAGGACGGGTAAAATGAATTAACATTACCCTAATCCTAACCCTAACCCGTACCCTTACTGTAAAAGGTATAGGTAAATGTCGCATAGCCTGGACGCGCACGAGTGTCGTTGCCGACATCGCACACAGCCCATGGCCGTAGCGGCGGTGATTTTTTAAGAATCACCGTGTCTAGGGCACAGCATATGGAGGACGGGGCCTATCCCTCTCCTTCCGCTGCCTTGAACCTACCCTGAGTTTTAGTCAGGTACCCATTTACTGCTGGGTGAACAGAGGGAGTTTTCAGACCCGAAAATTCGCATGCCGTGAGTGGGATCGAACCCGGGTCGTCCAGCCCAAAGACAAGTGCTATAACCACTCGTCCACAGGCCCTCCCAACTTACTGTAACCCTAACCAAAACTGTAACAGTTTTTTCACGATTATATGTCTTCTTATCAAGATAAAACTCAATATATAATGATACTAACCCTAATGTGCCGTGATCTGTGTAATGGCTATATTTTCTACACTCTCGTGATTTATATGTAGGATGTTCAAGGGTAGGGCTCTCCACAATGTCTATACATATTGGCACCAGAAGGTAAAACATCAAACATTGTGTATTCAAGAGCTTTGTAAGAATAACTTTTAAAGGAGACCTCTGTTGGAACAAACACAAGAACGCTAGGGCCCAGCTCCGTGTTAAATCCTATTTTAATTACCTAAATTACTTCCATTGAAATGATTTATTTATTTAACTTAAAAATTAAAATCAGGCTGTTATATTTCCCCGGGGCAACGTCGGGACACGGGCCCTGCTAGTAATTTATATAATACTAACTGAACACGTCGCCCGGCGTTGCACGGGAGAAAATACTACAAGTACGTCCAACTGTGATTCGAAACGTAGGTTCATTTTCAGCAGCAAAACGTTTATCAAAATAGATGCATGTATGTCTGTATGCTATGGTAACATCTATTAAACAACAGTAGAAATAACTCTTTCTTTATCACGTTGTAGACTCCATGAATAATTATTCGTCATCAATGCGCACGCGTATAAGGTCACGTGTTGCTGCTTCCTTTCCTGAATGAGTAGCCGCTGTATTTATACAAAGGAGGGATTTCGAGTTTAAAATCATGGCTTCATTGTTATCAGCGCCATTTGCATACGAAGTGAACTGAGATATTTAACAAATGATCAATGTATCACCCGATTCTGTATCGCCTTATGTAAAGCGTCCAGAAAGTTGGAGAATTGTGATATTCTATCTATAATTAAGATGCATTGTTAAGGACTTTGGTTAGGTATACATGCAAGTGCTTCTTCGAAAAATACGTCTATTTGGGGAATAACAAAACATCGTTCCATATCTTTTTTTTTTACCTTTACTATCGAGATGTCTTTAGTATGTGAATAAAAGACATTTTTTTCGTGATATGTAATTAAATGAAAAAAAAAAACAACTACAAAAAGAAACCAGAAAGATGAGGATGATGGAGAGGAGGAGAAGCCCACTTTATTTAAAGATAAAAAAAAACAATCAAAATGCCCGTTAAAAAGGCGAACGTGATCTCACCTGAGAAAGAGCATTCTTCATACACAATGGTGGGGTTTCAAGATACGACACTTGTTGACATCGCACGTTGAATTGACGTCACGTGCTACAATAATCTCTGTCTCGACCTTGACTTAAACCCGACATTACCTGGTAGGCTTTAGGTCTAAAAATAAACTCCCACCTGGCCCGGCTGTTAGTTTTCGTAGAGAAAACATATGAACAATTAATACCAAGGCCCATGCGATATTTTGTCTTTATAATAATAACAACAGATTAGACCCAAAGTATAATTAATAGTCACAAATAAGATGCTTGATAACAGAATGGTAGGAGACAATATGTGATCCCACTGAAAAAAAAAATACTCGACATTTGTGCAAGTTAACACTGTTAAACCCCCCTCCCCACCTTCCAACAATTGAGATTCTATTTTTTTAGGCAATTACCTGTGAACACATTAAAAAAAAACTTCGAGGAGACAAATTAAAAAAAAATGAAAATACTAGTTTTGGATTTGGGTGATCAGTTTACCTTATTAATTTAACGTGAAATAATCCCCCATTTCCGAGAAATTCTAGTGTTTGGCAGTATTTAGATACTTTGTTGCTATTGAAAAATAAAGTATGTTTGTTACGTTCAACAAATCTTCGTAAACTAAATCCCGGAGTTCCTGTGTTATCGATCACGACTGAAAGACAAGATGAGCCAGCCGGCGGAGATGAAACCTAGGTACTCACCCGCGAAGTTAAGCGAATGTCTAACATCTCCGATTTGGAGTATCCAACAGACTGAGCTCCAATTATTAGCCAGAAACCATTTTGCAACCACAACAGAAAAGGGACATTATTTTCTCCCATAATGGGAAATGCTGTTTTGGTACCCATGCGCTAATATATCTGCAGTTGCTAAGGGCCGATTTGAGCGTATTAAATAACATTATCATTAGATTAGAGAACAACGAAATTTCAAGACGAGGCTGCGATTAGAACGGAAAACGTGTCAAGATTCTTACTTAAATTCATATATTTCAACAGCCTTATATACCGTTAATAAACGTCGTTTAGACACTAGACGGGCTGAGTCATTTACATAATACATTCCTTTTAACCTTCAATTAAATTCAGATTTACAAATATACACTTATAACTGCTATTATCAAGTTTCCATATGTATTTACAATATTTTCCGATAAGGTGATATTAATAAAAATTATTCATACAATTAATTAAAGCCATTTTCTTCATCAACCAGCGTGTTTTCTGAACCATACTTCCAATGGCGATTATTGGTAAAATTGCAAGTCTTTCTCGGCCTTTTGGCTAAGATCAAAGTGTAGTATCTGGTCCGATGGATACTGAACCACATAGACTGGTATTGTCTTGGCTTTCGGGTCTTCACTGGTATTGTCTTGGCCTTCGGGTCTTCATTTACGCCGGTCTATGGGTCTGTCTTGTGCAGTTCTAGGAGGTCCACCCTCTTTAGTGACGTCATTGTGAGAGGATTTTTTTTCACAGTTTTCATTCATTATTTACATTACGTTTTTAAGAGAATGTTTTCTACTATAAGTTAAAAGTAAACAAGGCATATCCGAGCCATTAGTAAATCGGTGATCATTTAGGAAAACTAAATTGCGACTTGTATTATTGTTTTTAATTTCGCTCCTTAAACGTCTTGAAATGCAGCGAAGGGCGTATAGTATATGTACACTCGTTTATTACATGCCAGACTTCACTTCCCCGTTGGTCGTATCCATCGTCTACTCCTGAAATGAAAACCAATAAATTCGCCCAAATCTCTAAACTGCATTAGTGCCGAAATTCTTTAAAAAAGAAGAAAGAAATTCATGAAACAGTATACTTTTTTTTTAAATGAGTATTGATTTACTCCTCTCCAGGAGTTAGGCACAAGGCCAGTTTTTATCTTACTCCCACAAGTAAGATGTGATCCAAGGTCGGGTCGGGAAAGTGGGGTTTAAAAATTGCCTGGGCGACGGAATCAAGCCCCGAAGGCCAAGACGATACCGGACTATGAAGTGCAGTATCCATCGGAACAGATACTACACTTTGATCTTGGCCAAAAGGCTAAGAGTAGTCCGTATTTTATTTACCTTCTTGCCAGGAGGTTAAGCACTAGGCTATTTTTATCTTACTCCCATAAGGTAAGATGTGACCCAAGGTCGGGTTGGGAAAGTGGGGCTTGAAAATCCATCGCCCAAGAAGGTGAGCACTCTGGCCATTAAAAATTGCCTTGGCAGCCCCGTCGGCATTCCCCGGTAGGGGCGCCTCAGACAGTAAGCAATAAACTTACTCCTCCCCAAAGAGGGGAGGCGAAGCCTGGGAGGGTGGACCTCCTAGAACTGCACAGGACAGACCCATAGGCAGGCGTAAATCAAGCCCCGAAGGCCAAGACAATACCAGTCTATGGGGAGCAGTATCCATCGGAACAGATACAACACTTTGATCTTTTGTCCGAGTGATATAACTTAACAATAGAACAATTCTAGATAGTGACCAGAAAAGCAGCTTCGCAGAAAAAGAACAAGGTAAAAATAAATAAAGAAAGAAAACCACTTCGACAACAGTATCGATCAATTTCAAAAGATGAAGGTCAATTCAGTTCGATTTTATTCATTTCAATATTTGACTATTTTAATGGTGACTGATGTAAGACCACATTATCTAAAATTCATTTTTAATAACGCAATAATAATTTGTTTAAAATTAACTTGAAACTAAGTAAAGTGTTACCCCTGAAAAAAAACTTAAATGTTTAAATTTCATGTGAAGTAAACAAATATATATATATATATATATATATATATATATATTTTGTGAGTAACGGATGAATTTTATTAGACAGACGAACAGCGCAGGTAAAGAATTTTTCTTTTTTTTTTTTTTTTTATGTCTTAAATAACTAATATAAGTTAGCAAAACATTTATATGGAACAAAACGTAGATTTAGTATAAGGAACGTTTATGGTTTTGTCTTTTAAGGGAAGTGGGGTCTGATCAACTCTGCTGGGAAGCCATGAAATTAAATACTGTCTTGTTTTTAAATTCCCGAAACAGTTTTTCATGGTAAACAACTGATGATCCCTTAAAATAGTGTTAGAAACTAACTAATATAATAATTGTAAAAAATAAATTGACTTACATGAGTGATTTTCCACTGGAAGACTTGAGACTATAAGTTTTTTTTTTTTTTTTTTTTTTTTTTATATAGTTTTAATGGTTGAGAAACTTCCGAGACTATATATATATAAGGAGAGGTAGTTTGCTTGAAGCATTGTGGGTAATACGTATATAGAGGAGTATTAGAAGGTTATAACACTGCTAGAAATGGAAATATGTCGGCGTTTAGAAGTAAGACAAAAACAAGTAGATTATTAATATATATTTTATATATATTTTTTCAAAAAAATTTTATAATTTTTTTTATATAGCAAATTTTACTTGATTAGGAAAAACGTCAACACTGTGATATAATGTTTGTGACCGTGTTCTATGATATATTTCGATGAAGACCTCTTTGTCAAATGGTGGGTGTTTCAAATTTCAAAAACACGTGTGACATATTTCCATTTCTTGCATTGTGAACAAAAAAAAAAAAATACAAAAATATACTGTCAGTTAGACCTAAAAATAAACGAAATCATGTCGGCGAAATAATCGTTTTGTATTAAAATATAGTCATTTTCATGTTTTCCAATCTTTCTTAGTAATACAATAAAATGACGTTCAATTATTTTATGTTACGAGTTTTGCAAGGATAACTATGCCCAGAGAAGTTGCGCCAGTACTCCTGGCTATTTAGCTTCTGTTATACAGTAAGTGTCACTAACTCTATTTAGTGTCAGTTACACAGACTTTTATACTGACCAGTCTTTTTTCCCGCCTTTCTTTTTTACGTATCATCCTTCGGGTGTAGTGGATTGTTCATAGGCATTAGTTTTCCAGTTTTCTTGTCGATATACCTCAGTTCTCTTTTTGTCCAGCTTATGAATGGTCCAGATCCGATGTCAACAAATACTCGTCCTAGACTGACGTAAAATAATAAATTGATGTTTATACGAAGGATCGTGGTAGTGCTTTTGGCTAAGATCAAAGTGTAGTATCTGTTCCGATGGATACTGCACCCCATAGACTGGTATTGTCTTGGCCTTCGGGGCTTGATTTACGCCGGTCTATGGGTCTGTCCTGTGCAGTTCTAGGAGGTCAACCCTCCCACGCTTCGCCTCCCCTCTTCGGGAAGGAGTAAGTTTATTGCTTACTACATGAGGCGCCCCTACCGGGGAATGCCGACGGAGCTGCCAAGGCAATTTTTTATGGACAGAGTACTCACCTCTCAGGCGCTGGCTTTTCAAACCCCATTTTCCCGACCCGGCCTTGAATCACATCTTACTTGTGGGAAAAAGATAAAACTGGCCTTGTGCCTAACTCCTGGAGAGGAGTAAATAAATACTCTATTGTCTGTGTCTCTGAGATGAGGTGTTTTCATTATGGAGTTCGGACTGACTTCCTCAGCTAGTCAGTCTGAACACTCTATTGTTCGTCATCTTTTCTGCTTGCATTCATTCCTGTCTCCTTCATTCTTCTTTTGCCCAGCTTATGAATGGTCCAGAATATATTACTGTCCAGATACAAAAACACACAAAAACAAAAAAACAAAAACACAAAAACAAAAACAAAAACACAAAAACAAAAACAAATATATTACTGTCCGGATATTTATTAATTTTACCAAGTGCCTTTTTTTAATTTTCGTCTGTAGGAGTTATTTTGTTACTTCTGTGTATTTGATGGGGTGTGCTTCCAGAACTCACATATATTTGTAGGTATCATGTGTCTTTAGTGTATTTATCTCCACTTGTTTAAATAGTTACATACCCTCCGCCAGCTCCAGTTTTCATCTTCTCATCTCTGTAAGTGCTCACTTTTCCATTCCGAATTCTATTTGAATGTCCTGGCTGAATATTAGTGTTGTGTCTTCTTCAACTTTTCCCAAATATGACAAGCTTTAGATGAATAATTTATTGATATAAATTCAGGCTTCTGTTAACTGCTTTCTCAAAAATATTCAAATATTTCTTCTAACGAGGCTTTCGAAACTGTAGTAACACTTATGTTATTAATCTCAAGCCTGCCAGGGAATACACTTCAAGCACCGGACATCTAAACAAACTCTCAAATAACATCGGAAGAGATCTTAAATCTCATGTCGCGCTGACAGATTTTCATCATAGATCATAAAAAAATACAATGTCTGTTTAAAATGATTAAGGTTTTTTTAACCAGAAATTTGGATTAATGAATAAAAACTACAAACTATTGAATACCTTTTCATTTATTGATATAAATTAACGCGTCTGTTAACTGGTTTCACAAAAATTAAATATATTTATATATATATATATATATGTATATATATATATATATATATATATACATATGCGTATATATATGCGTATATATATACATGTGTATATATATGCGTATATATATCCTTATTTTTATATATATATATGCGTATAAATATATGTGTATATATATATACATATATATATATACGTACATATATGAGTATATATACATATATATGTATATATATGTATATATATATATGCGTATATATATATATGTATACATAATTACGTGTATATATATATACGTATATATATGTGTAAATATACGTATGTATATATACATATACACGTATATATACGTATATTTATATATACGTATATATATACGTATATACACTTATATATACGTATATATATACAAATATACGTATATATATGCGTATATATACATATATATACTTATGTATATACGTATATATACATATTTATATGTACGTATATATATACATATATTTATATATATATACGTATATTTATATATATACGTATGGGAAAATAGAAAAAGGAAAACCAAAAAATGGATGTTTTTTATGTGTACATCAACGTTTCGTCTTTAATCATAAGACTTCATCAGGATGATAAAATAGAGAAAAATGTCATGCAAGCACAGATACATGTAGGGAAGACATATTGGGAAAAATAGAATGAAATAGTGGCCAACTACTGGGTGGACGTCCGTATTTGTTGGAGAAATAGAAATGAATGTAGAAAATATAGTATATAGATACGTATATTTATATATATATATACGTATATATACGTATATTTATATATATACGTATATACATATATATATACTTATATATATACGTATATATATACGTATACATATACCTATATATAAATACATATCTATCTATATA
Organism: Sepiola atlantica; assembly: GCA_963556195.1. Lineage (NCBI taxonomy): Eukaryota > Metazoa > Mollusca > Cephalopoda > Sepiida > Sepiolidae > Sepiola > Sepiola atlantica. The sequence continues at coordinate 24,994,445 of OY744555.1, read as the reverse complement.
TATATATACATACGTATATATACGTATATATATACGTATATATACCTATATATATACTTATATATATGTATATATATACGTATATATATATATATATACGTTTATATACTGATATATACCTATATGGATACGTATATATATATGTATACGTATATATATGTATATATATATACGTATATATACGTATATATACATATACTTACGTATATATATACATATTTATACGTATCTATATACGTATATATATGAATACATATATATATATATATACGTATATATATGTATATATATATATATATATATATATATATATATATACGTGTATATATATATATATATATATATAGATGCTTTTCATGTCGAATCTCGCGATAAAAAACGTTCGTTTAAGATAAAGGTTGATGATTATGTCTGTTATTTTTATCGACTTAGTTCGACTATTTTGTCTGATTGCCCGTGGCTAGATCGGAAGACGGGCCGGGTAAACAGAATAACTTCCCCTCGGCAATGCCTTTAGTGGGGAGGAATGCAGTGTTTAAGAAAGATCGGAAATGTGATAAAATATTCCAAATGAAGAACATGGTTCGAGACAAGAAACAATTAAATTAAGAAAACATAAAGTAGAACTCGGTACATATAATAGCAAATTGCATTTATCTCACATTCTTAACTATGGACACACACACACCCACACCCACACATACACACACATACACAAACCCACAAACGCACACATATAAGTATATAGTCATTTATATATATATATATAACTATACATTTACCAATCACTTCAATAGTATTTACTATTATATTTATATATATATCAAAATAATACTATAATATATATATATATATGTGTATATATATATATACATATATATTACATACATATATACAAATATATATATATATACATATATGCATATATATATGTATATATATACGTGTATATATATGTATATATATATGTATATATATATACATATATACATATATATATAAATATATATATATACAGATATATATATGCATATATATATGTATATATACGTGTATATATATGTATATATATATATATATACATATAAAGATATGTATATATACATATATATATATATATATATATATATATATATATATATATATATATATATATATACAAATATATGAAGAAGAATGGAAAGGAATTAGAGAAGCAAAAGCCAAATCAAAATTCAATTCAATTGCTCAGAGCAAGGTATATTCCGCAAAAAGGCAATTTATTCAAATTAAATTTTCCTTTAGCCAGGCTTTTCAAAGATCAAAATCTTATCATCAGAGGAAGTCGCTGGGATAGATAAGTTCGCAAAGGCCAAGATTTAAAATTTGAAAAAATAAAATAAAAGTTGTAGGGAAAGAAACACAGGGCAAAATTCTGCCCGAATGCAAGCAAATGTCCGATTGCTAAAAAGTCCAGCGGAGAGAATGAGATGTAGATAGGTAGGTCGTTAAAAGGCCCGAAAGGTTGTGAGAGAGGATTCAAAGTTAAATTCCAACTGAGCAATTGAATTGAATTTTGATTTGGCTTTTGCATCTCTAATTCCTTTCCATTCTTCTTCATATCTACCTGCTCTATCCTGGATATTGAGCTGTATACTCTTCACAATAGGTTTTACCTTTCCTAAAAGTTCGCTTTTAGTACACCACTTTATATACAAATATATATATATATGCATATATATATATGTATACATATGTGTATGTATATGTATATATATATATATACATATATATATACATATATATATACATATATATATACATATATATACATACATATATATACATATATATATAGCTATATATATACATATATATACATATATATTTTTATACATATAT
>OY744555.1:24982564-24985064 GCA_963556195.1 Sepiola atlantica | reverse complement strand
TTATATTCAATAAAAAATGTTTTTATTTTTATTTTTTTAAATTCTTATTTTTTTACCTTTCCAAAAAACATAACATTTGTTTGAGATGCATTTTTGTACGGTCCGTTTCATTTGTATTTCATACATCTAACGAACCGTAAAAAAATGCATCTCACTGAAATGTTATGATTTTTTTGGAAATGTAAAAAATTTTTTTTTTTTTAAATTAAAACAAGGTTATTGGAATATAAAATGAACTTGGCTTATATATGCTCTGTTGTTACTGAGTGACAATCATCGAGCTTAATCTTTTAAAGAGACTGCTAATTAAAAGGCACTAATAGTATATACTAGTACATAGATTGTTATAATTAATTATATATGGTATTGGAATACAGCGTTGCTTTCTATATCATCCGTTTTCAATATGACTACAAGAGTATATGTTTTATTCAGAGCTCAACACTCAAAAGTTTCAATATAAACACTGGAACGCATTATCCTTAATTTTAAGTAACGATTCATATTACCGTAATGCTCAACCCACGAATGAATAAGGGCGAATGGTCATTCACAAACAAACAGGTTCGCTGTATTTCAGTTTACATAGAAAGGCGAGGGCTTAAATCTGCGATCCAAACTCGACCGTTTATAACCACTCCAACAGATTTTTAGAACTAGGCCATCAGCAACATTACAAAGAAGGGAAATTGCATTGTTTTATATAAACCAAATTGTCCACCGAGAGTGCTTTATTCGTTTTTACATTCTTAGCATTATAAAAAAATGGTAGCTTGCGTTTTCACTCATCGCAGGGCTCAGATCATAAAGGGTGGCTCGAGCTAGGCGTTTAAGTTATGATTGAACACCAACCGTTTGGATGGCAACATTTCTACGACAACCGTATCCTCTAAAACAACATAATTTAAAAAAGAAATGTTTTAAACATAGTTCACCCCAAACAAGGCAGGCCGCCACTGTAGACGTAAGGGGCTACTGAGAAAACAAAGGGAGAAGGTTGGGGGGAAGGTCAACCTAAATTGGGATCTGCGCAGCGAGATGTCTCTATACATTAGTTTTACATTTCTGCATGTCTGTACTGTCGGGGAAACAAGGGGCAGGGAGGGAGTTCCAGAGGCCAGCAGCACGAGAAAAGAAGGTATTTGAGTAGAAAGCTCTCCGGCATCTGGGGACCTCCACAGTGCATTGATGTGATTTAGTTGATTGTCGAGTTAGTCTAGTGAATTTACGTCGAGGGGGGCACCAGAGTAGCCAATTCATCGGAGCATAATCCATTGAAGTATTTGTAAAACAAGCACAAATATGCTACATGTGGCGATGGGACAGGGACTGGAGCTTGGTTGACAGTGAGGGACCTATTAGGTTAGCGACTCTTTTTTGGACCTTGTAAAGGAGGGAGAGACTAGTAGATGATGCACCAGCCCAGATGTGGCAACAATACTCTATGCATGGGCAGATGGTGGCTTTGTAGAGATACATGATAATGTCAGGTGTGAGGAGTTTACTAGCACGGTAGAGGAAGCCAACCTTCTTTGCGACAGCCTTGGCAATGTCTTCAATGTATTTGTTCCGATTCATGTTATATGTGAAGGTTAGGCCGAGAAGTTTGAATGATGAACTCTCAGGTAGGGTGTTATTTGCTATGACAATCGCTTTCTTGTAGTTATTGAACGAAAGGAGCTTTGTCGTTGCGATTTCTGGACTCATGACTGCATGAGTGTAAATTCACGATAAGATTAACATTCGATAAAAATTGAACCCGTTGAGTCTCTCTGAACCTGAGTTAAATTATCTGAATCGGGAAAAATGAGTTTTAAACACAAGATATAAAAAATGTCTATTTCTGCTCTTTATCACCTCTCTCTCTTTCTCTCTCTCTCCCTCTCTCTCTTCTAGCTATCCTTTAAATAGTGTTATTACTTGTTGTGATATTTCCTTTTGTTTATAATAGAGTATTCAAATGTTTTGTTTTATGGATATTTGTATTGACTTTAACTGTTAGAGTGTGACGCAAGTGAGCAAGTAGACACCGTATAACATAAGTTGGACTTACCTCGTAACACTCGCTCCCCTTATTTAGTCATTTAGTCCTCACATTCCATGAGAGGTGTTGGTTCCAATTCATGTTACCTGTGAAAGTTAGGCCGAGGAGTTTGAATGATGAACTCTCAGGTAGGGTGTTATTTGCCATGACAATCGGTGGTTGGAGAGGTTTCTTGTAGTTATTGAAGGAAAGGAGCTTTGTCTTTGCGGCATTAAAAGTTACCAACCACTACATCCTGGAGGTCATTTTCTAAAGATTCAGTCATTGCCTCGGATATAATCGCGTCTGTTTTGCAAACATGGCGAGAGTAAAGCGTGGTGTCGTCAGCAAATAAACCAATCTCAGACTCTATGTCATCAGGGAGATCGTTTTTATAGATCAGGAACAAATGTCCAAGGATAGACTCCTGGGGCACACCATCATTTATGTCATGTTGCTTAGATGAACGCCCCTCGA